>CM075864.1:30310394-30868890 GCA_038021265.1 Cyprinella venusta
CTGGAAGGAAGGGACGCTGGGGAAGCCACATCCAACTAATAGGGAGGTAACGTGGAGAATACATATTTGAATTGAGCAAATGACCGGGCAGTACGACATATGGAATGTAACATGCTTTCCATGCTTCTGCATCACAATAGCCCCTTTTCCACCAAAGCATTTTGAGAGCCGGTTCGGAGCCGGTGCCTGCGCGCAAACCAGTTCTTTGTGTTTCAACAGCCAAAGAACCGGTTCCCGGCCGCGAGAACTGGTTCCAAAGCGGCACCAACTCTTTGCTGGACTAGAACCGTTCTTTTAGCACGTCATGTTTACGGGGCGGGTTTAGATGCGTTCTTCTTTTAAACATGTTTTCTGACCCTCGCAAAGCCAGGAGAAACTGCGGAAACACGCAAGCGTTTTATTTAAACATAAGCAAAGAAGAAAACAGTCACGATATAGAACAAATAAATGGAAATAAAAAAGACACAAGACAGGGGTACATAACTTATCAGAAAAGAGTACATATCAAACGAAAAGATTAAAAGACTTACATATTTCAATTGTTTTTAAAGTTTTCTTGGTACACGAGTTAGAGATAATCCCAAAGCAATGTAGTTGCAAGCGACGTAGGCTACATAGTGACGCAACGACGTCGTTCCCTGGGCGCTCTAGTCAGTGGAAAAGCAAACAGGTTCTGAACGGGTTCGCAAGTTGAACCAACTCCGAACCAACTTTGAACCAGCACCAGTTCCGAACCAGTTCTTTTTTTCGGTGGAAAAGAGGTAAATGTGTGCCAAGATAGTGGTAACATGTGGTAACACCATTTTGAGGGGGAAGGAACAGCCTACTCCACCCAACTTGCAGGAAAGGGAGCACTGAAACTGATCGAAAGCTTTACGGATCTCCTCATGGAGAAAAGACTCACTCAACTTTTAATGCGTAAGCACACTACCAGGTTCCACTTCTAATGCGCAAGCACACTACCTCTTTCCTTAGCGGTTGCTCGCAGAAGTGATGGTAACTACTACATGTTCCTGTGATAGCCACCTGAACCTCCGCATCCAGTCTAGGACCGGCCTAGGACCTCCAGGGGTCAGAACGCAGGTGCCATCGTTCTCCATCCCTGAAAATGTGTGCAGGGGAAGACAGGAAGGCTGTCGAGGGGAGCAAGGTCTGGTTAGGCCAAAAAGGAGCAACTATCAAGACCTGCTCCACTCCTGATCTGGCTGCTCCTGACCACAATAGGTGCAAGCAACAGACGCACAAAAGACAGGAGCCCTGCTCAACACTACATGTGGAAATCACTGGGCTTCAGGAGCATTTCTGCTCTACCCCTGGGTGTGATGAATTTCACTGAGCTACAGGAGCCTTTCTGCTCAACATGCGAGTGTGATGAAATCACTGAACTTGAGCAGGATGAGCAGGATTGAATCGCAGATGTCCAAGGGTCGTCTGCTCAAATAGAATAACAACTGGCAGAGGGAGGACTCCGAAGAGGCAAACAGATGTTATTGTGCTGCCCAAAGAAAGTCCCTGCCCAGCTGGACCGTCAGGGGATGGAGTCTCTACTCTCTCTAGCCAAATCTGTCATGAGGCTTGTTGGAAAGCCAGAAGAATAGTGTAATGAAGCGTCCTCAGAAGCGAGGGAAGCATAGTGCAATGGTTGCGATCAGACCTGTACCAGCTCGCTGAGCAATGATGACTCAAAGTGAGGTGAACTCCAACAACTCGAGGCATGGATCCCAATGCAGTTGGAGGTCACCCAGGCCTCTTTTAAAGAAACCCCTTTGTACATGGCCCCTCAAATGGTAATAGTGGACCCCATTCTAGGAGCGAATTGGCACAGAGAAACAAAAGGTCTGATCACAGACTGAGGGTTTGGCGGTGGTCCGGGTGATCTGTTGTCACACAGGGCGTGCCGCGCTGCCACAGTCACCTCGGGAACCAATCATGAAGCTAGTGCTGAAGCGGTCTTCATATGGAGGAAGCCAAGCGGCTGCAACTGCCATATGCCCTAGGAGCCTCTAAAAGTTCTTTGGGACCCTTCCAAACTGAAAAAAAGATACTCAGCCTGTAGGCGAGAATACTCCCTCCCAACCTGAAGACCCAACCGGCTATGGAATGATCTATGGAGGAAGCTCCCAGTGTGGCCCAAAGCAGGGTCTGAGTGTGAGGACGGATGCAGTGTGGTGCTCTGCACCCTATTTAGGCAGTTTCTGGCAGAGAAAGGTGTTGTTCATCACCTAATAAGCTTTCCATTCTCCAGAGCACATATGGGAATGACCGCGGCAACACTGAACAGTGAACTGAAACAGTGTAACACTCACTTTTCTGCCCTCTAACCAGCCGTTAACACATACAAACCTTTAGGCAAGGCAAGGCAAGGCAAGTTTATTTATATAGCACATTTCATACACAGTGGCAATTCAAAGTGCTTTACATGGAAGAAGTTAAAAGAATCAAAAGAAATCAGAATAATTAAAACAGTTTAGAATAAAAAAAATCATAATAATAAAGTAAAATACAGTAAATAATTAAAACAATTTAGAATCAAGAATAAAATGAAGTACAGTAAAAACAGTTGGACGAACAGTGGCACAGTGCTCATTCAGTAAATGAGAAATTTGAAATTTGTTACTGTTAAAACAGCAGTTGAGAGCTCAAAGCTCATGATCACCGTTGCACTCGCGTTGCGCTGTAGAACACCAGCACTGGGAGAGTATTCCTGAAGAACACCGACACACTCGCTCATTGTAAACAACAGCACTTTTCATAGACATCAATTCGATCGTCTCTGAAGCGAAAGGCAACTAGTGTGTGCATCCACTTCCGTATTTATCCCCGCGCCGTGATGGCGGAGTGTGTGATGCGAATCACACGTGCCAATTCCATTTGGCTCGTTCAAATGTACTCAAAGAACATTGGCTGTCTGATGCGATCCCCATTCAGTCGACACTCGACTATGTCTGACGTATATAATTGTATGTATGTATATAATTCCAAGGTGTTTCCAAGTAAAGGATGAATATGTGCTCAGATCGCATAAAGTTTGATTAACATCAATATCAGCAACACAATATAATGGAAGCATTTTGTTGTCCTTAAACTTACTAATATTTGAATCTTTTTCCCTGCTGTTCTTGCTCCTATAAAGATCTAAAAATCTGCTACAGATTTTGGTGTTGCAACTTACTAGTGAATTACTGAGCTAGGAATATACCCTTGAACATTATTCATTTATTTGTCTGAAAACTGGCTTGCTATATAAGCCCATAAGTGCAAACCAAACAATCCATGGTTTTCAAATATTTGTGTATGCAAAGTCTTTGCTTGAGCCTTCGCATTTGAGATGACAATGATGTCAGATTGTTTGTATAAAAGATTAATTCCCATGAGGAATGGATCAAAATATACAATGCAAACAAGAGTAGTGTCCAGAGTAGCATTTTCTGCCATTGCAGAATATAAATGTCCGGTAAGTTCATACAGAACATGAGTGGCCTTTTAAGTAATTATTTTAGATTTTTTATCATTTTTCTTTTTTCTCAAATGTTTGGTGGAAATTCACAACTGATGCACACTGTCAGTAATAAGCAGATGAAGAAGAAAAAAAGATGGCGAAAGACTGGATTGATTACAATTGTTAATCAAGATCCAGTTGAATACCCTCCAAGAAAGTGCTCTTTGTGAGAGAGGTATGCTCCATCAACTGCTAGAATTCATTCCCTCCATGAGGATTAGTTTGTAAAGTTTAAATAAGTTCCCCTTAACTATTTAATGTTTTTGTAATAAGGGTGAGCATAATGGACCAGGCACACACCATAAAGCAGTACAGGGCATTGAGAGAATCTTGTAATGCAAGATTCTCTGAGCATTCAACCCATTCTATTGCATTAAATTAATATTAGCTTCACATTATCAAGTGTGACGTATCAGCCCTTTTGTACAGTGTTTTTTTTTATTTTTATTTATTTATTTATTTTTTGCAAACAGAATTATTGCAACTAGAATTGGTTTATGAACATCTTGACTCGTAACAGCTGCCATGACCAAAGATGTATGGATGTATTGTGTATTATTGTTTATTTCTTATTTATTTTGCTGAAGATCATTTATTTTGAAGAGGACAATGGTTGTTCTTGCCAATAACACAGATTATCTTTGTGAAGCTGACAAGTTGAGTGGAATTTCTTGTGCCACAGCTTTTTTTTCCTCTTTTTTTAATTTTGCATGCAGCTTTTTTTTTTTTTTACTTCAAATACTTTATAATTGAGGTGTTTATGGATAAATACTTCATCAGATTTGTTTAAATATGTCCCCTTTTACTTCCCCTAGTAATGATCTTCTGTGGAACACGAAAAAAAAAAAAAAAAAAAAAAAAAAAAAAAAAAAAAATATATATATATATATATATATATATATATATATATATATATATATATATATATATATATATATTGAGTCCAGCAATACAAGTAGATAATAATGTTTTTAGTGTCTGTCAAATAATCAAATTGGTCCAATATTCCAATATCCGATGACACTTTACAATAAGGTTTCATTAGTTAAAGGGGTCATGAACTGGCTTTTTAAAATTGTATTATATTGTTGTCTGAGGTCAACTTATAACGTTTGCTTGGTTTTTGCATTCAAAAACATCAAAATGAATAAGTAGTAGGCTATTTTTGTTTTGCTATTTTTTACCCAAGTTTTGAGCCTACCTGAAAAACGCTGAGTTTTTATCTCACACTGAAAACTTGGAAGTAAATGCCACCTGCTGTGAGTGGATAACAGTTTTTATATAACAGCATATTATAATGAGTTTCGACTCACCCGTCATAGTAGGTAGGCATCTATGTTATTTAGCTATGTGTGTAATGCCAGAATCTGTGGGCGGGGCTAAACCGGCCATGTTGAACTTCTTCTTCTGCGGGGGGTGGTGTTTTATCCTCTTTGATGTCATAGTTCCCCACTTTGAAAAAATTAGTCATTTGCTGAGCCTGGTGTCAATAAAAGCTTTTATTGAACTAATAAGGATGTTTTCAGCTCTGAAACTTACAGGATATTCGGTAACACTTCATCCCCTTGGAATTATAAGGTTCTATCTGCGTTCTGAGCAGTTTTGAGATATTGAGCTTCAAAGTTTTTGCATTACATATAGGAAAATTTATATGGGGAACAAGTTTCATTCAACCATTAAAATAACAGGGACCCTAAATGTTTTCTAAACATACAATATCAAAATCCTCTCAAATTTGTAAATGGGGATTTTTGGAATGGGTATGCAGATAGAACCTTCTAATTCTAATTCTAAAAAAAAAAAAAAGAAAAAAAAAAAACAACAACACTTTTTGCTTAGAATTATAGGGTTCTATCCGACAAAGCATTATTTGAACATTTAAATAAAAAAAAATGCTGTAACAATGTCTCAACATGTGTTAGAAAGTAAAATTTTATCCTTTCTATGACATTTATTTAATATTTTTTAGCACTTCCATGTATTTAGGACATTTCAAATTAAGCAAGGTAGGTCTAAATATTTTCCCCAGTGCATGATCTTCATTTTTGATATCAATTTGGTGGGTAATAAAACACATTGCAGAAATTATAATTTTAATCTTTAGGAATCTTAAAATCTTTAAATCTTATTTATTTATTTTTTTAATTTTTAAAAAGAAGCCACTGTAATACATCCGAGCAGGACTTTATTCCAGCTAAAGTGGGCCAGGTAAAATGGCTTTCTCTCTAGATCTCAATATGGCTGAAATAAAAAAAAAAAAAAAAAAAAAAAAGGCTGAAATAACATGCAAACGTTTATTGTTGTAATTAAGACCCCATTAATTAAATTGTTAAATATTTGATCTATAAGCCTTAAAATGGTAAAAAATTAAGACATTTTAAGACTTTAAAAACTGCAAGAAAATCGACATGCTTCAGCAAATTAATTCATAAAGTTTAATAATCATTGAAAAATTATTCACTGACTATAATTGTCACAGTCTTTGTCTGCACCATTCTGTCTTCATAATCTTCACTACACTTCCCAGCATCCTCTGTGATAGTCTCCACACCTGAACTCACTCCCTCAATCATCCACCTGTTCATCATCCTGATCATCTGTGTCACCTGTCCACACCTTGTTAGTGTTCATTTGTATCTGTATTTAGTTCTCTCCGTTTCAGTCTGAGCTTGTCGGTTCTTGATTATGTTTCATGGATATTGTGTGTAATCTTCTGCCAGTCTTCCTTGTGCCTGTTTGGAGTTTTTGAGTAAATGTTTTCTAATGACCCTTGCGTTTTTTTTTTTTTTGTTTTTTTTTGTTTTTTTTTCAAAATTAAGTGTCCCCAATCTTCTCAAAACACTGGATTCTGATAGAGGGCCATGAGAAGTAGACCTGGGTGCAAAAATGGAGGATCTAGACCCTTCCAGAGATGAGAAATCGAAACTCAAAATTTCGACCAGAAAAAAAAAAAAAACAGTGTTACCCCTTACGTTTTTTTTTTTTTTTTGGGCGAAAAATTAAGTATCCCCAATCTTCTCAAAACTCTGTATTCTGATAGAGGGCCATGGGAAATAGAACTGGGTGCAAAAATGGAGGCTCTAGACCCTTCCAGAGCTGAGATATCGAAACTCAAAATTTCGACCAGAAAAACAAATAACAAAAAAAAAACAACAGTGTTACCCCTTACGTTTTTTTTTTTTTTTGGGGGGCAAAAAATTAAGTATCCCCAATCTTCTCAAAACTCTGGATTCTGATATAGGGCCGTGAGAAATAGACCTGGGTGCAAAAATGGAGGCTCTAGGCCCTTCCAGAGCTGAGATATCCAAACTCAAAATTTCGACCAGAAAAAAAAAAAAAAAAAAAAAAAAAAAAAACGACAGTGTTACCCCTTACGTTTTTTTTTTTGTTTTGTTTTTTTTTTTGGGCGAAAAATTAGGTATCCCCAATCTTATCAAAACTCTGGATTCTGATGGAGGGCCATGGGAAATTGAACTGGGTGCAAAAATGGAGGGTCTAGACCCTTCCAGAGCTGAGATATCGAAACTCAAAATTTCGACCAGAAAAAAACAAACAAACAAAAAAAAAAAAACGACAGTGTTACCCCTTACGTTTGATTTTTTTTTTTTTTTTTTTTTTTGGATGGGTGGGGGGGGGGGGGGAATTAAGTATCCCCAATCTTCTCAAAACTCTGGATTCTGATAGAGGGCCATGAGAAATAGACTTGGGTGCAAAAATGGAGGCTCTAGACCCTTCCAGAGCTGAGGCTACGAAACTCAAAATTTCGACCAGAAAGAAAAACGACAGTGTTACCCCTTACGTTTTTTTTTTCTTTTTTTTTTTTTTTTGGGCGAAAAATTAGGTATCCAAAATCTTATCAAAACTCTGGATTCTGATGGAGGGCCATGAGAAATAGACCAGGTTGCAAAAATGGAGGCTCTAGACCCTTCCAGAGCTGAGATATCGGAACTCAAAATTTAGACCAGAAAAAAACAAAAAACAAACAAACAAAAAAAAAAAAACGACAGTGTTACCCCTTACGTTTATTTTTTTGTATTTTGTTTTTTTTTTTTGGGCGAAAAATTAAGTATCCCCAATCTTCTCAAAACTCTGTATTTTGATAGAGGGCCATGAAAATTAGACCTGGGTGCAAAAATGGAGGCTCCAGACCCTTCCAGAGCTGAGATATAGAAACTCAAAATTTCGACCAGAAAAAAAAAAACAGTGTTACCCCTTACGTTTTTTTTTTTTTTGGGCGAAAAATTAAGTATCCCCAATCTTCTCAAAACTCTGTATTCTGATAGAGGGCCATGGGAAATAGAACTGGGTGCAAAAATGGAGGCTCTAGACCCTTCCAGAGCTGAGATATCGAAACTCAAAATTTCGACCAGAAAAACAAAAAACAAACAACAAAAAAAAAAACAACAACAATGTTACCCCTTACGTTTTTTTTGGGGGGGGAGAAAAATTAAGTATCCCCAATCTTCTCAAAACTCTGGATTCTGACATAGGGCCGTGAGAAATAGACCTGGGTGCAAAAATGGAGGCTCTAGGCCCTTCCAGAGCTGAGATATCGAAACTCAAAATTTCGACCAGAAAAAAAAAAAAAAAAAAAAAAAAAAAAAAAAAAAACCACAGTGTTACCCCTTACGTTTTTTTTTTTTTTTTTTTTTTTTTTTTGGGCGAAAAATTAGGTATCCCCAATCTTATCAAAATTCTGGATTCTGATGGAGGGCCATGAGAAATAGACCAGGTTGCAAAAATGGAGGCTCTAAACCCTTCCATAGCTGAGATATCGAATCTCAAAATTTCGACCAGAAAAAAAAAAAAAAAAAAAAAAAAACGACAGTGTTACCCCTTACGTATTTTGTTTTTGTTTTTTTGCGAAAAATTAAGTATCCTCAATCTTTTCAAAACTCTGGATTCTGATAGAGGGCCATGATAATTAGACCTGGGTGCAAAAATGGAGGCTCTAGACCTTTCCAGAGCTGAGATATCGAAACTCAAAATTTCGACCAGAAAAAAAAAAAAAAAAAATTAAAAAAAAAAAAAAAAAAAAAAAACGGCAGTCTTACCCCTGACGTTTTTTTTTTTTTTTTTTTTGGGTGAAAAATTAAGTATCCCCAATCTTTTAAAAAGTCTGGATTCTGATAGAGGGTCATGGGGAATAGAACTGGGTGCAAAAACGGAGACTCTAGACCCTTCCAGAGCTGAGATATAGAAACTCAAAATTTCGACCAGAAAAAAAAAACAAACAAACAAAAAAAAAAAAAACGACAGTGTTACCCCTTACGTTTTTTTTTTTTTTTTTTTTTGGGCGAAAAATTAAGTATCCCCAATCTTCTCAAAAGTCTGGATTCTGATAGAGGGTCATGGGAAATAGAACTGGGTGCAAAAATGGAGGCTCTAGACCCTTCCAGAGCTGAGATATGGAAACTCAAAATTTCGACCAGGAAAAAAAAACAAACAAACAAACAAACAAAAAAAAAACGACAGTGTTACCCCTTACGTTTTTTTTTTTTTTTTTTTTTTTTGGGGTGAAAAATTAAGTATCCCCAATCTTCTCAAAACTCTGGATTCTGATATAGGGCCGTGAGAAATAGACCTGGGTGCAAAAATGGAGGCTCTAGACCCTTCCAGAGCTGAGATATTGAAACTCTAAATTTCGACCAGAAAAAAAAAAAAAAAAAAAAAAAAACGACAGTGTTACCCCTTACGTTTTTTTTTTTTTTTTTTTTTTTTTTGGGGGGGCGAAAAATTAGGCATCCCCAATCTTATCAAAACTCTGGATTCTGATAGAGGGCCATGAGAAATAGATCTGGGTGCAAAAATGGAGGCTCTAGACCCTTCCAGAGCTGAAATATTGTAACTCAAAATTTCGACCAGAAAAATAAAAAAACAACAGTGTTACCCCTTACGTTTTTTGGTGTTTTTTTTTTTGGAGAAAAATTAAGTATCCCCAATCTTCTCAAAACTCTGTATTCTGATAGAGGGCCATGAGAAATAGATCTGGGTGCAAAAATGGAGGCTCTAGACCCTTCCAGAGCTGAGATATCGAAACTCAAATTTTCGACCAGGAAAAAAAAAAAAAAAAAAAAAACGACAGTGTTACCCCTTGTGTTTTTTTGGGGGGGTGAAAAATTAAGTATCCCCAATCTTCTCAAATCTCTGGATTCTGATAGAGGGCCATGAGATTTAGACCTGAGCGCAAAAATGGAGGCAATAGACCCTTCCAGAGCTGAGATATTGAGATATTTGTAATAGCATAAATGTTAAGTGGGATCTCAATATCTCAGCTCTGTAAGGGTCTAGAGACTCTAGGCCATTTTTGTCTAGGACATTTTGCACTCAGGTCTAAGTCTCATGGCCCTCTATCAGAATTCAGAGTTTTGAGAAGATTGGAGAAACTAATTTTTTTGCACTGAAAAAAAAAAAAAAAAAAAAAAAAAAAAAAAAAAAAAAAAAAAAAAAAAAAAAAAACGACAGGTGTGATTAAAAAGGGCTTCCTTGGCCAAAGGCCTTGCCTATTGCATTGACTTACATGAGAATGAGAAAGAGGGGATCCGCAAATTATTATTCTGGAGAGAAATTAATAATATGATATGGCATATAGTCTCAGTAAGATTGCCACTGGAGCCTGGGATTTTCATTATTGGTAAAAATGAATGAGGACACTCAAGTATTTATTGACATGTGTATTCTACATGGCAAACGTCTCATCGCCATTTATTGGAAAAATGTAGAAAGATCTACTATAACTCGATGGTTAAAAGAATTATCTTCATGCATTGCAGTAGAAAAGATAACATGTTCTTGAAGGTAAAGAATACCAATTTAAGATTTGGAGTCCCTTTTTATTATTTATTGAGCATGGGGATATGAACAATATAATGGAGGAGGAACAAAATGCTTGATTAGATATCATATCTATTTGAAAATAGATTTTAATTTGTATATATAAATTAATTGGAAAAATAAACCCTATTTGATTTTTCGAATCTGTAGCTATCTTTGATTGCAGTGTATTGTTTACTCTGACTTCCAAACTACATGCTTTATTATCCATTGTTGGTTTGTACTATTGCACTTTTTAGGTAATAGGAGCCCCGGTGTTTGTTTGTTTGTTTGTTTGTTTGTTTTATTTTTGTACATTATATTTGATGGTACAGATATGTTATGTACATTGTTGTGTAAGTGTTCAAGAAAATGCAATAAAAATAATATTCCAAATCAAATCAAATTCGATCAAATCAAATGTTATTATATGCCTATATCGAGGGCTTGGAGCCAGAGGGGTGTAAGTGGCTTTCGACAAACTTTACAGGAGAGACAAAACAAAATTTTGACCATCACCTGTATTATTAACCTTAAACCACAAACATTGCAACCACAGGCATACTTACATGAATGAGTATTTAGGTAAAAAAAAAATCGATGGCACAATAACACAATGAACATACTCTAAAACATTTTCAAATAAAAAAAAATCAAATATGTCAGATACGCCTTTTTGATGCTTTATTCAATACTCAGATAGGTATTTTTGGCACCATTGGATAGAGCTTATCGAGACCTTTATTTTGATATAAAAGAACTCATATTCGCCCAAAATGCCACTTATGCCCCTCTGGCTCCAAGCCCTCGATAGATGTCAGTCGTGATTTATGGTAATTGAGAACGAACGTGCACGCGCATCCCATTTACGACAGGTTGGAATTCATTAACACACACATAATTTCTGAACATTAAATCTCAGAGTTTATTCACCCTTATGTGCCCAAAGAACTGGTACAGACAAGATGGCTTCTGTAACCATTCCAGCAGCTGATTGGTGATTCAACGGCTGATTGGATCTTGGAACTCCTCCTACTCGTCAGTGGCTCCTCCTACTCTTCAGTGGCTCCTCCTACTCATCAGTGGGTCCAGCTGGCTGGGCTCTTTAAAAAGCCAAGTTTTAGATCTGTTCAGTCACTGCTCTCCTGCTGTTGGTGTGCTTTGTAGGTAATGGTCATTGTCATTTGATGCATGTGGTTCTTTTTGTCTTGGTTTCTTGTATGTTAACTGAAGTTCTCTACAGGCTCCTTGGGTGGATGGAGATTCGGTGCAGAAGCTGAAGGTTGAAGTTCAGGATCTTCAGAGCGCAAATTCATGTTCAGACGTTACGTTGATCCGAACAGATAAACCTATTTCCAATCCAGGACAAACAGGTGAGCTGTGAATGACCCTTGGTTGAAGCTATCATCTTCAAATGTAATATATGTGAGTTTGTTTGTGTCTTTGCAGGTAATGTCAGAGTTGTCTCCATGAATCCCAAATTTGTGGCTTTTGATCAAATGGTAAGACCAGACGTTTCACCATTTTGAGCGTTCTGACCATAAATGAAATGCAGCTTCTTCTAAGATGCAGAATTTTCAACTTGAATGACTGCTTTTAAATGTATATTTTTCTTTCTTGCAGTGCGATCTGGTCGAGGTGGAGGAGAGTTTGCTTCAGTGTAAGACTTTGAATGGAGCCAATGCAGCTTTTTGCACTTTTCTCTTTAATTTGTTTTAATAGGACCAAGATGATAACCGGATCTGGGCTGATGTTGCAGCTTTCTCACGAGTTAAATCCAGAGGCTCAGATTGGTTTGTACACACTAAAGCAGGGGTTCTCAACTCCAGTCCTCGTGGCCCACTGCTCTGCATATTGTGCATGTCTCCCTTATTTAACACGCCTGATTCAGCTCTGAGGATCTGAATCAGGCGTGTTAAATAAGGGAGACATGCACAATATGCAGAGCAGTGGGTCGTGAGGACTGGTGTTCAGTTTTATTACTGACCGAGAAGTCTCCCAAGTTTTTGAGGTGAAAGGTTTGACGTGACTGAAGGTTGAGGGACGCTTTATTTTCTTGTCTTGTGGTTTGTCAGTTCAGCAGATAAACACATGGCCAACCTGTACCTGGTCAAGCCTTAGTGGAAGTGTGCTGTGATCCATAATTTGACCAAACAGTGCCTGACTGAAACTGCAAAGGTGTGTGACTCCTGCTGAGGGTGTTCCTTATGCCTGTGCTTGACTTAATTGTCTTACTCTATGTTCTCCTACCAGGTGAATTCCACGGGCTGTGCCTCTCTTAGTGTTGATGCGTCAGTGTTTTTCAACACCAAATGCGAGTTTTACTGAGGAGGGAACAGGTGAGCGCCATATACTCCTTATGATCTTTACAAGACATCCACTTTAAGCCACAAAGTTGATATTCTCCACTGTTTGGATTTTCTCTCGCAGATGTAATGGTGACTTAATTGAGCCAAAGACTTGATTCTAAACCTGGATCTGTGCTTAATGGAAAGGTAAGCAAAATGTCATCCCTTACTGCTGAAGCTTTCAAACTGGTTCCCTTTCCTAACCTTGATCATTCCTAACAGATCTACGTTACTTGAGATTCTGGTCTACAGCATTCTTCCCAGTGAGAATTGACATGTGGCTATTTTTCAGGGGTCTCTGCAGTACGCTCCAGCTGTGGCTCTGTGATGTTCCAGTTGTTGGTGAGTGTTTATGACTCCAGCAGTGCAGATTCTGGTCTACAGCATTCTTCCCAGTGAGAATTGACATGGCTATTTTTCAGGTGTCTCTGAAGTTTTCTCCAGCTATGGCTCTGTGATGTTCCAGTTGTTGGTGAGTATCTATGACTCCAGCAGTGCAGATTCTGGTCTACAGCATTTGTCCCAGTGAAAATGTAGTTGCTGCTAGGGTGCTGTTTGACATGTGTCTATTTTTCATGTGTTTGCAGTTTTCTTCATGTGGAGGGAAAAGTTCTGATGGTGTCAGGATCTTGGAGCTAGGAAGATATCTGAGTGGTGAAATGTTATGGTTGTAAAAATAAAGTTTAAAGCATTTGTAAAAATTAAAGAATTTTTTTTTTTTTGGTGTGGCTTCTTCTAATTTTTGTTTATTGTAATTTTTTTTTTTTATATTTTGTTTTCGATTTTTATGAGCTAGACACACTATACACTATTAGGGATGTAGATATAGACACTGACACTATAATATAGATTTTATTATAGATGTACATATTGTATCAAGGCAGCTTCACACAGATAACATGAAAGTAATACAACACAGATAATTAATAATCCAAAAGTAAGGCAACACTGGCAAGGAACCAAAACTCCATCAGCTGGTTGAATGGAGAAAAAAAAAACCTTGGGAGAACCCAGGCTCAGTCGGGGGCCAGTTCTCCTGTGGCAAACATACATGTTGATTCAAAGCAGCTTTACAGAAAGTGCATATCAGAAAAGTACATGGAAAAAATACATTTAGTTAATCATGTAATAAAGGGCGTAATATATCGCCGGTGTTGAGTCGTCTTTTTACAGGCGTTGGTCTTCTCATCACAGGTGTTGGGGTATCTGAAGTCTCCATGAGAGGCTGGATACAAAACTGGACCTAACGAACGCCATTTTTCTCGGGACAAGCATCCTGGGATAACAGCAAAAAAGGCAGATGGGAAATAATTAGCATAGCTGATGTTCATAATGATTTCCACAATTTCCATAACTGGTCAAAATTTTGAGTTTCAGTATCTCAGCTCTGGAAAGGTCTAGAGCCTCAATTTTTGCACCGAGGTCCATGTCTCGTGGCCCTCTATCAGAATCCAGAGTTTTGAGAAGATTGGAGAAACTTAATTTTTTAACCCCCGAAAAAAAAAACATAAGGGGTAACACTGTCATTTTTTTTCTGTTCAAAACTTTGAGTTTCAATATCTCAGCTCTGGAAGGGTCTAGAGCCTCAATTTTTGCACCCAGGTCCATGTCTCGTGGCCCTCTATCAGAATCCAGAGTTTTGAGAAGATTGGAGAAACTTTATTTTTCACCCCCCGAAAAAAAACATAAGGGGTAACACTGTCATTTTTTTTTTCTGGTCAAAATTTTGAGTTTCAATATCTCAGCTCTGGAAGGGTCTAGAGCCTCAATTTTTGCACCCAGGTCCATGTCTCGTGGCCCTCTATCAGAATCCAGAGTTTTGAGAAGATTGGAGAAACTTAATTTTTCACCCCCCGAAAAAAAAACATAAGGGGTAACACTGTCATTTTTTTTCTGGTCAAAATTTTGAGTTTCAATATTTGAGCTCTGGAAGGGACTAGAGCCGAAATTTTTGCACCCAGGTCCATGTCTCGTGGCCCTCTATCAGAATCCAGAGTTTTGAGAAGATTGGAGAAACTTAATTTTTCACCCCCCGAAAAAAAAACATAAGGGGTAACACTGTCATTTTTTTTTTCTGGTCAAAATTTTGAGTTTCAATATCTCAGCTCTGGAAGGGTCTAGAGCCGAAATTTTTGCACCCAGGTCCATGTCTCGTGGCCCTCTATCAGAATCCAGAGTTTTGAGAAGATTGGAGAAACTTAATTTTTCACCCCCCGAAAAAAAACATAAGGGGTAACACTGTCATTTTTTTTCAGGTCAAAATTTTGAGTTTAATATCTCAGCTCTGGAAGGGTCTAGAGCCACAATTTTTGCACCCAGGTCCATGTCTCGTGGCCCTCTATCAGAATACAGAGTTTTGAGAAGATTGGAGAAACTTAATTTTTCACCCCCCGAAAAAAAAAAACATAAGGGGTAACACTGTCATTTTTTTTTCTGGTCAAAATTTTGAGTTTCAATATCTCAGCTCTGGAAGGGACTAGAGCCTCAATTTTTGCACCCAGGTCCATGTCTCGTGGCCCTCTATCAGAATCCAGAGTTTTGAGAAGATTGGAGAAACTTAATTTTTCACCCCCCGAAAAAAAACATAAGGGGTAACACTGTCATTTTTTTTTCTGGTCAAAATTTTGAGTTTCAATATCTCAGCTCTGGAAGGGACTAGAGCCGAAATTTTTGTACCCAGGTCCATGTCTCGTGGCCCTCTATCAGAATCCAGAGTTTTGAGAAGATTGGAGAAACTTAATTTTTCACCCCCCGAAAAAAAAAAACATAAGGGGTAACACTGTCATTTTTTTTTCTGGTCAAAATTTTGAGTTTCAATATCTCAGCTCTGGAAGGGTCTAGAGCCGAAATTTTTGCACCCAGGTCCATGTCTCGTGGCCCTCTATCATAATCCAGAGTTTTGAGAAGATTGGAGAAACTTAATTTTTCACCCCCCGAAAAAAAACATAAGGGGTAACACTGTCATTTTTTTTTCTGGTCAAAATTTTGAGTTTCAATATCTCAGCTCTGGAAGGGTCTAGAGCCTCAATTTTTTCACCCAGGTCCATGTCTCGTGGCCCTCTATCAGAATCCAGAGTTTTGAGAAGATTGGAGAAACTTAATTTTTCACCCCCCGAAAAAAAACATAAGGGGTAACACTGTCATTTTTTTTTTCTGGTCAAAATTTTGAGTTTCAATATTTCAGCTCTGGAAGGGACTAGAGCCGAAATTTTTGCACCCAGGTCCATGTCTCGTGGCCCTCTATCAGAATCCAGAGTTTTGAGAAGATTGGAGAAACTTAATTTTTCACCCCCCGAAAAAAAAAACATAAGGGGTAACACTGTCATTTTTTTTTCTGGTCAAAATTTTGAGTTTCAATATATCAGCTCTGGAAGGGTCTAGAGCCGAAATTTTTGCACCCAGGTCCATGTCTCGTGGCCCTCTATCAGAATCCAGAGTTTTGAGAAGATCGGAGGGGGTCAAAATTTCGGCCAAAAACGACAGTGTTACCCCTTATGTTTTTTTTTTCAGCTCAAAACTTTGACATCCGATATCTCGGCTCTGGAAGGGTCTAGAGCCTCCATTTTTGCGCGCTGGTCGAAGTCTCGTGGCCCTCTGTCAGAATCCAGAGTTTCAAGAAGATCGGAGGGGGTCAAAATTTCGGCCAAAAACGACAGTGTTACCCCTTATGTTTTTTTTTTTTCAGCTCAAAACTTTGACATCCGATATCTCGGCTCTGGAAGGGTCTAGAGCCTCCATTTTTGTGCGCTGGTCGAAGTCTCGTGGCCCTCTGTCAGAATCCAGAGTTTCAAGAAGATCGGAGGGGGTCAAAATTTCGGCCAAAAACGACAGTGTTACCCCTTATGTTTTTTTTTTCAGCTCAAAACTTTGACATCCGATATCTCGGCTCTGGAAGGGTCTAGAGCCTCCATTTTTGCGCGCTGGTCGAAGTCTCGTGGCCCTCTGTCAGAATCCAGAGTTTCAAGAAGATCGGAGGGGGTCAAAATTTCGGCCAAAAACGACAGTGTTACCCCTTATGTTTTTTTTTCAGCTCAAAACTTTGACATCCGATATCTCGGCTCTGGAAGGGTCTAGAGCCTCCATTTTTGCGCGCTGGTCGAGGTCTCGTGGCCCTCTGTCAGAATCCAGAGTTTCAAGAAGATCGGAGGGGGTCAAAATTTCGGCCAAAAACGACAGTGTTACCCCTTATGTTTTTTTTTTCAGGTCAAAACTTTGACATCCGATATCTCGGGTCTGGAAGGGTCTAGAGCCTCCATTTTTGCGCGCTGGTCGAAGTCAAGTGGCCCTCTGTCAGAATCCAGAGTTTCAAGAAGATCGGAGGGGGTCAAAATTTCGGCCAAAAACGACAGTGTTACCCCTTATGTTTTTTTTTTTTCAGCTCAAAACTTTGACATCCGATATCTCGGCTCTGGAAGGTTCTAGAGTCTCCATTTTTGCGCGCTGGTCGAAGTCTCGTGGCCCTCTGTCAGAATCCAGAGTTTCAAGAAGATCGGAGGGGGTCAAAATTTCGGCCAAAAACGACAGTGTTACCCCTTATGTTTTTTTTTTCAGCTCAAAACTTTGACATCCGTTATCTCGGCTCTGGAAGGGTCTAGAGCCTCCATTTTTGCGCGCTGGTCGAAGTCTCTTGGCCCTCTGTCAGAATCCAGAGTTTCAAGAAGATCGGAGGGGGTCAAAATTTCGGCCAAAAATGACAGTGTTTACCCCTTATGTTTTTTTTTTTCAGGTCAAAACTTTGACATCCGATATCTCGGCTCTGGAAGGGTCTAGAGCCTCCATTTTTGCGCGCTGGTCGAAGTCTCGTGGCCCTCTGTCAGAATCCAGAGTTTCAAGAAGATCGGAGGGGGTCAAAATTTCGGCCAAAAACGACAGTGTTACCCCTTATGTTTTTTTTTTCAGCTCAAAACTTCGACATCCGATATCTCGGCTCTGGAAGGGTCTAGAGCCTCCATTTTTGCGCGCTGGTTGAAGTCTCGTGGCCCTCTGTCAGAATCCAGAGTTTCAAGAAGATCGGAGGGGGTCAAAATTTTGGCCAAAAACGACAGTGTTACCCCTTATGTTTTTTTTTTTTTCAGGTCAAAACTTTGACATCCGATATCTTGGCTCTGGAAGGGTCTAGAGCCTCCATTTTTGCGCGCTGGTCGAAGTCTCGTGGCCCTCTGTCAGAATCCAGAGTTTCAAGAAGATCGGAGGGGGTCAAAATTTCGGCCAAAAACGACAGTGTTACCCCTTATGTTTTTTTTTCAGGTCAAAACTTTGACATCCGATATCTCGGCTCTGGAAGGATCTAGAGCCTCCATTTTTGCGCGCTGGTCGAAGTCTCGTGGCCCTCTGTCAGAATCCAGAGTTTCAAGAAGATCGGAGGGGGTCAAAATTTCGGCCAAAAACGACAGTGTTACCCCTTATGTTTTTTTTTCCGGCTCAAAACTTTGACATCCGATATCTCGGCTCTGGAAGGGTCTAGAGCCTCCATTTTTGCGCGCTGGTTGAAGTCTCGTGGCCCTCTGTCAGAATCCAGAGTTTCAAGAAGATCGGAGGGGGTCAAAATTTTGGCCAAAAACGACAGTGTTACCCCTTATGTTTTTTTTTCAGGTCAAAACTTTGACATCCGATATCTCGGCTCTGGAAGGGTCTAGAGCCTCCATTTTTGCGCGCTGGTCGAAGTCTCGTGGCCCTCTGTCAGAATCCAGAGTTTCAAGAAGATCGGAGGGGGTCAAAATTTCGGCCAAAAACGACAGTGTTACCCCTTATGTTTTTTTTTTTCAGCTCAAAACTTTGACATCCGATATCTCGGCTCTGGAAGGGTCTAGAGCCTCCATTTTTGTGCGCTGGTCGAAGTCTCGTGGCCCTCTGTCAGAATCCAGAGTTTCAAGAAGATCGGAGGGGGTCAAAATTTCGGCCAAAAACGACAGTGTTACCCCTTATGTTTTTTTTTTTTCAGGTCAAAACTTTGACATCCGATATCTCGGCTCTGGAAGGGTCTAGAGCCTCCATTTTTGCGCGCTGGTCGAAGTCTCGTGGCCCTCTGTCAGAATCCAGAATTTCAAGAAGATCGGAGGGGGTCAAAATTTCGGCCAAAAACGACAGTGTTACCCCTTATGTTTTTTTTTTCAGCTCAAAACTTCGACATCCGATATCTCGGCTCTGGAAGGGTCTAGAGCCTCCATTTTTGCGCGCTGGTCGAAGTCTCGTGGCCCTCTGTCAGAATCCAGAGTTTCAAGAAGATCGGAGGGGGTCAAAATTTCGGCCAAAAACGACAGTGTTACCCCTTATGTTTTTTTTTCAGCTCAAAACTTTGACATCCGATATCTCGGCTCTGGAAGGGTCTAGAGCCTCCATTTTTGCGCGCTGGTCGAAGTCTCGTGGCCCTCTGTCAGAATCCAGAGTTTCAAGAAGATCGGAGGGGGTCAAAATTTCGGCCAAAAACGACAGTGTTACCCCTTATGTTTTTTTTTTTTTCAGGTCAAAACTTTGACATCCGATATCTTGGCTCTGGAAGGGTCTAGAGCCTCCATTTTTGCGCGCTGGTCGAAGTCTCGTGGCCCTCTGTCAGAATCCAGAGTTTCAAGAAGATCGGAGGGGGTCAAAATTTCGGCCAAAAACGACAGTGTTACCCCTTATGTTTTTTTTTTTCAGCTCAAAATTTTGACATCCGATATCTCGGCTCTGGAAGGGTCTAGAGCCTCCATTTTTGCGCGCTGGTCGAAGTCTCGTGGCCCTCTGTCAGAATCCAGAGTTTCAAGAAGATCGGAGGGGGTCAAAATTTCGGCCAAAAACGACAGTGTTACCCCTTATGTTTTTTTTTTTCAGGTCAAAACTTTGGCATCCGATATCTCGGCTCTGGAAGGGTCTAGAGCCTCCATTTTTGCGCGCTGGTCGAAGTCTCGTGGCCCTCTGTCAGAATCCAGAGTTTCAAGAAGATCGGAGGGGGTCAAAATTTCGGCCCAAAACGACAGTGTTACCCCTTATGTTTTTTTTTTTCAGCTCAAAACTTTGACATCCGATATCTTGGCTCTGGAAGGGTCTAGAGCCTCCATTTTTGCGCGCTGGTCGAAGTCTCGTGGCCCTCTGTCAGAATCCAGAGTTTCAAGAAGATCGGAGGGGGTCAAAATTTCGGCCAAAAACGACAGTGTTACCCCTTATGTTTTTTTTTTCAGCTCAAAACTTTGACATCCGATATCTCGGCTCTGGAAGGGTCTAGAGCCTCCATTTTTGCGCGCTGGTCGAAGTCTCGTGGCCCTCTGTCAGAATCCAGAGTTTCAAGAAGATCGGAGGGGGTCAAAATTTCTGCCAAAAACGACAGTGTTACCCCTTATGTTTTTTTTTTCAGCTCAAAACTTTGACATCCGATATCTCGGCTCTGGAAGGGTCTAGAGCCTCCATTTTTGCGCGCTGGTCGAAGTCTCGTGGCCCTCTGTCAGAATCCAGAGTTTCAAGAAGATCGGAGGGGGTCAAAATTTCGGCCAAAAACGACAGTGTTACCCCTTATGTTTTTTTTTTCAGGTCAAAACTTTGACATCCGATATCTCGGCTCTGGAAGGGTCTAGAGACTCCATTTTTGCGCGCTGGTCGAAGTCTCGTGGCCCTCTGTCAGAATCCAGAGTTTCAAGAAGATCGGAGGGGGTCAAAATTTCGGCCAAAAACGACAGTGTTACCCCTTATGTTTTTTTTTCAGCTCAAAATTTTGACATCCGATATCTCGGCTCTGGAAGGGTCTAGAGCCTCCATTTTTGCGCGCTGGTCGAAGTCTCGTGGCCCTCTGTCAGAATCCAGAGTTTCAAGAAGATCGGAGGGGGTCAAAATTTTGGCCAAAAACGACAGTGTTACCCCTTATGTTTTTTTTTTCAGGTCAAAACTTTGACATCCGATATCTCGGCTCTGGAAGGATCTAGAGCCTCCATTTTTGCGCGCTGGTCGAAGTCTCGTGGCCCTCTGTCAGAATCCAGAGTTTCAAGAAGATCGGAGGGGGTCAAAATTTCGGCCAAAAACGACAGTGTTACCCCTTATGTTTTTTTTTTCCAGCTCAAAACTTTGACATCCGATATCTCGGCTCTGGAAGGGTCTAGAGCCTCCATTTTTGCGCGCTGGTTGAAGTCTCGTGGCCCTCTGTCAGAATCCAGAGTTTCAAGAAGATCGGAGGGGGTCAAAATTTTGGCCAAAAACGACAGTGTTACCCCTTATGTTTTTTTTTTCAGGTCAAAACTTTGACATCCGATATCTCGGCTCTGGAAGGGTCTAGAGCCTCCATTTTTGCGCGCTGGTCGAAGTCTCGTGGCCCTCTGTCAGAATCCAGAGTTTCAAGAAGATCGGAGGGGGTCAAAATTTCGGCCAAAAACGACAGTGTTACCCCTTATGTTTTTTTTTTCAGCTCAAAACTTTGACATCCGATATCTCGGCTCTGGAAGGGTCTAGAGCCTCCATTTTTGTGCGCTGGTCGAAGTCTCGTGGCCCTCTGTCAGAATCCAGAGTTTCAAGAAGATCGGAGGGGGTCAAAATTTCGGCCAAAAACGACAGTGTTACCCCTTATGTTTTTTTTTTTTCAGGTCAAAACTTTGACATCCGATATCTCGGCTCTGGAAGGGTCTAGAGCCTCCATTTTTGCGCGCTGGTCGAAGTCTCGTGGCCCTCTGTCAGAATCCAGAATTTCAAGAAGATCGGAGGGGGTCAAAATTTCGGCCAAAAACGACAGTGTTACCCCTTATGTTTTTTTTTTTCAGCTCAAAACTTCGACATCCGATATCTCGGCTCTGGAAGGGTCTAGAGCCTCCATTTTTGCGCGCTGGTCGAAGTCTCGTGGCCCTCTGTCAGAATCCAGAGTTTCAAGAAGATCGGAGGGGGTCAAAATTTCGGCCAAAAACGACAGTGTTACCCCTTATGTTTTTTTTTCAGCTCAAAACTTTGACATCCGATATCTCGGCTCTGGAAGGGTCTAGAGCCTCCATTTTTGCGCGTTGGTCGAAGTCTCGTGGCCCTCTGTCAGAATCCAGAGTTTCAAGAAGATCGGAGGGGGTCAAAATTTCGGCCAAAAACGACAGTGTTACCCCTTATGTTTTTTTTTTTTTTTCAGGTCAAAACTTTGACATCCGATATCTTGGCTCTGGAAGGGTCTAGAGCCTCCATTTTTGCGCGCTGGTCGAAGTCTCGTGGCCCTCTGTCAGAATCCAGAGTTTCAAGAAGATCGGAGGGGGTCAAAATTTCGGCCAAAAACGACAGTGTTACCCCTTATGTTTTTTTTTTCAGGTCAAAACTTTGGCATCCGATATCTCGGCTCTGGAAGGGTCTAGAGCCTCCATTTTTGCGCGCTGGTCGAAGTCTCGTGGCCCTCTGTCAGAATCCAGAGTTTCAAGAAGATCGGAGGGGGTCAAAATTTCGGCCCAAAACGACAGTGTTACCCCTTATGTTTTTTTTTTCAGCTCAAAACTTTGACATCCGATATCTTGGCTCTGGAAGGGTCTAGAGCCTCCATTTTTGCGCGCTGGTCGAAGTCTCGTGGCCCTCTGTCAGAATCCAGAGTTTCAAGAAGATCGGAGGGGGTCAAAATTTCGGCCAAAAACGACAGTGTTACCCCTTATGTTTTTTTTTTCAGCTCAAAACTTTGACATCCGATATCTCGGCTCTGGAAGGGTCTAGAGCCTCCATTTTTGCGCGCTGGTCGAAGTCTCGTGGCCCTCTGTCAGAATCCAGAGTTTCAAGAAGATCGGAGGGGGTCAAAATTTCTGCCAAAAACGACAGTGTTACCCCTTATGTTTTTTTTTTCAGCTCAAAACTTTGACATCCGATATCTCGGCTCTGGAAGGGTCTAGAGCCTCCATTTTTGCGCGCTGGTCGAAGTCTCGTGGCCCTCTGTCAGAATCCAGAGTTTCAAGAAGATCGGAGGGGGTCAAAATTTCGGCCAAAAACGACAGTGTTACCCCTTATGTTTTTTTTTTTCAGGTCAAAACTTTGACATCCGATATCTCGGCTCTGGAAGGGTCTAGAGCCTCCATTTTTGCGCGCTGGTCGAAGTCTCGTGGCCCTCTGTCAGAATCCAGAGTTTCAAGAAGATCGGAGGGGGTCAAAATTTCGGCCAAAAACGACAGTGTTACCCCTTATGTTTTTTTTTTCAGCTCAAAATTTTGACATCCGATATCTCGGCTCTGGAAGGGTCTAGAGCCTCCATTTTTGCGCGCTGGTCGAAGTCTCGTGGCCCTCTGTCAGAATCCAGAGTTTCAAGAAGATCGGAGGGGGTCAAAATTTTGGCCAAAAACGACAGTGTTACCCCTTATGTTTTTTTTTTCAGGTCAAAACTTTGACATCCGATATCTCGGCTCTGGAAGGGTCTAGAGCCTCCATTTTTGCGCGCTGGTCGAAGTCTCGTGGCCCTCTGTCAGAATCCAGAGTTTCAAGAAGATCGGAGGGGGTCAAAATTTCGGCCAAAAACGACAGTGTTACCCCTTATGTTTTTTTTTTTCAGCTCAAAACTTTGACATCCGATATCTCGGCTCTGGAAGGGTCTAGAGCCTTCATTTTTGCGCGCTGGTCGAAGTCTCGTGGCCCTCTGTCAGAATCCAGAGTTTCAAGAAGATCGGAGGGGGTCAAAATTTTGGCCAAAAACGACAGTGTTACCCCTTATGTTTTTTTTTTCAGGTCAAAACTTTGACATCCGATATCTCGGCTCTGGAAGGGTCTAGAGCCTCCATTTTTGCGCGCTGGTCGAAGTCTCGTGGCCCTCTGTCAGAATCCAGAGTTTCAAGAAGATCGGAGGGGGTCAAAATTTCGGCCAAAAACGACAGTGTTACCCCTTATGTTTTTTTTTTTCAGCTCAAAACTTTGACATCCGATATCTCGGCTCTGGAAGGGTCTAGAGCCTCCATTTTTGCGCGCTGGTCGAAGTCTGGTGGCCCTCTGTCAGAATCCAGAGTTTCAAGAAGATCGGAAGGGGTCAAAATTTCGACCAAAAACGACAGTGTTACCCCTTATGTTTTTTTTTCAGCTCAAAACTTTGACATCCGATATCTCGGCTCTGGAAGGGTCTAGAGCCTCCATTTTTGCGCGCTGGTCGAAGTCTCGTGGCCCTCTGTCAGAATCCAGAGTTTCAAGAAGATCGGAGGGGGTCAAAATTTCGGCCAAAAACGACAGTGTTACCCCTTATGTTTTTTTTTTCAGGTCAAAACTTTGACATCCGATATCTCGGCTCTGGAAGGGTCTAGAGCCTCCATTTTTGCGCGCTGGTCGAAGTCTCGTGGCCCTCTGTCAGAATCCAGAGTTTCAAGAAGATCGGAGGGGGTCAAAATTTCGGCCAAAAACGACAGTGTTACCCCTTATGTTTTTTTTTTCAGCTCAAAACTTTGACATCCGATATCTCGGCTCTGGAAGGGTCTAGAGCCTCCATTTTTGCGCGCTGGTCGAAGTCTCGTGGCCCTCTGTCAGAATCCAGAGTTTCAAGAAGATCGGAGGGGGTCAAAATTTCGGCCAAAAACGACAGTGTTACCCCTTATGTTTTTTTTTTTTCAGCTCAAAACTTTGACATCCGATATCTCGGCTCTGGAAGGGTCTAGAGCCTCCATTTTTGCGCGCTGGTCGAAGTCTCGTGGCCCTCTGTCAGAATCCAGAGTTTCAAGAAGATCGGAGGGGGTCAAAATTTCGCCCAAAAACGACAGTGTTACCCCTTATGTTTTTCTTTCAGCTCAAAACTTTGACATCCGATATCTTGGCTCTGGAAGGGTCTAGAGCCTCCATTTTTGCGCGCTGGTCGAAGTCTCGTGGCCCTCTGTCAGAATCCAGAGTTTCAAGAAGATCGGAGGGGGTCAAAATTTCGGCCAAAAACGACAGTGTTACCCCTTATGTTTTTTTTTTCAGGTCAAAACTTTGACATCTGATATCTCGGCTCTGGAAGGGTCTAGAGCCTCCATTTTTGCGCGCTGGTCGAAGTCTCGTGGCCCTCTGTCAGAATCCAGAGTTTCAAGAAGATCGGAGGGGGTCAAAATTTCGGCCAAAAACGACAGTGTTACCCCTTATGTTTTTTTTTTTTTCAGCTCAAAACTTTGACATCTGATATCTTGGCTCTGGAAGGGTCTAGAGCCTCCATTTTTGCGCGCTGGTCGAAGTCTCGTGGCCCTCTGTCAGAATCCAGAGTTTCAAGAAGATCGGTGGGGGTCAAAATTTTGGCCAAAAACGACAGTGTTACCCCTTATGTTTTTTTTTTCAGGTCAAAACTTTGACATCCGATATCTCGGCTCTGGAAGGGTCTAGAGCCTCCATTTTTGCGCGCTTGTCGAAGTCTCGTGGCCCTCTGTCAGAATCCAGAGTTTCAAGAAGATCGGAGGGGGTCAAAATTTCGGCCAAAAACGACAGTGTTACCCCTTATGTTTTTTTTTTTTCAGCTCAAAACTTTGACATCCGATATCTCGGCTCTGGAAGGGTCTAGAGCCTCCATTTTTGCGCGCTGGTCGAAGTCTCGTGGCCCTCTGTCAGAATCCAGAGTTTCAAGAAGATCGGAGGGGGTCAAAATTTCGGCCAAAAACGACAGTGTTACCCCTTATGTTTTTTTTTTTTCAGCTCAAAACTTTGACATCCGATATCTCAGCTCTGGAAGGGTCTAGAGCCTCCATTTTTGCGCGCTGGTCGAAGTCTCGTGGCCCTCTGTCAGAATCCAGAGTTTCAAGAAGATCGGAGGGGGTCAAAATTTCGGCCAAAAACGACAGTGTTACCCCTTATGTTTTTTTTTTCAGCTCAAAACTTTGACATCCGATATCTCGGCTCTGGAAGGGTCTAGAGCCTCCATTTTTGCGCGCTGGTCGAAGTCTCGTGGCCCTCTGTCAGAATCCAGAGTTTCAAGAAGATCGGAGGGGGTCAAAATTTCGGCCAAAAACGACAGTGTTACCCCTTATGTTTTTTTTTTCAGGTCAAAACTTTGACATCCGATATCTTGGCTCTGGAAGGGTCTAGAGCCTCCATTTTTGCGCGCTGGTCGAAGTCTCGTGGCCCTCTGTCAGAATCCAGAGTTTCAAGAAGATCGGAGGGGGTCAAAATTTTGGCCAAAAACGACAGTGTTACCCCTTATGTTTTTTTTTTCAGCTCAAAACTTTGACATCCGATATCTCGGCTCTGGAAGGGTCTAGAGCCTCCATTTTTGCGCGCTGGTCGAAGTCTCGTGGCCCTCTGTCAGAATCCAGAGTTTCAAGAAGATCGGAGGGGGTCAAAATTTCGGCCCAAAACGACAGTGTTACCCCTTATGTTTTTTTTTCAGGTCAAAACTTTGACATATGATATCTCGGCTCTGGAAGGGTCTAGAGCCTCCATTTTTGCGCGCTGGTCGAAGTCTCGTGGCCCTCTGTCAGAATCCAGAGTTTCAAGAAGATCGGAGGGGGTCAAAATTTCGGCCAAAAACGACAGTGTTACCCCTTATGTTTTTTTTTTTCAGCTCAAAACGTCGACATCTGATATCTTGGCTCTGGAAGGGTCTAGAGCCTCCATTTTTGCGCGCTGGTTGAAGTCTCGTGGCCCTCTGTCAGAATCCAGAGTTTCAAGAAGATCGGTGGGGGTCAAAATTTTGGCCGAAAACGACAGTGTTACCCCTTATGTTTTTTTTTCAGGTCAAAACTTTGACATCCGATATCTCGGCTCTGGAAGGGTCTAGAGCCTCCATTTTTGCGCGCTTGTCGAAGTCTCGTGGCCCTCTGTCAGAATCCAGAGTTTCAAGAAGATCGGAGGGGGTCAAAATTTCGGCCAAAAACGACAGTGTTACCCCTTATGTTTTTTTTTTTCAGCTCAAAACTTTGACATCCGATATATCGGCTCTGGAAGGGTCTAGAGCCTCCATTTTTGTGCGCTGGTCGAAGTCTCGTGGCCCTCTGTCAGAATCCAGAGTTTCAAGAAGATCGGAGGGGGTCAAAATTTCGGCCAAAAAACGACAGTGTTACCCCTTATGTTTTTTTTTTTTTTCAGGTCAAAACTTTGACATCCGATATCTCGGCTCTGGAAGGGTCTAGAGCCTCCATTTTTGCGCGCTGGTCGAAGTCTCGTGGCCCTCTGTCAGAATCCAGAGTTTCAAGAAGATCGGAGGGGGTCAAAATTTCGGCCAAAAACGACAGTGTTAACCCTTATGTTTTTTTTTTCAGCTCAAAACTTCGACATCCGATATCTCGGCTCTGGAAGGGTCTAGAGCCTCCATTTTTGCGCGCTGGTCGAAGTCTCGTGGCCCTCTGTCAGAATCCAGAGTTTCAAGAAGATCGGAGGGGGTCAAAATTTCGGCCAAAAACGACAGTGTTACCCCTTATGTTTTTTTTTTTCAGCTCAAAACTTTGACATCCGATATCTCGGCTCTGGAAGGGTCTAGAGCCTCCATTTTTGCGCGCTGGTCGAAGTCTCGTGGCCCTCTGTCAGAATCCAGAGTTTCAAGAAGATCGGAGGGGGTCAAAATTTCGGCCAAAAACGACAGTGTTACCCCTTATGTTTTTTTTTTTTTCAGCTCAAAACTTTGACATCCGATATCTCGGCTCTGGAAGGGTCTAGAGCCTCCATTTTTGCGCGCTGGTCGAAGTCTCGTGGCCCTCTGTCAGAATCCAGAGTTTCAAGAAGATCGGAGGGGGTCAAAATTTCGGCCAAAAACGACAGTGTTACCCCTTATGTTTTTTTTTTTCAGCTCAAAACTTTGACATCTGATATCTTGGCTCTGGAAGGGTCTAGAGCCTCCATTTTTGCGCGCTGGTCGAAGTCTCGTGGCCCTCTGTCAGAATCCAGAGTTTCAAGAAGATCGGTGGGGGTCAAAATTTTGGCCAAAAACGACAGTGTTACCCCTTATGTTTTTTTTTTCAGGTCAAAACTTTGACATCCGATATCTCGGCTCTGGAAGGGTCTAGAGCCTCCATTTTTGCGCGCTTGTCGAAGTCTCGTGGCCCTCTGTCAGAATCCAGAGTTTCAAGAAGATCGGAGGGGGTCAAAATTTCGGCCAAAAACGACAGTGTTACCCCTTATGTTTTTTTTTTTTTCAGCTCAAAACTTTGACATCCGATATCTCGGCTCTGGAAGGGTCTAGAGCCTCCATTTTTGCGCGCTGGTCGAAGTCTCGTGGCCCTCTGTCAGAATCCAGAGTTTCAAGAAGATCGGAGGGGGTCAAAATTTCGGCCAAAAACGACAGTGTTACCCCTTATGTTTTTTTTTTTTCAGCTCAAAACTTTGACATCCGATATCTCAGCTCTGGAAGGGTCTAGAGCCTCCATTTTTGCGCGCTGGTCGAAGTCTCGTGGCCCTCTGTCAGAATCCAGAGTTTCAAGAAGATCGGAGGGGGTCAAAATTTCGGCCAAAAACGACAGTGTTACCCCTTATGTTTTTTTTTTCAGCTCAAAACTTTGACATCCGATATCTCGGCTCTGGAAGGGTCTAGAGCCTCCATTTTTGCGCGCTGGTCGAAGTCTCGTGGCCCTCTGTCAGAATCCAGAGTTTCAAGAAGATCGGAGGGGGTCAAAATTTCGGCCAAAAACGACAGTGTTACCCCTTATGTTTTTTTTTCAGGTCAAAACTTTGACATCCGATATCTTGGCTCTGGAAGGGTCTAGAGCCTCCATTTTTGCGCGCTGGTCGAAGTCTCGTGGCCCTCTGTCAGAATCCAGAGTTTCAAGAAGATCGGAGGGGGTCAAAATTTTGGCCAAAAACGACAGTGTTACCCCTTATGTTTTTTTTTCAGCTCAAAACTTTGACATCCGATATCTCGGCTCTGGAAGGGTCTAGAGCCTCCATTTTTGCGCGCTGGTCGAAGTCTCGTGGCCCTCTGTCAGAATCCAGAGTTTCAAGAAGATCGGAGGGGGTCAAAATTTCGGCCAAAAACGACAGTGTTACCCCTTATGTTTTTTTTTTCAGGTCAAAACTTTGACATCTGATATCTCGGCTCTGGAAGGGTCTAGAGCCTCCATTTTTGCGCGCTGGTCGAAGTCTCGTGGCCCTCTGTCAGAATCCAGAGTTTCAAGAAGATCGGAGGGGGTCAAAATTTCGGCCAAAAACGACAGTGTTACCCCTTATGTTTTTTTTTTTCAGCTCAAAACGTCGACATCCGATATCTTGGCTCTGGAAGGGTCTAGAGCCTCCATTTTTGCGCGCTGGTTGAAGTCTCGTGGCCCTCTGTCAGAATCCAGAGTTTCAAGAAGATCGGTGGGGGTCAAAATTTTGGCCGAAAACGACAGTGTTACCCCTTATGTTTTTTTTTCAGGTCAAAACTTTGACATCCGATATCTCGGCTCTGGAAAGGTCTAGAGCCTCCATTTTTGCGCGCTTGTCGAAGTCTCGTGGCCCTCTGTCAGAATCCAGAGTTTCAAGAAGATCGGAGGGGGTCAAAATTTCGGCCAAAAACGACAGTGTTACCCCTTATGTTTTTTTTTTCAGCTCAAAACTTTGACATCCGATATCTCGGCTCTGGAAGGGTCTAGAGCCTCCATTTTTGTGCGCTGGTCGAAGTCTCGTGGCCCTCTGTCAGAATCCAGAGTTTCAAGAAGATCGGAGGGGGTCAAAATTTCGGCCAAAAACGACAGTGTTACCCCTTATGTTTTTTTTTTTCAGGTCAAAACTTTGACATCCGATATCTCGGCTCTGGAAGGGTCTAGAGCCTCCATTTTTGCGCGCTGGTCGAAGTCTCGTGGCCCTCTGTCAGAATCCAGAGTTTCAAGAAGATCGGAGGGGGTCAAAATTTCGGCCAAAAACGACAGTGTTACCCCTTATGTTTTTTTTTTTCAGCTCAAAACTTTGACATCCGATATCTCGGCTCTGGAAGGGTCTAGAGCCTCCATTTTTGCGCGCTGGTCGAAGTCTCGTGGCCCTCTGTCAGAATCCAGAGTTTCAAGAAGATCGGAGGGGGTCAAAATTTCGGCCAAAAATGACATTGTTACCCCTTATGTTTTTTTTTTCAGGTCAAAACTTTGACATCCGATATCTCGGCTCTGGAAGGGTCTAGAGCCTCCATTTTTGCGCGCTGGTCGAAGTCTCGTGGCCCTCTGTTAGAATCCAGAGTTTCAAGAAGATCGGAGGGGGTCAAAATTTCGGCCAAAAACGACAGTGTTACCCCTTATGTTTTTTTTTTTCAGCTCAAAACTTTGACATCCGATATCTCAGCTCTGGAAGGGTCTAGAGCCTCCATTTTTGCGCACTGGTCGAAGTCTCGTGGCCCTCTGTCAGAATCCAGAGTTTCAAGAAGATCGGAGGGGGTCAAAATTTCGGCCAAAAACGACAGTGTTACCCCTTATGTTTTTTTTTCAGCTCAAAACTTTGACATCCGATATCTCGGCTCTGGAAGGGTCTAGAGCCTCCATTTTTGCGCGCTGGTCGAAGTCTCGTGGCCCTCTGTCAGAATCCAGAGTTTCAAGAAGATCGGAGGGGGTCAAAATTTCGGCCAAAAACGACAGTGTTACCCCTTATGTTTTTTTTTTCAGGTCAAAACTTTGACATCTGATATCTCGGCTCTGGAAGGGTCTAGAGCCTCCATTTTTGCGCGCTGGTCGAAGTCTCGTGGCCCTCTGTCAGAATCCAGAGTTTCAAGAAGATCGGAGGGGGTCAAAATTTCGGCCAAAAACGACAGTGTTACCCCTTATGTTTTTTTTTTCAGCTCAAAACGTCGACATCCGATATCTTGGCTCTGGAAGGGTCTAGAGCCTCCATTTTTGCGCGCTGGTTGAAGTCTCGTGGCCCTCTGTCAGAATCCAGAGTTTCAAGAAGATCGGTGGGGGTCAAAATTTTGGCCGAAAACGACAGTGTTACCCCTTATGTTTTTTTTTCAGGTCAAAACTTTGACATCCGATATATCGGCTCTGGAAGGGTCTAGAGCCTCCATTTTTGCGCGCTTGTCGAAGTCTCGTGGCCCTCTGTCAGAATCCAGAGTTTCAAGAAGATCGGAGGGGGTCAAAATTTCGGCCAAAAACGACAGTGTTACCCCTTATGTTTTTTTTTTTCAGCTCAAAACTTTGACATCCGATATCTCGGCTCTGGAAGGGTCTAGAGCCTCCATTTTTGTGCGCTGGTCGAAGTCTCGTGGCCCTCTGTCAGAATCCAGAGTTTCAAGAAGATCGGAGGGGGTCAAAATTTCGGCCAAAAACGACAGTGTTACCCCTTATGTTTTTTTTTTCAGGTCAAAACTTTGACATCCGATATCTCGGCTCTGGAAGGGTCTAGAGCCTCCATTTTTGCGCGCTGGTCGAAGTCTCGTGGCCCTCTGTCAGAATCCAGAGTTTCAAGAAGATCGGAGGGGGTCAAAATTTCGGCCAAAAACGACAGTGTTACCCCTTATGTTTTTTTTTTCAGCTCAAAACTTCGACATCCGATATCTCGGCTCTGGAAGGGTCTAGAGCCTCCATTTTTGCGCGCTGGTCGAAGTCTCGTGGCCCTCTGTCAGAATCCAGAGTTTCAAGAAGATCGGAGGGGGTCAAAATTTCGGCCCAAAACGACAGTGTTACCCCTTATGTTTTTTTTTTTCAGCTCAAAACTTTGACATCCGATATCTTGGCTCTGGAAGGGTCTAGAGCCTCCATTTTTGCGCGCTGGTCGAAGTCTCGTGGCCCTCTGTCAGAATCCAGAGTTTCAAGAAGATCGGAGGGGGTCAAAATTTCGGCCAAAAACGACAGTGTTACCCCTTATGTTTTTTTTTCAGCTCAAAACTTTGACATCCGATATCTCGGCTCTGGAAGGGTCTAGAGCCTCCATTTTTGCGCGCTGGTCGAAGTCTCGTGGCCCTCTGTCAGAATCCAGAGTTTCAAGAAGATCGGAGGGGGTCAAAATTTTGGCCAAAAACGACAGTGTTACCCCTTATGTTTTTTTTTTCAGCTCAAAACTTTGACATCCGATATCTCGGCTCTGGAAGGGTCTAGAGCCTCCATTTTTGCGCGCTGGTCGAAGTCTCGTGGCCCTCTGTCAGAATCCAGAGTTTCAAGAAGATCGGAGGGGGTCAAAATTTCGGCCAAAAACGACAGTGTTACCCCTTATGTTTTTTTTTTTCAGCTCAAAACTTTGACATCCGATATCTCGGCTCTGGAAGGGTCTAGAGCCTCCATTTTTGCGCGCTGGTCGAAGTCTCGTGGCCCTCTGTCAGAATCCAGAGTTTCAAGAAGATCGGAGGGGGTCAAAATTTCGGCCAAAAATGACAGTGTTACCCCTTATGTTTTTTTTTCAGCTCAAAACTTTGACATCCGATATCTCGGCTCTGGAAGGGTCTAAAGCCTCCATTTTTGCGCGCTGGACGAAGTCTCGTGGCCCTCTGTCAGAATCCAGAGTTTCAAGAAGATCGGAGGGGGTCAAAATTTCGGCCAAAAACGACAGTGTTACCCCTTATGTTTTTTTTTTTTTAAAAACCTGGAAAAAACATAAGGGGTAACACTGTCGTTTTAGGCCGAAATTTTGACCCCCTCCGATCTTCTTGAAACTCTGGATTCTGACAGAGGGCCACGAGACTTCGACCAGCGCGCAAAAATGGAGGCTCTAGACCCTTCCAGAGCCGAGATATCGGATGTCAAAGTTTTGACCTGAAAAAAAAACATAAGGGGTAACACTGTCGTTTTTGGCCAAAATTTTGACCCCCTCCGATCTTCTTGAAACTCTGGATTCTGACAGAGGGCCACGAGACTTCGACCAGCGCGCAAAAATGGAGGCTCTAGACCCTTCCAGAGCCGAGATATCGGATGTCAAAGTTTTGAGCTGAAAAAAAAACATAAGGGGTAACACTGTCGTTTTTGGCCGAAATTTTGACCTCCTCCGATCTTCTCGAAACTCTGGATTCTGACAGAGGGCCACGAGACTTCGACCAGCGCACAAAAATGGAGGCTCTAGACCCTTCCAGAGCCAAGATATCGGATGTCAAAGTTTTGACCTGAAAAAAAACATAAGGGGTAACACTGTCGTTTTTGGCCGAAATTTTGACCCCCTCCGATCTTCTCAAAACTCTGGATTCTGACAGAGGGCCACGAGACTTCGACCAGCGCGCAAAAATGGAGGCTCTAGACCCTTCCAGAGCCGAGATATCGGATGTCAAAGTTTTGAGCTGAAAAAAAAAAACATAAGGGGTAACACTGTCGTTTTTGGCCGAAATTTTGACCCCCTCCGATCTTCTTGAAACTCTGGATTCTGACAGAGGGCCACGAGACTTCGACCAGCGCGCAAAAATGGAGGCTCTAGACCCTTCCAGAGCCGAGATATCGGATGTCAAAGTTTTGAGCTGAAAAAAAAAAACATAAGGGGTAACACTGTCGTTTTTGGCCGAAATTTTGACCCCCTCCGATCTTCTTGAAACTCTGGATTCTGACAGAGGGCCACGAGACTTCGACCAGCACGCAAAAATGGAGGCTCTAGACCCTTCCAGAGCCGAGATATCGGATGTCAAAGTTTTGAGCTGAAAAAAAAAAACATAAGGGGTAACACTGTCGTTTTTGGCCAAAATTTTGACCCCCTCCGATCTTCTTGAAACTCTGGATTCTGACAGAGGGCCACGAGACTTCGACCAGCGCGCAAAAATGGAGGCTCTAGACCCTTCCAGAGCCAAGATATCGGATGTCAAAGTTTTGACCTGAAAAAAAAACATAAGGGGTAACACTGTCGTTTTTGGCCGAAATTTTGACCCCCTCCGATCTTCTTGAAACTCTGGATTCTGACAGAGGGCCACGAGACTTCGACCAGCGCGCAAAAATGGAGGCTCTAGACCCTTCCAGAGCCGAGATATCGGATGTCAAAGTTTTGAGCTGAAAAAAAAACATAAGGGGTAACACTGTCGTTTTTGGCCGAAATTTTGACCCCCTCCGATCTTCTTGAAACTCTGGATTCTGACAGAGGGCCACGAGACTTCGACCAGCGCGCAAAAATGGAGGCTCTAGACCCTTCCAGAGCTGAGATATCGGATGTCAAAGTTTTGAGCTGAAAAAAAAAAACATAAGGGGTAACACTGTCGTTTTTGGCCGAAATTTTGACCCCCTCCGATCTTCTTGAAACTCTGGATTCTGACAGAGGGCCACGAGACTTCGACCAGCGCGCAAAAATGGAGGCTCTAGACCCTTCTAGAGCCGAGATATCGGATGTCAAAGTTTTGACCTGAAAAAAAAAAACATAAGGGGTAACAATGTCATTTTTGGCCGAAATTTTGACCCCCTCCGATCTTCTTGAAACTCTGGATTCTGACAGAGGGCCACGAGACTTCGACCAGCGCGCAAAAATGGAGGCTCTAGACCCTTCCAGAGCCGAGATATCGGATGTCAAAGTTTTGAGCTGAAAAAAAAAACATAAGGGGTAACACTGTCGTTTTTGGCCGAAATTTTGACCCCCTCCGATCTTCTTGAAACTCTGGATTCTGACAGAGGGCCACGAGACTTCGACCAGCGCGCAAAAATGGAGGCTCTAGACCCTTCCAGAGCCGAGATATCGGATGTCAAAGTTTTGAGCTGAAAAAAAAAACATAAGGGGTAACACTGTCGTTTTTGGCCGAAATTTTGACCCCCTCCGATCTTCTTGAAACTCTGGATTCTGACAGAGGGCCACGAGACTTCGACCAGCGCGCAAAAATGGAGGCTCTAGACCCTTCCAGAGCCGAGATATCGGATGTCGAAGTTTTGAGCTGAAAAAAAAAAAAACATAAGGGGTAACACTGTCGTTTTTGGCCGAAATTTTGACCCCCTCCGATCTTCTTGAAACTCTGGATTCTGACAGAGGGCCACGAGACTTCGACCAGCGCGCAAAAATGGGGGCTCTAGACCCTTCCAGAGCCGAGATATCGGATGTCAAAGTTTTGACCTGAAAAAAAAAACATAAGGGGTAACACTGTCGTTTTTGGCCGAAATTTTGACCCCCTCCGATCTTCTTGAAACTCTGGATTCTGACAGAGGGCCATGAGACTTCGACCAGCGCACAAAAATGGAGGCTCTAGACCCTTCCAGAGCCGAGATATCGGATGTCAAAGTTTTGAGCTGAAAAAAAAACATAAGGGGTAACACTGTCGTTTTTGGCCGAAATTTTGACCCCCTCCGATCTTCTTGAAACTCTGGATTCTGACAGAGGGCCACGAGACTTCGACAAGCGCGCAAAAATGGAGGCTCTAGACCCTTCCAGAGCCGAGATATCGGATGTCAAAGTTTTGACCTGAAAAAAAAAAACATAAGGGGTAACACTGTCGTTTTCGGCCAAAATTTTGACCCCCACCGATCTTCTTGAAACTCTGGATTCTGACAGAGGGCCACGAGACTTCAACCAGCGCGCAAAAATGGAGGCTCTAGACCCTTCCAGAGCCAAGATATCGTATGTCGACGTTTTGAGCTGAAAAAAAAAACATAAGGGGTAACACTGTCGTTTTTGGCCGAAATTTTGACCCCCTCCGATCTTCTTGAAACTCTGGATTCTGACAGAGGGCCACGAGACTTCGACCAGCGCGCAAAAATGGAGGCTCTAGACCCTTCCAGAGCCGAGATATCAGATGTCAAAGTTTTGACCTGAAAAAAAAAACATAAGGGGTAACACTGTCGTTTTTGGCCGAAATTTTGACCCCCTCCGATCTTCTTGAAACTCTGGATTCTGACAGAGGGCCACGAGACTTCGACCACCGCGCAAAAATGGAGGCTCTAGACCCTTCCAGAGCCGAGATATCGGATGTCAAAGTTTTGAGCTGAAAAAAAAACATAAGGGGTAACACTGTCGTTTTTGGCCAAAATTTTGACCCCCTCCGATCTTCTTGAAACTCTGGATTCTGACAGAGGGCCACGAGACTTCGACCAGCGCGCAAAAATGGAGGCTCTAGACCCTTCCAGAGCCAAGATATCGGATGTCAAAGTTTTGACCTGAAAAAAAAAACATAAGGGGTAACACTGTCGTTTTTGGCCGAAATTTTGACCCCCTCCGATCTTCTTGAAACTCTGGATTCTGACAGAGGTTCACGAGACTTCGACCAGCGCGCAAAAATGGAGGCTCTAGACCCTTCCAGAGCCGAGATATCGGATGTCAAAGTTTTGAGCTGAAAAAAAAACATAAGGGGTAACACTGTCGTTTTTGGCCGAAATTTTGACCCCCTCCGATCTTCTTGAAACTCTGGATTCTGACAGAGGGCCACGAGACTTCGACCAGCGCGCAAAAATGGAGGCTCTAGACCCTTCCAGAGCTGAGATATCGGATGTCAAAGTTTTGAGCTGAAAAAAAAAAAACATAAGGGGTAACACTGTCGTTTTTGGCCGAAATTTTGACCCCCTCCGATCTTCTTGAAACTCTGGATTCTGACAGAGGGCCACGAGACTTCGACCAGCGCGCAAAAATGGAGGCTCTAGACCCTTCCAGAGCTGAGATATCGGATGTCAAAGTTTTGAGCTGAAAAAAAAAAACATAAGGGGTAACACTGTCGTTTTTGGCCGAAATTTTGACCCCCTCCGATCTTCTTGAAACTCTGGATTCTGACAGAGGGCCACGAGACTTCGACCAGCGCGCAAAAATGGAGGCTCTAGACCCTTCCAGAGCCGAGATATCGGATGTCAAAGTTTTGACCTGAAAAAAAAAACATAAGGGGTAACAATGTCATTTTTGGCCGAAATTTTGACCCCCTCCGATCTTCTTGAAACTCTGGATTCTGACAGAGGGCCACGAGACTTCGACCAGCGCGCAAAAATGGAGGCTCTAGACCCTTCCAGAGCCGAGATATCGGATGTCAAAGTTTTGAGCTGAAAAAAAAAAACATAAGGGGTAACACTGTCGTTTTTGGCCGAAATTTTGACCCCCTCCGATCTTCTTGAAACTCTGGATTCTGACAGAGGGCCACGAGACTTCGACCAGCGCGCAAAAATGGAGGCTCTAGACCCTTCCAGAGCCGAGATATCGGATGTCAAAGTTTTGAGCTGAAAAAAAAAAACATAAGGGGTAACACCGTCGTTTTTGGCCGAAATTTTGACCCCCTCCGATCTTCTTGAAACTCTGGATTCTGACAGAGGGCCACGAGACTTCGACCAGCGCGCAAAAATGGAGGCTCTAGACCCTTCCAGAGCCGAGATATCGGATGTCGAAGTTTTGAGCTGAAAAAATACATAAGGGGTAACACTGTCGTTTTTGGCCGAAATTTTGACCCCCTCCGATCTTCTTAAAACTCTGGATTCTGACAGAGGGCCACGAGACTTCGACCAGCGCGCAAAAATGGAGGCTCTAGACCCTTCCAGAGCCGAGATATCGGATGTCAAAGTTTTGACCTGAAAAAAAAAACATAAGGGGTAACACTGTCGTTTTTGGCCGAAATTTTGACCCCCTCCGATCTTCTTGAAACTCTGGATTCTGACAGAGGGCCACGAGACTTCGACAAGCGCGCAAAAATGGAGGCTCTAGACCCTTCCAGAGCCGAGATATCGGATGTCAAAGTTTTGACCTGAAAAAAAAACATAAGGGGTAACACTGTCGTTTTCGGCCAAAATTTTGACCCCCACCGATCTTCTTGAAACTCTGGATTCTGACAGAGGGCCACGAGACTTCAACCAGCGCGCAAAAATGGAGGCTCTAGACCCTTCCAGAGCCAAGATATCGGATGTCGACGTTTTGAGCTGAAAAAAAAAAAACATAAGGGGTAACACTGTCGTTTTTGGCCGAAATTTTGACCCCCTCCGATCTTCTTGAAACTCTGGATTCTGACAGAGGGCCAAGAGACTTCGACCAGCGCGCAAAAATGGAGGCTCTAGACCCTTCCAGAGCCGAGATATCAGATGTCAAAGTTTTGACCTGAAAAAAAAAAACATAAGGGGTAACACTGTCGTTTTTGGCCGAAATTTTGACCCCCTCCGATCTTCTTGAAACTCTGGATTCTGACAGAGGGCCACGAGACTTCGACCAGCGCGCAAAAATGGAGGCTCTAGACCCTTCCAGAGCCGAGATATCGGATGTCAAAGTTTTGAGCTGAAAAAAAAACATAAGGGGTAACACTGTCGTTTTTGGCCAAAATTTTGACCCCCTCCGATCTTCTTGAAACTCTGGATTCTGACAGAGGGCCACGAGACTTCGACCAGCGCGCAAAAATGGAGGCTCTAGACCCTTCCAGAGCCAAGATATCGGATGTCAAAGTTTTGACCTGAAAAAAAAAACATAAGGGGTAACACTGTCGTTTTTGGCCGAAATTTTGACCCCCTCCGATCTTCTTGAAACTCTGGATTCTGACAGAGGGCCACGAGACTTCGACCAGCGCGCAAAAATGGAGGCTCTAGACCCTTCCAGAGCCGAGATATCGGATGTCAAAGTTTTGAGCTGAAAAAAAAACATAAGGGGTAACACTGTCGTTTTTGGCCGAAATTTTGACCCCCTCCGATCTTCTTGAAACTCTGGATTCTGACAGAGGGCCACGAGACTTCGACCAGCGCGCAAAAATGGAGGCTCTAGACCCTTCCAGAGCTGAGATATCGGATGTCAAAGTTTTGAGCTGAAAAAAAAAAAAAAACATAAGGGGTAACACTGTCGTTTTTGGCCGAAATTTTGACCCCCTCCGATCTTCTTGAAACTCTGGATTCTGACAGAGGGCCACGAGACTTCGACCAGCGCGCAAAAATGGAGGCTCTAGACCCTTCCAGAGCCGAGATATCGGATGTCAAAGTTTTGAGCTGAAAAAAAAAAAACATAAGGGGTAACACTGTCGTTTTTGGCCGAAATTTTGACCCCCTCCGATCTTCTTGAAACTCTGGATTCTGACAGAGGGCCACGAGACTTCGACAAGCGCGCAAAAATGGAGGCTCTAGACCCTTCCAGAGCCGAGATATCGGATGTCAAAGTTTTGACCTGAAAAAAAAAACATAAGGGGTAACACTGTCGTTTTTGGCCAAAATTTTGACCCCCACCGATCTTCTTGAAACTCTGGATTCTGACAGAGGGCCACGAGACTTCGACCAGCGCGCAAAAATGGAGGCTCTAGACCCTTCCAGAGCCAAGATATCAGATGTCAAAGTTTTGAGCTGAAAAAAAAAAACATAAGGGGTAACACTGTCGTTTTTGGCCGAAATTTTGACCCCCTCCGATCTTCTTGAAACTCTGGATTCTGACAGAGGGCCACGAGACTTCGACCAGCGCGCAAAAATGGAGGCTCTAGACCCTTCCAGAGCCGAGATATCAGATGTCAAAGTTTTGACCTGAAAAAAAAAAACATAAGGGCTAACACTGTCGTTTTTGGCCGAAATTTTGACCCCCTCCGATCTTCTTGAAACTCTGGATTCTGACAGAGGGCCACGAGACTTCGACCAGCGCGCAAAAATGGAGGCTCTAGACCCTTCCAGAGCCAAGATATCGGATGTCAAAGTTTTGAGCTGAAAGAAAAACATAAGGGGTAACACTGTCGTTTTTGGGCGAAATTTTGACCCCCTCCGATCTTCTTGAAACTCTGGATTCTGACAGAGGGCCACGAGACTTCGACCAGCGCGCAAAAATGGAGGCTCTAGACCCTTCCAGAGCCGAGATATCGGATGTCAAAGTTTTGACCTGAAAAAAAAAAAAAACATAAGGGGTAACACTGTCGTTTTTGGCCGAAATTTTGACCCCCTCCGATCTTCTTGAAACTCTGGATTCTGACAGAGGGCCAAGAGACTTCGACCAGCGCGCAAAAATGGAGGCTCTAGACCCTTCCAGAGCCGAGATATCAGATGTCAAAGTTTTGAGCTGAAAAAAAAAAAACATAAGGGGTAACACTGTCGTTTTTGGCCGAAATTTTGACCCCCTCCGATCTTCTTGAAACTCTGGATTCTGACAGAGGGCCACGAGACTTCGACCAGCGCGCAAAAATGGAGGCTCTAGACCCTTCCAGAGCTGAGATATCGGATGTCAAAGTTTTGAGCTGAAAAAAAAACATAAGGGGTAACACTGTCGTTTTTGGCCGAAATTTTGACCCCCCTCCGATCTTCTTGAAACTCTGGATTCTGACAGAGGGCCACGAGACTTCGACCAGCGCGCAAAAATGGAGGCTCTAGACCCTTCCAGAGCTGAGATATCGGATGTCAAAGTTTTGAGCTGAAAAAAAAAACATAAGGGGTAACACTGTCGTTTTTGGCCGAAATTTTGACCCCCTCCGATCTTCTTGAAACTCTGGATTCTGACAGAGGGCCACGAGACTTCGACCAGCGCGCAAAAATGGAGGCTCTAGACCCTTCCAGAGCCGAGATATCGGATGTCAAAGTTTTGAGCTGAAAAAAAAAACATAAGGGGTAACAATGTCATTTTTGGCCGAAATTTTGACCCCCTCCGATCTTCTTGAAACTCTGGATTCTGACAGAGGGCCACGAGACTTCGACCAGCGCGCAAAAATGGAGGCTCTAGACCCTTCCAGAGCCGAGATATCGGATGTCAAAGTTTTGAGCTGAAAAAAAAAAACATAAGGGGTAACACTGTCGTTTTTGGCCGAAATTTTGACCCCCTCCGATCTTCTTGAAACTCTGGATTCTGACAGAGGGCCACGAGACTTCGACCAGCGCGCAAAAATGGAGGCTCTAGACCCTTCCAGAGCCGAGATATCGGATGTCAAAGTTTTGAGCTGAAAAAAAAAACATAAGGGGTAACACCGTCGTTTTTGGCCGAAATTTTGACCCCCTCCGATCTTCTTGAAACTCTGGATTCTGACAGAGGGCCACGAGACTTCGACCAGCGCGCAAAAATGGAGGCTCTAGACCCTTCCAGAGCCGAGATATCGGATGTCGAAGTTTTGAGCTGAAAAAATACATAAGGGGTAACACTGTCGTTTTTGGCCGAAATTTTGACCCCCTCCGATCTTCTTGAAACTCTGGATTCTGACAGAGGGCCACGAGACTTCGACCAGCGCGCAAAAATGGAGGCTCTAGACCCTTCCAGAGCCGAGATATCGGATGTCAAAGTTTTGACCTGAAAAAAAAAACATAAGGGGTAACACTGTCGTTTTTGGCCGAAATTTTGACCCCCTCCGATCTTCTTGAAACTCTGGATTCTGACAGAGGGCCACGAGACTTCGACAAGCGCGCAAAAATGGAGGCTCTAGACCCTTCCAGAGCCGAGATATCGGATGTCAAAGTTTTGACTTGAAAAAAAAACATAAGGGGTAACACTGTCGTTTTCGGCCAAAATTTTGACCCCCACCGATCTTCTTGAAACTCTGGATTCTGACAGAGGGCCACGAGACTTCAACCAGCGCGCAAAAATGGAGGCTCTAGACCCTTCCAGAGCCAAGATATCGGATGTCGACGTTTTGAGCTGAAAAAAAAAAAACATAAGGGGTAACACTGTCGTTTTTGGCCGAAATTTTGACCCCCTCCGATCTTCTTGAAACTCTGGATTCTGACAGAGGGCCACGAGACTTCGACCAGCGCGCAAAAATGGAGGCTCTAGACCCTTCCAGAGCCGAGATATCAGATGTCAAAGTTTTGACCTGAAAAAAAAAAAACATAAGGGGTAACACTGTCGTTTTTGGCCGAAATTTTGACCCCCTCCAATCTTCTTGAAACTCTGGATTCTGACAGAGGGCCACGAGACTTCGACCAGCGCGCAAAAATGGAGGCTCTAGACCCTTCCAGAGCCGAGATATCGGATGTCAAAGTTTTGAGCTGAAAAAAAAACATAAGGGGTAACACTGTCGTTTTTGGCCAAAATTTTGACCCCCTCCGATCTTCTTGAAACTCTGGATTCTGACAGAGGGCCACGAGACTTCGACCAGCGCGCAAAAATGGAGGCTCTAGACCCTTCCAGAGCCAAGATATCGGATGTCAAAGTTTTGACCTGAAAAAAAAACATAAGGGGTAACACTGTCGTTTTTGGCCGAAATTTTGACCCCCTCCGATCTTCTTGAAACTCTGGATTCTGACAGAGGGCCACGAGACTTCGACCAGCGCGCAAAAATGGAGGCTCTAGACCCTTCCAGAGCCGAGATATCGGATGTCAAAGTTTTGAGCTGAAAAAAAAACATAAGGGGTAACACTGTCGTTTTTGGCCGAAATTTTGACCCCCTCCGATCTTCTTGAAACTCTGGATTCTGACAGAGGGCCACGAGACTTCGACCAGCGCGCAAAAATGGAGGCTCTAGACCCTTCCAGAGCTGAGATATCGGATGTCAAAGTTTTGAGCTGAAAAAAAAAAAAAACATAAGGGGTAACACTGTCGTTTTTGGCCGAAATTTTGACCCCCTCCGATCTTCTTGAAACTCTGGATTCTGACAGAGGGCCACGAGACTTCGACCAGCGCGCAAAAATGGAGGCTCTAGACCCTTCCAGAGCCGAGATATCGGATGTCAAAGTTTTGAGCTGAAAAAAAAAAAAACATAAGGGGTAACACTGTCGTTTTTGGCCGAAATTTTGACCCCCTCCGATCTTCTTGAAACTCTGGATTCTGACAGAGGGCCACGAGACTTCGACAAGCGCGCAAAAATGGAGGCTCTAGACCCTTCCAGAGCCGAGATATCGGATGTCAAAGTTTTGACCTGAAAAAAAAAACATAAGGGGTAACACTGTCGTTTTTGGCCAAAATTTTGACCCCCACCGATCTTCTTGAAACTCTGGATTCTGACAGAGGGCCACGAGACTTCGACCAGCGCGCAAAAATGGAGGCTCTAGACCCTTCCAGAGCCAAGATATCAGATGTCAAAGTTTTGAGCTGATTGAAAAAAAAAAACATAAGGGGTAACACTGTCGTTTTTGGCCGAAATTTTGCCCCCCTCCGATCTTCTTGAAACTCTGGATTCTGACAGAGGGCCACGAGACTTCGACCAGCGCGCAAAAATGGAGGCTCTAGACCCTTCCAGAGCCGAGATATCAGATGTCAAAGTTTTGACCTGAAAAAAAAAACATAAGGGGTAACACTGTCGTTTTTGGCCGAAATTTTGACCCCTCCGATCTTCTTGAAACTCTGGATTCTGACAGAGGGCCACGAGACTTCGACCAGCGCGCAAAATGGAGGCTCTAGACCCTTCCTGAGCCAAGATATCGGATGTCAAAGTTTTGAGCTGAAGAAAAACATAAGGGGTAACACTGTCGTTTTGGGCGAAATTTTGACCCCCTCCGATCTTCTTGAAACTCTGGATTCTGACAGAGGGCCACGAGACTTCGACCAGCGCGCAAAAATGGAGGCTCTAGACCCTTCCAGAGCCGAGATATCGGATGTCAAAGTTTTGACCTGAAAAAAAAAAAACATAAGGGGTAACACTGTCGTTTTTGGCCGAAATTTTGACCCCCTCCGATCTTCTTGAAACTCTGGATTCTGACAGAGGGCCAAGAGACTTCGACCAGCGCGCAAAAATGGAGGCTCTAGACCCTTCCAGAGCCGAGATATCAGATGTCAAAGTTTTGAGCTGAAAAAAAAAAACATAAGGGGTAACACTGTCGTTTTTTGGCCGAAATTTTGACCCCCTCCGATCTTCTTGAAACTCTGGATTCTGACAGAGGGCCACGAGACTTCGACCAGCGCGCAAAAATGGAGGCTCTAGACCCTTCCAGAGCCGAGATATCGGATGTCAAGTTTTGAGCTGAAAAAAAACATAAGGGGTAACACTGTCGTTTTTGGCCGAAATTTTGACCCCCTCCGATCTTCTTGAAACTCTGGATTCTGACAGAGGGCCACGAGACTTCGACCAGCGCGCAAAAATGGAGGCTCTAGACCCTTCCAGAGCCGAGATATCGGATGTCAAAGTTTTGACCTGAAAAAAAAAAACATAAGGGGTAACACTGTCGTTTTTGGCCGAAATTTTGACCCCCTCCGATCTTCTTGAAACTCTGGATTCTGAGAGAGGGCCACGAGACTTCGACCAGCGCGCAAAATGGAGGCTCTAGACCCTTCCAGAGCCGAGATATCGGATGTCAAAGTTTTGAGCTGAAAAAAAAACATAAGGGGTAACACTGTCGTTTTTGGCCGAAATTTTGACCCCCTCCGATCTTCTTGAAACTCTGGATTCTGACAGAGGGCCACCAGACTTCGACCAGCGCGCAAAAATGGAGGCTCTAGACCCTTCCAGAGCCGAGATATCGGATGTCAAAGTTTTGAGCTGAAAAAAAAAAACATAAGGGGTAACACTGTCGTTTTTGGCCGAAATTTTGACCCCCTCCGATCTTCTTGAAACTCTGGATTCTGACAGAGGGCCACGAGACTTCGACCAGCGCGCAAAAATGGAGGCTCTAGACCCTTCCAGAGCCGAGATATCGGATGTCAAAGTTTTGACCTGAAAAAAAAACATAAGGGGTAACACTGTCGTTTTTGGCCAAAATTTTGACCCCCTCCGATCTTCTTGAAACTCTGGATTCTGACAGAGGGCCACGAGACTTCGACCAGCGCGCAAAAATGAAGGCTCTAGACCCTTCCAGAGCCGAGATATCGGATGTCAAAGTTTTGAGCTGAAAAAAAAAACATAAGGGGTAACACTGTCGTTTTTGGCCGAAATTTTGACCCCCTCCGATCTTCTTGAAACTCTGGATTCTGACAGAGGGCCACGAGACTTCGACCAGCGCGCAAAAATGGAGGCTCTAGACCCTTCCAGAGCCGAGATATCGGATGTCAAAGTTTTGACCTGAAAAAAAACATAAGGGGTAACACTGTCGTTTTTGGCCAAAATTTTGACCCCCTCCGATCTTCTTGAAACTCTGGATTCTGACAGACGGCCACGAGACTTCGACCAGCGCGCAAAAATGGAGGCTCTAGACCCTTCCAGAGCCGAGATATCGGATGTCAAAATTTTGAGCTGAAAAAAAAACATAAGGGGTAACACTGTCGTTTTTGGCCGAAATTTTGACCCCCTCCGATCTTCTTGAAACTCTGGATTCTGACAGAGGGCCACGAGACTTCGACCAGCGCGCAAAAATGGAGTCTCTAGACCCTTCCAGAGCCGAGATATCGGATGTCGAAGTTTTGAGCTGAAAAAAAAAACATAAGGGGTAACACTGTCGTTTTTGGCCGAAATTTTGACCCCCTCCGATCTTCTTGAAATTCTGGATTCTGACAGAGGGCCACGAGACTTCGACCAGCGCGCAAAAATGGAGGCTCTAGACCCTTCCAGAGCCGAGATATCGGATGTCAAAGTTTTGACCTGAAAAAAAAAAACATAAGGGGTAACACTGTCGTTTTTGGCCGAAATTTTGACCCCCTCCGATCTTCTTGAAACTCTGGATTCTGACAGAGGGCCACGAGACTTCGACCAGCGCACAAAAATGGAGGCTCTAGACCCTTCCAGAGCCGAGATATCGGATGTCAAATTTTTGAGCTGAAAAAAAAAACATAAGGGGTAACACTGTCGTTTTTGGCCGAAATTTTGACCCCCTCCGATCTTCTTGAAACTCTGGATTCTGACAGAGGGCCACGAGACTTCGACCAGCGCGCAAAAATGGAGGCTCTAGACCCTTCCAGAGCCGAGATATCGGATGTCAAAGTTTTGACCTGAAAAAAAAACATAAGGGGTAACACTGTCGTTTTTGGCCAAAATTTTGACCCCCTCCGATCTTCTTGAAACTCTGGATTCTGACAGAGGGCCACGAGACTTCAACCAGCGCGCAAAAATGGAGGCTCTAGACCCTTCCAGAGCCGAGATATCGGATGTCAAAGTTTTGAGCTGGAAAAAAAAACATAAGGGGTAACACTGTCGTTTTTGGCCGAAATTTTGACCCCCTCCGATCTTCTTGAAACTCTGGATTCTGACAGAGGGCCACGAGACTTCGACCAGCGCGCAAAAATGGAGGCTCTAGATCCTTCCAGAGCCGAGATATCGGATGTCAAAGTTTTGACCTGAAAAAAAAAACATAAGGGGTAACACTGTCGTTTTTGGCCAAAATTTTGACCCCCTCCGATCTTCTTGAAACTCTGGATTCTGACAGAGGGCCACGAGACTTCGACCAGCGCGCAAAAATGGAGGCTCTAGACCCTTCCAGAGCCGAGATATCGGATGTCAAAATTTTGAGCTGAAAAAAAAACATAAGGGGTAACACTGTCGTTTTTGGCCGAAATTTTGACCCCCTCCGATCTTCTTGAAACTCTGGATTCTGACAGAGGGCCACGAGACTTCGACCAGCGCGCAAAAATGGAGTCTCTAGACCCTTCCAGAGCCGAGATATCGGATGTCAAAGTTTTGACCTGAAAAAAAAAAAACATAAGGGGTAACACTGTCGTTTTTGGCCGAAATTTTGACCCCCTCCGATCTTCTTGAAACTCTGGATTCTGACAGAGGGCCACGAGACTTCGACAAGCGCGCAAAAATGGAGGCTCTAGACCCTTCCAGAGCCGAGATATCGGATGTCAAAGTTTTGAGCTGAAAAAAAAAACATAAGGGGTAACACTGTCGTTTTTGGCAGAAATTTTGACCCCCTCCGATCTTCTTGAAACTCTGGATTCTGACAGAGGGCCACGAGACTTCGACCAGCGCGCAAAAATGGAGGCTCTAGACCCTTCCAGAGCCGAGATATCGGATGTCAAAGTTTTGAGCTGAAAAAAAAAAAACATAAGGGGTAACACTGTCGTTTTTGGCCGAAATTTTGACCCCCTCCGATCTTCTTGAAACTCTGGATTCTGACAGAGGGCCACGAGACTTCGACCAGCGCGCAAAAATGGAGGCTCTAGACCCTTCCAGAGCCAAGATATCGGATGTCAAAGTTTTGAGCTGAAAAAAAAACATAAGGGGTAACACTGTCGTTTTGGGCCGAAATTTTGACCCCCTCCGATCTTCTTGAAACTCTGGATTCTGACAGAGGGCCACGAGACTTCGACCAGCGCGCAAAAATGGAGGCTCTAGACCCTTCCAGAGCCGAGATATCGGATGCCAAAGTTTTGACCTGAAAAAAAAAAACATAAGGGGTAACACTGTCGTTTTTGGCCGAAATTTTGACCCCCTCCGATCTTCTTGAAACTCTGGATTCTGACAGAGGGCCACGAGACTTCGACCAGCGCGCAAAAATGGAGGCTCTAGACCCTTCCAGAGCCGAGATATCGGATGTCAAAGTTTTGAGCTGAAAAAAAAAAACATAAGGGGTAACACTGTCGTTTTTGGCCGAAATTTTGACCCCCTCCGATCTTCTTGAAACTCTGGATTCTGACAGAGGGCCACGAGACTTCGACCAGCGCGCAAAAATGGAGGCTCTAGACCCTTCCAGAGCTGAGATATCGGATGTCAAAGTTTTGAGCTGAAAAAAAAAAAAACATAAGGGGTAACACTGTCATTTTTGGCCGAAATTTTGACCCCCTCCGATCTTCTTGAAACTCTGGATTCTGACAGAGGGCCACGAGACTTCGACCAGCGCGCAAAAATGGAGGCTCTAGACCCTTCTAGAGCCGAGATATCGGATGTCAAAGTTTTGACCTGAAAAAAAAAAAAACATAAGGGGTAACAATGTCATTTTTGGCCGAAATTTTGACCCCCTCCGATCTTCTTGAAACTCTGGATTCTGACAGAGGGCCACAAGACTTCGACCAGCGCGCAAAAATGGAGGCTCTAGACCCTTCCAGAGCCGAGATATCGGATGTCAAAGTTTTGAGCTGAAAAAAAAAACATAAGGGGTAACACTGTCGTTTTTGGCCGAAATTTTGACCCCCTCCGATCTTCTTGAAACTCTGGATTCTGACAGAGGGCCACGAGACTTCGACCAGCGCGCAAAAATGGAGGCTCTAGACCCTTCCAGAGCCGAGATATCGGATGTCAAAGTTTTGAGCTGAAAAAAAAAACATAAGGGGTAACACTGTCGTTTTTGGCCGAAATTTTGACCCCCTCCGATCTTCTTGAAACTCTGGATTCTGACAGAGGGCCACGAGACTTCGACCAGCGCGCAAAAATGGAGGCTCTAGACCCTTCCAGAGCCGAGATATCGGATGTCGAAGTTTTGAGCTGAAAAAAAAAAAAAACATAAGGGGTAACACTGTCGTTTTTGGCCGAAATTTTGACCCCCTCCGATCTTCTTGAAACTCTGGATTCTGACAGAGGGCCACGAGACTTCGACCAGCGCGCAAAAATGGAGGCTCTAGACCCTTCCAGAGCCGAGATATCGGATGTCAAAGTTTTGACCTGAAAAAAAAACATAAGGGGTAACACTGTCGTTTTTGGCCGAAATTTTGACCCCCTCCGATCTTCTTGAAACTCTGGATTCTGACAGAGGGCCATGAGACTTCGACCAGCGCACAAAAATGGAGGCTCTAGACCCTTCCAGAGCCGAGATATCGGATGTCAAAGTTTTGAGCTGAAAAAAAAAAACATAAGGGGTAACACTGTCGTTTTTGGCCGAAATTTTGACCCCCTCCGATCTTCTTGAAACTCTGGATTCTGACAGAGGGCCACGAGACTTCGACAAGCGCGCAAAAATGGAGGCTCTAGACCCTTCCAGAGCCGAGATATCGGATGTCAAAGTTTTGACCTGAAAAAAAAAACATAAGGGGTAACACTGTCGTTTTTGGCCGAAATTTTGACCCCCTCCGATCTTCTTGAAACTCTGGATTCTGACAGAGGGCCACGAGACTTCGACCAGCGCGCAAAAATGGAGGCTCTAGACCCTTCCAGAGCCGAGATATCGGATGTCAAAGTTTTGAGCTGAAAAAAAAACATAAGGGGTAACACTGTCGTTTTTGGCCGAAATTTTGACCCCCTCCGATCTTCTTGAAACTCTGGATTCTGACAGAGGGCCACCAGACTTCGACCAGCGCGCAAAAATGGAGGCTCTAGACCCTTCCAGAGCCGAGATATCGGATGTCAAAGTTTTGAGCTGAAAAAAAAAACATAAGGGGTAACACTGTCGTTTTTGGCCGAAATTTTGACCCCCTCCGATCTTCTTGAAACTCTGGATTCTGACAGAGGGCCACGAGACTTCGACCAGCGCGCAAAAATGGAGGCTCTAGACCCTTCCAGAGCCGAGATATCGGATGTCAAAGTTTTGACCTGAAAAAAAAAAACATAAGGGGTAACACTGTCGTTTTTGGCCAAAATTTTTACCCCCTCCGATCTTCTTGAAACTCTGGATTCTGACAGAGGGCCACGAGACTTCGACCAGCGCGCAAAAATGAAGGCTCTAGACCCTTCCAGAGCCGAGATATCGGATGTCAAAGTTTTGAGCTGAAAAAAAAAACATAAGGGGTAACACTGTCGTTTTTGGCCGAAATTTTGACCCCCTCCGATCTTCTTGAAACTCTGGATTCTGACAGAGGGCCACGAGACTTCGACCAGCGCGCAAAAATGGAGGCTCTAGACCCTTCCAGAGCCGAGATATCGGATGTCAAAGTTTTGACCTGAAAAAAAAACATAAGGGGTAACACTGTCGTTTTTGGCCAAAATTTTGACCCCCTCCGATCTTCTTGAAACTCTGGATTCTGACAGAGGGCCACGAGACTTCGACCAGCGCGCAAAAATGGAGGCTCTAGACCCTTCCAGAGCCGAGATATCGGATGTCAAAATTTTGAGCTGAAAAAAAAACATAAGGGGTAACACTGTCGTTTTTGGCCGAAATTTTGACCCCCTCCGATCTTCTTGAAACTCTGGATTCTGACAGAGGGCCACGAGACTTCGACCAGCGCGCAAAAATGGAGTCTCTAGACCCTTCCAGAGCCGAGATATCGGATGTCGAAGTTTTGAGCTGAAAAAAAAAACATAAGGGGTAACACTGTCGTTTTTGCCGAAATTTTGACCCCCTCCGATCTTCTTGAAACTCTGGATTCTGACAGAGGGCCACGAGACTTCGACCAGCGCACAAAAATGGAGGCTCTAGACCCTTCCAGAGCCGAGATATCGGATGTCAAATTTTTGAGCTGAAAAAAAAACATAAGGGGTAACACTGTCGTTTTTGGCCGAAATTTGACCCCTCCGATCTTCTTGAAACTCTGGATTCTGACAGAGGGCCACGAGACTTCGACCAGCACGCAAAAATGGAGGCTCTAGACCCTTCCAGAGCGAGATATCGGATGTCAAAGTTTTGACCTGAAAAAAAAAACATAAGGGGTAACACTGTCGTTTTTGGCCAAAATTTTGACCCCCTCCGATCTTCTTGAAACTCTGGATTCTGACAGAGGGCCACGAGACTTCACCAGCGCGCAAAAATGGAGGCTCTAGACCCTTCCAGAGCCGAGATATCGGATGTCAAAGTTTTGAGCTGGAAAAAAAAACATAAGGGGTAACACTGTCGTTTTTGGCCGAAATTTTGACCCCCTCCGATCTTCTTGAAACTCTGGATTCTGACAGAGGGCCACGAGACTTCGACCAGCGCGCAAAAATGGAGGCTCTAGATCCTTCCAGAGCCGAGATATCGGATGTCAAAGTTTTGACCTGAAAAAAAAAACATAAGGGGTAACACTGTCGTTTTTGGCCAAAATTTTGACCCCCTCCGATCTTCTTGAAACTCTGGATTCTGACAGAGGACCACGAGACTTCGACCAGCGCGCAAAAATGGAGGCTCTAGACCCTTCCAGAGCCGAGATATCGGATGTCAAAATTTTGAGCTGAAAAAAAACATAAGGGGTAACACTGTCGTTTTGGCCGAAATTTTGACCCCCCTCCGATCTTCTTGAAACTCTGGATTCTGACAGAGGGCCACGAGACTTCGACCAGCGCGCAAAAATGGAGTCTCTAGACCCTTCCAGAGCCGAGATATCGGATGTCAAAGTTTTGACCTGAAAAAAAAAAAACATAAGGGGTAACACTGTCGTTTTTGGCCGAAATTTTGACCCCCTCCGATCTTCTTGAAACTCTGGATTCTGACAGAGGCCACGAGACTTCGACCAGCGCGCAAAAATGGAGGCTCTAGACCCTTCAGAGCCGAGATATCGGATGTCAAAGTTTTGAGCTGAAAAAAAAAACATAAGGGGTAACACTGTCGTTTTTGGCAGAAATTTTGACCCCCTCCGATCTTCTTGAAACTCTGGATTCTGACAGAGGGCCACGAGACTTCGACCAGCGCGCAAAAATGGAGGCTCTAGACCCTTCCAGAGCGAGATATCGGATGTCAAAGTTTTGAGCTGAAAAAAAAAAAACATAAGGGGTAACACTGTCGTTTTTGGCCGAAATTTTGACCCCCTCCGATCTTCTTGAAACTCTGGATTCTGACAGAGGGCCACGAGACTTCGACCAGCGCGCAAAAATGGAGGCTCTAGACCTTCCAGAGCCAAGATATCGGATGTCAAAGTTTTGAGCTGAAAAAAAAAACATAAGGGGTAACACTGTCGTTTTGGGCCGAAATTTTGACCCCCTCCGATCTTCTTGAAACTCTGGATTCTGACAGAGGGCCACGAGACTTCGACCAGCGCGCAAAAATGGAGGCTCTAGACCCTTCCAGAGCCGAGATATCGGATGCCAAAGTTTTGACCTGAAAAAAAAAAACATAAGGGGTAACACTGTCGTTTTTGGCCGAAATTTTGACCCCCTCCGATCTTCTTGAAACTCTGGATTCTGACAGAGGGCCACGAGACTTCGACCAGCGCGCAAAAATGGAGGCTCTAGACCCTTCCAGAGCCGAGATATCGGATGTCAAAGTTTTGAGCTGAAAAAAAAAAACATAAGGGGTAACACTGTCGTTTTTTGGCCGAAATTTTGACCCCCTCCGATCTTCTTGAAACTCTGGATTCTGACAGAGGGCCACGAGACTTCGACCAGCGCGCAAAAAATGGAGGCTCTAGACCCTTCCAGAGCTGAGATATCGGATGTCAAAGTTTTGAGCTGGAAAAAAAAAAAAAACATAAGGGGTAACACTGTCGTTTTGGCCGAAATTTTGACCCCCTCCGATCTTCTTGAAACTCTGGATTCTGACAGAGGGCCACGAGACTTCGACCAGCGCGCAAAAATGGAGGCTCTAGACCCTTCTAGAGCCGAGATATCGGATGTCAAAGTTTTGACCTGAAAAAAAAAAAACATAAGGGGTAACAATGTCATTTTTGGCCGAAATTTTGACCCCCTCCGATCTTCTTGAAACTCTGGATTCTGACAGAGGGCCACGAGACTTCGACCAGCGCGCAAAAATGGAGGCTCTAGACCCTTCCAGAGCCGAGATATCGGATGTCAAAGTTTTGAGCTGAAAAAAAAAACATAAGGGGTAACACTGTCGTTTTTGGCCGAAATTTTGACCCCCTCCGATCTTCTTGAAACTCTGGATTCTGACAGAGGGCCACGAGACTTCGACCAGCGCGCAAAAATGGAGGCTCTAGACCCTTCCAGAGCCGAGATATCGGATGTCAAAGTTTTGAGCTGAAAAAAAAAACATAAGGGGTAACACTGTCGTTTTTGGCCGAAATTTTGACCCCCTCCGATCTTCTTGAAACTCTGGATTCTGACAGAGGGCCACGAGACTTCGACCAGCGCGCAAAAATGGAGGCTCTAGACCCTTCCAGAGCCGAGATATCGGATGTCGAAGTTTTGAGCTGAAAAAAAAAAACATAAGGGGTAACACTGTCGTTTTTGGCCGAAATTTTGACCCCCTCCGATCTTCTTGAAACTCTGGATTCTGACAGAGGGCCACGAGACTTCGACCAGCGCGCAAAAATGGAGGCTCTAGACCCTTCCAGAGCCGAGATATCGGATGTCAAAGTTTTGACCTGAAAAAAAAAACATAAGGGGTAACACTGTCGTTTTTGGCCGAAATTTTGACCCCCTCCGATCTTCTTGAAACTCTGGATTCTGACAGAGGGCCATGAGACTTCGACCAGCGCACAAAAATGGAGGTTCTAGACCCTTCCAGAGCCGAGATATCGGATGTCAAAGTTTTGAGCTGAAAAAAAAAAACATAAGGGGTAACACTGTCGTTTTTGGCCGAAATTATGACCCCCTCCGATCTTCTTGAAACTCTGGATTCTGACAGAGGGCCACGAGACTTCGACAAGCGCGCAAAAATGGAGGCTCTAGACCCTTCCAGAGCCGAGATATCGGATGTCAAAGTTTTGACCTGAAAAAAAAAACATAAGGGGTAACACTGTCGTTTTCGGCCAAAATTTTGACCCCCACCGATCTTCTTGAAACTCTGGATTCTGACAGAGGGCCACGAGACTTCAACCAGCGCGCAAAAATGGAGGCTCTAGACCCTTCCAGAGCCAAGATATCGGATGTCGACGTTTTGAGCTGAAAAAAAAAACATAAGGGGTAACACTGTCGTTTTTGGCCGAAATTTTGACCCCCTCCGATCTTCTTGAAACTCTGGATTCTGACAGAGGGCCACGAGACTTCGACCAGCGCGCAAAAATGGAGGCTCTAGACCCTTCCAGAGCCGAGATATCAGATGTCAAAGTTTTGACCTGAAAAAAAAAAAACATAAGGGGTAACACTGTCGTTTTTGGCCGAAATTTTGACCCCCTCCGATCTTCTTGAAACTCTGGATTCTGACAGAGGGCCACGAGACTTCGACCACCGCGCAAAAATGGAGGCTCTAGACCCTTCCAGAGCCGAGATATCGGATGTCAAAGTTTTGAGCTGAAAAAAAAAAACATAAGGGGTAACACTGTCGTTTTTGGCCAAAATTTTGACCCCCTCCGATCTTCTTGAAACTCTGGATTCTGACAGAGGGCCACGAGACTTCGACCAGCGCGCAAAAATGGAGGCTCTAGACCCTTCCAGAGCCAAGATATCGGATGTCAAAGTTTTGACCTGAAAAAAAAACATAAGGGGTAACACTGTCGTTTTTGGCCGAAATTTTGACCCCCTCCGATCTTCTTGAAACTCTGGATTCTGACAGAGGGCCACGAGACTTCGACCAGCGCGCAAAAATGGAGGCTCTAGACCCTTCCAGAGCCGAGATATCGGATGTCAAAGTTTTGAGCTGAAAAAAAAAACATAAGGGGTAACACTGTCGTTTTTGGCCGAAATTTTGACCCCCTCCGATCTTCTTGAAACTCTGGATTCTGACAGAGGGCCACGAGACTTCGACCAGCGCGCAAAAATGGAGGCTCTAGACCCTTCCAGAGCTGAGATATCGGATGTCAAAGTTTTGAGCTGAAAAAAAAAAAAACATAAGGGGTAACACTGTCGTTTTTGGCCGAAATTTTGACCCCCTCCGATCTTCTTGAAACTCTGGATTCTGACAGAGGGCCACGAGACTTCGACCAGCGCGCAAAAATGGAGGCTCTAGACCCTTCCAGAGCCGAGATATCGGATGTCAAAGTTTTGAGCTGAAAAAAAAAAAAACATAAGGGGTAACACTGTCGTTTTTGGCCGAAATTTTGACCCACACCGATCTTCTTGAAACTCTGGATTCTGACAGAGGGCCACGAGACTTCGACCAGCGCGCAAAAATGGAGGCTCTAGACCCTTCCAGAGCCAAGATATCAGATGTCAAAGTTTTGAGCTGAAAAAAAAACATAAGGGGTAACACTGTCGTTTTTGGCCGAAATTTTGACCCCCTCCGATCTTCTTGAAACTCTGGATTCTGACAAAGGGCCACGAGACTTCGACCAGCGCGCAAAAATGGAGGCTCTAGACCCTTCCAGAGCCGAGATATCAGATGTCAAAGTTTTGACCTGAAAAAAAAAACATAAGGGGTAACACTGTCGTTTTTGGCCGAAATTTTGACCCCCTCCGATCTTCTTGAAACTCTGGATTCTGACAGAGGGCCACGAGACTTCGACCAGCGCGCAAAAATGGAGGCTCTAGACCCTTCCAGAGCCAAGATATCGGATGTCAAAGTTTTGAGCTGAAAGAAAAACATAAGGGGTAACACTGTCGTTTTTGGCCGAAATTTTGACCCCCTCCGATCTTCTTGAAACTCTGGATTCTGACAGAGGGCCACGAGACTTCGACCAGCGCGCAAAAATGGAGGCTCTAGACCCTTCCAGAGCCGAGATATCGGATGTCAAAGTTTTGAGCTGAAAAAAAAAAACATAAGGGGTAACACTGTCGTTTTTGGCCGAAATTTTGACCCCCTCCGATCTTCTTGAAACTCTGGATTCTGACAGAGGGCCACGAGACTTCGACCAGCGCGCAAAAATGGAGGCTCTAGACCCTTCCAGAGCCGAGATATCGGATGTCAAAGTTTTGACCTGAAAAAAAAAAAACATAAGGGGTAACACTGTCATTTTTTTTTTCTGTTCAAAATTTTGAGTTTCAATATTTCAGCTCTGGAAGGGACTAGAGCTGAAATTTTTGCACCCAGGTCCATGTCTCGTGGCCCTCTATCAGAATCCAGAGTTTTGAGAAGATTGGAGAAACTTAATTTTTCACCCCCCGAAAAAAAAACATAAGGGGTAACACTGTCATTTTTTTTTATGGGCAAAATTTTGAGTTTCAATATCTCAGCTCTGGAAGGGTCTAGAGCCGAATTTTTTGCACCCAGGTCCATGTCTCGTGGCCCTCTATCAGAATCCAGAGTTTTGAGAAGATTGGAGAAACTTAATTTTTCACCCCCCGAAAAAAAAAAACATAAGGGGTAACACTGTCATTTTTTTTTTCTGGTCAAAATTTTGAGTTTCAATATCTCAGCTCTGGAAGGGTCTAGAGCCGAAATTTTTGCACCCAGGTCCATGTCTCGTGGCCCTCTATCAGAATCCAGAGTTTTGAGAAGATTGGAGAAACTTAATTTTCACCCCCCCCCAAAAAAAACATAAGGGGTAACACTGTCATTTTTTTTTTCTGGTCAAAATTTTGAGTTTCAATATTTCAGCTCTGGAAGGGACTAGAGCCTCAATTTTTGCACCCAGGTCCATGTCTCGTGGCCCTCTATCAGAATCCAGAGTTTTGAGAAGATTGGAGAAACTTAATTTTTCACCCCCCGAAAAAAAACATAAGGGGTAACACTGTCCTTTTTTTTTCTGGTCAAAATTTTGAGTTTCAATATTTCAGCTCTGGAAGGGACTAGAGCCGAAATTTTTGCACCCAGGTCCATGTCTCGTGGCCCTCTATCAGAATCCAGAGTTTTGAGAAGATTGGAGAAACTTAATTTTTCACCCCCCGAAAAAAAACATAAGGGGTAACACTGTCATTTTTTTTTCTGGTCAAAATTTTGAGTTTCAATATTTCAGCTCTGGAAGGGACTAGAGCCGAAATTTTTGCACCCAGGTCCATGTCTCGTGGCCCTCTATCAGAATCCAGAGTTTTGAGAAGATTGGAGAAACTTAATTTTTCACCCCCCGAAAAAAAAAACATAAGGGGTAACACTGTAATTTTTTTTCTGGTCAAAATTTTGAGTTTCAATATCTCAGCTCTGGAAGGGTCTAGAGCCGAAATTTTTGCACCCAGGTCCATGTCTCGTGGCCCTCTATCAGAATCCAGAGTTTTGAGAAGATTGGAGAAACTTAATTTTTCACCCCCGAAAAAAAAAAAAACATAAGGGGTAACACTGTCATTTTTTTTTCTGGTCAAAATTTTGAGTTTCAATATCTCAGCTCTGGAAGGGTCTAGAGCCTCAATTTTTGCACCCAGGTCCATGTCTCGTGGCCCTCTATCAGAATCCAGAGTTTTGAGAAGATTGGAGAAACTTAATTTTTCACCCCCCGAAAAAAAACATAAGGGGTAACACTGTCATTTTTTTTTCTGGTCAAAATTTTGAGTTTCAATATTTCAGCTCTGGAAGGGACTAGAGCCGAAATTTTTGCACCCAGGTCCATGTCTCGTGGCCCTCTATCAGAATCCAGAGTTTTGAGAAGATTGGAGAAACTTAATTTTTCACCCCCCGAAAAAAAAAACATAAGGGGTAACACTGTCATTTTTTTTTTCTGGTCAAAATTTTGAGTTTCAATATTTCAGCTCTGGAAGGGACTAGAGCCGACATTTTTGCACCCAGGTCCATGTCTCGTGGCCCTCTATCAGAATCCAGAGTTTTTAGAAGATTGGAGAAACTTAATTTTTCACCCCCTGAAAAAAAAAACATAAGGGGTAACACTGTCATTTTTTTTTTCTGGTCAAAATTTTGAGTTTCAATATCTCAGCTCTGGAAGGGTCTAGAGCCGAAATTTTTGCTCCCAGGTCCATGTCTCGTGGCCCTCTATCAGAATCCGGAGTTTTGAGAAGATTGGAGAAACTTAATTTTTCACCCCCCCAAAAAAAACATAAGGGGTAACACTGTCATTTTTTTTTCTGGTCAAAATTTTGAGTTTCAATATTTCAGCTCTGGAAGGGACTAGAGCCGAAATTTTTGCACCCAGGTCCATGTCTCGTGGCCCTCTATCAGAATCCAGAGTTTTGAGAAGATTGGAGAAACTTAATTTTTCACCCCCCCCCCCAAAAAAAAACATAAGGGGTAACACTGTCATTTTTTTTTCTGGTCAAAATTTTGAGTTTCAATATTTCAGCTCTGGAAGGGACTAGAGCCGAAATTTTTGCACCCAGGTCCATGTCTCGTGGCCCTCTATCAGAATCCAGAGTTTTGAGAAGATTGGAGAAACTTAATTTTTCACCCCCGAAAAAAAAACATAAGGGGTAACACTGTCATTTTTTTTTCTGGTCAAAATTTTGAGTTTCAATATCTCAGCTCTGGAAGGGTCTAGAGCCTCAATTTTTGCACCCAGGTCCATATCTCGTGGCCCTCTATCAGAATCCAGAGTTTTGAGAAGATTGGAGAAACTTAATTTTTCACCCCCCGAAAAAAAACATAAGGGGTAACACTGTCATTTTTTTTTCTGGTCAAAATTTTGAGTTTCAATATTTCAGCTCTGGAAGGGACTAGAGCCGAAATTTTTGCACCCAGGTCCATGTCTCGTGGCCCTCTATCAGAATCCAGAGTTTTGAGAAGATTGGAGAAACTTAATTCTTCACCCCCCGAAAAAAAACATAAGGGGTAACACTGTCATTTTTTTTTTTCTGGTCAAAATTTTGAGTTTCAATATCTCAGCTCTGGAAGGGTCTAGAGCCTCAATTTTTGCACCCAGGTCCATGTCTCGTGGCCCTCTATCAGAATCCAGAGTTTTGAGAAGATTGGAGAAACTTAATTTTTCACCCCCGAAAAAAAAACATAAGGGGTAACACTGTCATTTTTTTTTTCTGGTCAAAATTTTGAGTTTCAATATCTCAGCTCTGGAAGGGTCTAGAGCCTCAATTTTTGCACCCAGGTCCATGTCTCATGGCCCTCTATCAGAATCCAGAGTTTTGAGAAGATTGGAGAAACTTAATTTTTCACCCCCCGAAAAAAAACATAAGGGGTAACACTGTCATTTTTTTTTTCTGGTCAAAATTTTGAGTTTCAATATTTCAGCTCTGGAAGGGACTAGAGCCGAAATTTTTGCACCCAGGTCCATGTCTCGTGGCCCTCTATCAGAATCCAGAGTTTTGAGAAGATTGGAGAAACTTAATTTTTCACCCCCCGAAAAAAAAAACATAAGGGGTAACACTGTCATTTTTTTTTTCTGGTCAAAATTTTGAGTTTCAATATCTCAGCTCTGGAAGGGTCTAGAGTCGAAATTTTTGCACCCAGGTCCATGTCTCGTGGCCCTCTATCAGAATCCAGAGTTTTGAGAAGATTGGAGAAACTTAATTTTTCACCCCCCGAAAAAAAAACATAAGGGATAACACTGTCATTTTTTTTTCTGGTCAAAATTTTGAGTTTCAATATTTCAGCTCTGGAAGGGACTAGAGCCGAAATTTTTGCACCCAGGTCCATGTCTCGTGGCCCTCTATCAGAATCCAGAGTTTTGAGAAGATTGGAGAAACTTAATTTTTCACCCCCGAAAAAAAAAAAACATAAGGGGTAACACTGTCATTTTTTTTTCTGGTCAAAATTTTGAGTTTCAATATCTCAGCTCTGGAAGGGTCTAGAGCCGAAATTTTTGCACCCAGGTCCATGTCTCGTGGCCCTCTATCAGAATCCAGAGTTTTGAGAAGATTGGAGAAACTTAATTTTTCACCCCCCGAAAAAAAACATAAGGGGTAACACTGTCATTTTTTTTTCTGGTCAAAATTTTGAGTTTCAATATTTCAGCTCTGGAAGGGACTAGAGCCGAAATTTTTGCACCCAGTTCCATGTCTCGTGGCCCTCTATCAGAATCCAGAGTTTTGAGAAGATTGGAGAAACTTAATTTTTCACCCCCGAAAAAAAAAAAAAACATAAGGGGTAACACTGTCATTTTTTTTTTCTGGTCAAAATTTTGAGTTTCAATATCTCAGCTCTGGAAGGGTCTAGAGCCTCAATTTTTGCACCCAGGTCCATGTCTCGTGGCCCTCTATCAGAATCCAGAGTTTTGAGAAGATTGGAGAAACTTAATTTTTCACCCCCCGAAAAAAAACATAAGGGGTAACACTGTCATTTTTTTTTCTGGTCAAAATTTTGAGTTTCAATATTTCAGCTCTGGAAGGGACTAGAGCCGAAATTTTTGCACCCAGGTCCATGTCTCGTGGCCCTCTATCAGAATCCAGAGTTTTGAGAAGATTGGAGAAACTTAATTTTTCACCCCCCGAAAAAAAAAACATAAGGGGTAACACTGTCATTTTTTTTTTCTGGTCAAAATTTTGAGTTTCAATATTTCAGCTCTGGAAGGGACTAGAGCCGACATTTTTGCACCCAGGTCCATGTCTCGTGGCCCTCTATCAGAATCCAGAGTTTTTAGAAGATTGGAGAAACTTAATTTTTCACCCCCTGAAAAAAAAACATAAGGGGTAACACTGTCATTTTTTTTTTCTGGTCAAAATTTTGAGTTTCAATATCTCAGCTCTGGAAGGGTCTAGAGCCGAAATTTTTGCTCCCAGGTCCATGTCTCGTGGCCCTCTATCAGAATCCGGAGTTTTGAGAAGATTGGAGAAACTTAATTTTTCACCCCCCCCCCAAAAAAAAAACATAAGGGGTAACACTGTCATTTTTTTTTCTGTTCAAAATTTTGAGTTTCAATATCTCAGCTCTGGAAGGGTCTAGAGCCTCAATTTTTGCACCCAGGTCCATGTCTCGTGGCCCTCTATCAGAATCCAGAGTTTTGAGAATATTGGAGAAACTTAATTTTTCACCCCCCGAAAAAAAACATAAGGGGTAACACTGTCATTTTTTTTCTGGTCAAAATTTTGAGTTTCAATATTTCAGCTCTGGAAGGGACTAGAGCCGAAATTTTTGCACCCAGGTCCATGTCTCGTGGCCCTCTATCAGAATCCAGAGTTTTGAGAAGATTGGAGAAACTTAATTTTTCACCCCCCGAAAAAAAAAAAACATAAGGGGTAACACTGTCATTTTTTTTTTTTCTGGTCAAAATTTTGAGTTTCAATATCTCAGCTCTGGAAGGGTCTAGAGCCGAAATTTTTGCACCCAGGTCCATGTCTCGTGGCCCTCTATCAGAATCCAGAGTTTTAAGAAGATTGGAGAAACTTAATTTTTCACCCCCCGGAAAAAAAACATAAGGGGTAACACTGTCATTTTTTTTTTTCTGGTCAAAATTTTGAGTTTCAATATCTCAGCTCTGGAAGGGTCTAGAGCCGAAATTTTTGCACCCAGGTCCATGTCTCGTGGCCCTCTATCAGAATCCAGAGTTTTGAGAAGATTGGAGAAACTTAATTTTTCACCCCCCGAAAAAAACATAAGGGGTAACACTGTCATTTTTTTTTCTGGTCAAAATTTTGAGTTTCAATATCTCAGCTCTGGAAGGGTCTAGAGCCGAAATTTTTGCACCCAGGTCCATGTCTCGTGGCCCTCTATCAGAATCCAGAGTTTTGAGAAGATTGGAGAAACTTAATTTTTCACCCCCCGAAAAAAAAACCATAAGGGGTAACACTGTCATTTTTTTTTTCTGGTCAAAATTTTGAGTTTCAATATCTCAGCTCTGGAAGGGTCTAGAGCCTCAATTTTTGCACCCAGGTCCATGTCTCGTGGCCCTCTATCAGAATCCAGAGTTTTGAGAAGATTGGAGAAACTTAATTTTTCACCCCCCGAAAAAAAACATAAGGGGTAACACTGTCATTTTTTTTCTGGTCAAAATTTTGAGTTTCAATATTTCAGCTCTGGAAGGGACTAGAGCCGAAATTTTTGCACCCAGGTCCATGTCTCGTGGCCCTCTATCAGAATCCAGAGTTTTGAGAAGATTGGAGAAACTTAATTTTTCACCCCCCGAAAAAAAAAACATAAGGGGTAACACTGTCATTTTTTTTTTTTTCTGGTCAAAATTTTGAGTTTCAATATCTCAGCTCTGGAAGGGTCTAGAGCCGAAATTTTTGCACCCAGGTCCATGTCTCGTGGCCCTCTATCAGAATCCAGAGTTTTGAGAAGATTGGAGAAACTTAATTTTTCACCCCCCGGAAAAAAAACATAAGGGGTAACACTGTCATTTTTTTTTTTCTGGTCAAAATTTTGAGTTTCAATATCTCAGCTCTGGAAGGGTCTAGAGCCGAAATTTTTGCACCCAGGTCCATGTCTCGTGGCCCTCTATCAGAATCCAGAGTTTTGAGAAGATTGGAGAAACTTAATTTTTCACCCCCCGAAAAAAACATAAGGGGTAACACTGTCATTTTTTTTTCTGGTCAAAATTTTGAGTTTCAATATCTCAGCTCTGGAAGGGTCTAGAGCCGAAATTTTTGCACCCAGGTCCATGTCTCGTGGCCCTCTATCAGAATCCAGAGTTTTGAGAAGATTGGAGAAACTTAATTTTTCACCCCCCGAAAAAAAAACATAAGGGGTAACACTGTCATTTTTTTTTTCTGGTCAAAATTTTGAGTTTCAATATTTCAGCTCTGGAAGGGTCTAGAGCCGAAATTTTTGCACCCAGGTCCATGTCTCGTGGCCCTCTATCAGAATCCAGAGTTTTGAGAAGATTGGAGAAACTTAATTTTTCACCCCCCGAAAAAAAACATAAGGGGTAACACTGTCATTTTTTTTTCTGGTCAAAATTTTGAGTTTCAATATTTCAGCTCTGGAAGGGACTAGAGCCGAAATTTTTGCACCCAGGTCCATGTCTCGTGGCCCTCTATCAGAATCCAGAGTTTTGAGAAGATTGGAGAAACTTAATTTTTCACCCCCCGAAAAAAAAAACATAAGGGGTAACACTGTAATTTTTTTTCTGGTCAAAATTTTGAGTTTCAATATCTCAGCTCTGGAAGGGTCTAGAGCCTCAATTTTTGCACCCAGGTCCATGTCTCGTGGCCCTCTATCAGAATCCAGAGTTTTGAGAAGATTGGAGAAACTTAATTTTTCACCCCCCAAAAAAAAACATAAGGGGTAACACTGTCATTTTTTTTCTGGTCAAAATTTTGAGTTTCAATATTTCAGCTCTGGAAGGGACTAGAGCCGAAATTTTTGCACCCAGGTCCATGTCTCGTGGCCCTCTATCAGAATCCAGTGTTTTGAGAAGATTGGAGAAACTTAATTTTTCACCCCCGAAAAAAAAACATAAGGGGTAACACTGTCATTTTTTTTCTGGTCAAAATTTTGAGTTTCAATATCTCAGCTCTGGAAGGGTCTAGAGCCTCAATTTTTGCACCCAGGTCCATGTCTCGTGGCCCTCTATCAGAATCCAGAGTTTTGAGAAGATTGGAGAAACTTAATTTTTCACCCCCCGAAAAAAAAAAACATAAGGGGTAACACTGTCATTTTTTTTCAGGTCAAAATTTTGAGTTTAATATCTCAGCTCTGGAAGGGTCTAGAGCCTCAATTTTTGCACCCAGGTCCATGTCTCGTGGCCCTCTATCAGAATCCAGAGTTTTGAGAAGATTGGAGAAACTTAATTTTTCACCCCCCGAAAAAAAAAACATAAGGGATAACACTGTCATTTTATTTCAGGTCAAAATTTTGAGTTTAATATCTCATCTCTGGAAGGGTCTAGAGCCTCAATTTTTGCACCCAGGTCCATGTATCGTGGCCCTCTATCAGAATCCAGAGTTTTGAGAAGATTGGAGAAACTTAATTTTTCACCCCCTGAAAAAAAAAACATAAGGGGTAACACTGTCATTTTTTTCTGGTCAAAACTTTGAGTTTCAATATCTCAGCTCTCGAAGGGTCTAGAGCCTCAATGTTTGCACCCAGGTCCATGTCTCGTGGCCCTCTATCAGAATCCAGAGTTTTGAGAAGATTGGAGAAACTTAATTTTTCACCCCCTGAAAAAAAACATAAGGGGTAACACTGTCATTTTTTTTTCTGGTCAAAATTTTGAGTTTCAATATCTCAGCTCTGGAAGGGTCTAGAGCCTCAATTTTTGCACCCAGGTCCATGTCTGGTGGCCCTCTATCAGAATCCAGAGTTTTCAGAAGATTGGAGAAACTTAATTTTTCACCCCCCGAAAAAAAAAAACATAAGGGGTAACACTGTCATTTTTTTTTCTGGTCAAAATTTTGAGTTTCAACATCTCTGCTCTGGAAGGGTCTAGAGCCTCAATTTTTGCACCCAGGTCCATGTCTCGTGGCCCTCTATCAGAATCCAGAGTTTTGAGAAGATTGGAGAAACTTAATTTTTCACCCCCCGAAAAAAAAAAAAAAAAACATAAGGGGTAACACTGTCATTTTTTTTTTCTGGTCAAAATTTTGAGTTTCAATATCTCAGCTCTGGAAGGGTCTAGAGCCTCAATTTTTGCACCCAGGTCCATGTCTCGTGGCCCTCTATCAGAATCCAGAGTTTTGAGAAGATTGGAGAAACTTAATTTTTCACCCCCCGAAAAAAAACATAAGGGGTAACACTGTAATTTTTTTTCTGGTCAAAATTTTGAGTTTCAATATTTCAGCTCTGGAAGGGACTAGAGCCGCAATTTTTGCACCCAGGTCCATGTCTCGTGGCCCTCTATCAGAATCCAGAGTTTTGAGAAGATTGGAGAAACTTAATTTTTCACCCCCCGAAAAAAAACATAAGGGGTAACACTGTCATTTTTTTTTCTGGTCAAAATTTTGAGTTTCAATATTTCAGCTCTGGAAGGGACTAGAGCTGAAATTTTTGCACCCAGGTCAATGTCTCGTGGCCCTCTATCAGAATCCAGAGTTTTGAGAAGATTGGAGAAACTTAATTTTTCACCCCCCGAAAAAAAACATAAGGGGTAACACTGTCATTTTTTTTTCTGGTCAAAATTTTGAGTTTCAATATATCAGCTCTGGAAAGGACTAGAGCCAAAATTTTTGCACCCAGGTCCATGTCTCGTGGCCCTCTATCAGAATCCAGAGTTTTGAGAAGATTGGAGAAACTTAATTTTTCACCCCCCGAAAAAAAAAAAAAACATAAGGGGTAACACTGTCATTTTTTTTTTCTGGTCAAAATTTTGAGTTTCAATATCTCAGCTCTGGAAGGGTCTAGAGCCTCAATTTTTGCACTCAGGTCCATGTCTCGTGGCCCTCTATCAGAATCCAGAGTTTTGAGAAGATTGGAGAAACTTAATTATTCACCCCCCAAAAAAAAACATAAGGGGTAACACTGTCATTTTTTTTTTTTCTGGTCAAAATTTTGAGTTTCAATATTTCAGCTCTGGAAGGGACTAGAGCCGAAATTTTTGCACCCAGGTCGTTGTCTCGTGGCCCTCTATCAGAATCCAGAGTTTTGTGAAGATTGGAGAAACTTAATTTTTCACCCCCCGAAAAAAAAAAAAAAACATAAGGGGTAACACTGTCATTTTTTTTTTTCTGGTCAAAATTTTGAGTTTCAATATCTCAGCTCTGGAAGGGTCTAGAGCCTCAATTTTTGCACCCAGGTCCATGTCTCGTGGCCCTCTATCAGAATCCAGAGTTTTGAGAAGATTGGAGAAACTTAATTTTTCACCCCCCGAAAAAAAACATAAGGGGTAACACTGTCATTTTTTTTCTGGTCAAAATTTTGAGTTTCAATATTTCAGCTCTGGAAGGGTCTAGAGCCTCAATTTTTGCACCCAGGTCCATGTCTCGTGGCCCTCTATCAGAATCCAGAGTTTTGAGAAGATTGGAGAAACTTAATTTTTCACCCCCCGAAAAAAACATAAGGGGTAACACTGTCATTTTTTTTTTCTGGTCAAAATTTTGAGTTTCAATATTTCAGCTCTGGAAGGGACTAGAGCCGAAATTTTTGCACCCAGGTCCATGTCTCGTGGCCCTCTATCAGAATCCAGAGTTTTGAGAAGATTGGAGAAACTTAATTTTTCACCCCCCGAAAAAAAAACATAAGGGGTAACACTGTCATTTTTTTTTCTGGTCAAAATTTTGAGTTTCAATATCTCAGCTCTGGAAGGGTCTAGAGCCTCAATTTTTGCACCCAGGTCCATGTCTCGTTGCCCTCTATCAGAATCCATAGTTTTGAGTAGATTGGAGAAACTTAATTTTTCACCCCCCGAAAAAAAACATAGGGGGTAACACTGTCATTTTTTTTTTCTGGTCAAAATTTGAGTTTCAATATTTCAGCTCTGGAAGGGACTAGAGCCGAAATTTTTGCACCCAGGTCCATGTCTCGTGGCCCTCTATCAGAATCCAGAGTTTTGAGAAGATTGGAGAAACTTAATTTTTCACCCCCCGAAAAAAAAACATAAGGGGTAACACTGTCATTTTTTTTTTCTGGTCAAAATTTTGAGTTTCAATATCTCTGCTCTGGAAGGGTCTAGAGCCTCAATTTTTGCACCCAGGTCCATGTCTGGTGGCCCTCTATCAGAATCCAGAGTTTTGAGAAGATTGGAAAAACTTAATTTTTCAACCCCCGAAAAAAAAAAACATAAGGGGTAACACTGTCATTTTTTTTTCTGGTCAAAATTTTGAGTTTCAATATCTCTGCTCTGGAAGGGTCTAGAGCCTCAATTTTTGCACCCAGGTCCATGTCTCGTGGCCCTCTATCAGAATCCAGAGTTTTGAGAAGATTGGAGAAACTTAATTTTTCACCCCCCGAAAAAAAAAAAACATAAGGGGTAACACTGTCATTTTTTTTTTCTGGTCAAAATTTTGAGTTTAATATCTCAGCTCTGGAAGGGTCTAGAGCCTCAATTTTTACACCCAGGTCCATGTCTCGTGGCCCTCTATCAGAATACAGAGTTTTGAGAAGATTGGAGAAACTTAATTTTTCACCCCCCGAAAAAAAACATAAGGGGTAACACTGTCATTTTTTTTTTCTGGTCAAAATTTTGAGTTTCAATATCTCAGCTCTGGAAGGGTCTAGAGCCTCAATTTTTGCACCCAGGTCCATGTCTCGTTGCCCTCTATCAGAATCCAGAGTTTTGAGAAGATTGGAGAAACTTAATTTTTCACCCCCCGAAAAAAAACATAAGGGGTAACACTGTCATTTTTTTTTCTGGTCAAAATTTTGAGTTTCAATATTTCAGCTCTGGAAGGGACTAGAGCCGAAATTTTTGCACCCAGGTCAATGTCTCGTGGCCCTCTATCAGAATCCAGAGTTTTGAGAAGATTGGAGAAACTTAATTTTTCACCCCCCGAAAAAAAACATAAGGGGTAACACTGTCATTTTTTTTTCTGGTCAAAATTTTGAGTTTCAATATATCAGCTCTGGAAGGGACTAGAGCCGAAATTTTTGCACCCAGGTCAATGTCTCGTGGCCCTCTATCAGAATCCAGAGTTTTGAGAAGATTGGAGAAACTTAATTTTTCACCCCCCGAAAAAAAAAACATAAGGGGTAACACTGTCATTTTTTTTTCTGGTCAAAATTTTGAGTTTCAATATCTCAGCTCTGGAAGGGTCTAGAGCCTCAATTTTTGCACCCAGGTCCATGTCTCGTGGCCCTCTATCAGAATCCAGAGTTTTGAGAAGATTGGAGAAACTTAATTTTTCACCCCCCCAAAAAAAAAACATAAGGGGTAACACTGTCATTTTTTTTTCTGGTCAAAATTTTGAGTTTCAATATTTCAGCTCTGGAAGGGACTAGAGCCGAAATTTTTGCACCCAGGTCCATGTCTCGTGGCCCTCTATCAGAATCCAGAGTTTTGAGAAGATTGGAGAAACTTAATTTTTCACCCCCCGAAAAAAAACATAAGGGGTAACACTGTCATTTTTTTTCTGGTCAAAATTTTGAGTTTCAATATTTCAGCTCTGGAAGGGTCTAGAGCCTCAATTTTTGCACCCAGGTCCATGTCTCGTGGCCCTCTATCAGAATCCAGAGTTTTGAGAAGATTGGAAAAACTTAATTTTTCACTACCCGAAAAAAAACATAAGGGGTAACACTGTCATTTTTTTTTTTTTTTCTGGTCAAAATTTTGAGTTTCAATATTTCAGCTCTGGAAGGGACTAGAGCCACAATTTTTGCACCCAGGTCCATGTCTCGTGGCCCTCTATCAGAATCCAGAGTTTTGAGAAGATTGGAGAAACTTAATTTTTCACCCCCCCGAAAAAAAAAAAAACATAAGGGGTAACACTGTCATTTTTTTTTCTGGTCAAAATTTTGAGTTTCAATATCTCAGCTCTGGAAGGGTCTAGAGCCGAAATTTTTGCACCCAGGTCCATGTCTCGTGGCCCTCTATCAGAATCCAGAGTTTTGAGAAGATTGGAGAAACTTAATTTTTCACCCCCCCAAAAAAAACATAAGGGGTAACACTGTCATTTTTTTTTTCTGGTCAAAATTTTGAGTTTCAATATTTCAGCTCTGGAAGGGACTAGAGCCGAAATTTTTGCACCCAGGTCCATGTCTCGTGGCCCTCTATCAGAATCCAGAGTTTTGAGAAGATTGGAGAAACTTAATTTTTCACCCCCGAAAAAAAAACATAAGGGGTAACACTGTCATTTTTTTTTTCTGGTCAAAATTTTGAGTTTCAATATCTCAGCTCTGGAAGGGTCTAGAGCCTCAATTTTTGCACCCAGGTCCATGTCTCGTGGCCCTCTATCAGAATCCAGAGTTTTGAGAAGATTGGAGAAACTTAATTTTTCACCCCCCGAAAAAAAACATAAGGGGTAACACTGTCATTTTTTTTTCTGGTCAAAATTTTGAGTTTCAATATTTCAGCTCTGGAAGGGACTAGAGCCGAAATTTTTGCACCCAGGTCCATGTCTTGTGGCCCTCTATCAGAATCCAGAGTTTTGAGAAGATTGGAGAAACTTAATTTTTCACCCCCCGAAAAAAAAACATAAGGGGTAACACTGTCATTTTTTTTTTCTGGTCAAAATTTTGAGTTTCAATATCTCAGCTCTGGAAGGGTCTAGAGCCTCAATTTTTGCACCCAGGTCCATGTCTCGTGGCCCTCTATCAGAATCCAGAGTTTTGAGAAGATTGGAGAAACTTAATTTTTCACCCCCGAAAAAAAAACATAAGGGGTAACACTGTCATTTTTTTTTTCTGGTCAAAATTTTGAGTTTCAATATCTCAGCTCTGGAAGGGTCTAGAGCCTCAATTTTTGCACCCAGGTCCATGTCTCATGGCCCTCTATCAGAATCCAGAGTTTTGAGAAGATTGGAGAAACTTAATTTTTCACCCCCCGAAAAAAAACATAAGGGGTAACACTGTCATTTTTTTTTTCTGGTCAAAATTTTGAGTTTCAATATTTCAGCTCTGGAAGGGACTAGAGCCGAAATTTTTGCACCCAGGTCCATGTCTCGTGGCCCTCTATCAGAATCCAGAGTTTTGAGAAGATTGGAGAAACTTAATTTTTCACCCCCCGAAAAAAAAAACATAAGGGGTAACACTGTCATTTTTTTTTCTGGTCAAAATTTTGAGTTTCAATATCTCAGCTCTGGAAGGGTCTAGAGCCGAAATTTTTGCACCCAGGTCCATGTCTCGTGGCCCTCTATCAGAATCCAGAGTTTTGAGAAGATTGGAGAAACTTAATTTTTCACCCCCCGAAGAAAAACATAAGGGGTAACACTGTCATTTTTTTTTTCTGGTCAAAATTTTGAGTTTCAATTTTTCAGCTCTGGAAGGGACTAGAGCCGAAATTTTTGCACCCAGGTCCATGTCTCGTGGCCCTCTATCAGAATCCAGAGTTTTGAGAAGATTGGAGAAACTTAATTTTTCACCCCCGAAAAAAAAACATAAGGGGTAACACTGTCATTTTTTTTTTTCTGGTCAAAATTTTGAGTTTCAATATCTCAGCTCTGGAAGGGTCTAGAGCCTCAATTTTTGCACCCAGGTCCATGTCTCGTGGCCCTCTATCAGAATCCAGAGTTTTGAGAAGATTGGAGAAACTTAATTTTTCACCCCCCGAAAAAAAACATAAGGGGTAACACTGTCATTTTTTTTTCTGGTCAAAATTTTGAGTTTCAATACTTCAGCTCTGGAAGGGACTAGAGCCGAAATTTTTGCACCCAGGTCCATGTCTCGTGGCCCTCTATCAGAATCCAGAGTTTTGAGAAGATTGGAGAAACTTAATTTTTCACCCCCGAAAAAAAAACATAAGGGGTAACACTGTCATTTTTTTTTTCTGGTCAAAATTTTGAGTTTCAATATCTCAGCTCTGGAAGGGTCTAGAGCCTCAATTTTTGCACCCAGGTCCATGTCTCATGGCCCTCTATCAGAATCCAGAGTTTTGAGAAGATTGGAGAAACTTAATTTTTCACCCCCCGAAAAAAAACATAAGGGGTAACACTGTCATTTTTTTTTTCTGGTCAAAATTTTGAGTTTCAATATTTCAGCTCTGGAAGGGACTAGAGCCGAAATTTTTGCACCCAGGTCCATGTCTCGTGGCCCTCTATCAGAATCCAGAGTTTTGAGAAGATTGGAGAAACTTAATTTTTCACCCCCCGAAAAAAAAAACATAAGGGGTAACACTGTCATTTTTTTTTTTCTGGTCAAAATTTTGAGTTTCAATATCTCAGCTCTGGAAGGGTCTAGAGTCGAAATTTTTGCACCCAGGTCCATGTCTCGTGGCCCTCTATCAGAATCCAGAGTTTTGAGAAGATTGGAGAAACTTAATTTTTCACCCCCCGAAAAAAAAACATAAGGGATAACACTGTCATTTTTTTTTCTGGTCAAAATTTTGAGTTTCAATATTTCAGCTCTGGAAGGGACTAGAGCCGAAATTTTTGCACCCAGGTCCATGTCTCGTGGCCCTCTATCAGAATCCAGAGTTTTGAGAAGATTGGAGAAACTTAATTTTTCACCCCCGAAAAAAAAAAACATAAGGGGTAACACTGTCATTTTTTTTTCTGGTCAAAATTTTGAGTTTCAATATCTCAGCTCTGGAAGGGTCTAGAGCCGAAATTTTTGCACCCAGGTCCATGTCTCGTGGCCCTCTATCAGAATCCAGAGTTTTGAGAAGATTGGAGAAACTTAATTTTTCACCCCCCGAAAAAAAACATAAGGGGTAACACTGTCATTTTTTTTTTCTGGTCAAAATTTTGAGTTTCAATATTTCAGCTCTGGAAGGGACTAGAGCCGAAATTTTTGCACCCAGGTCCATGTCTCGTGGCCCTCTATCAGAATCCAGAGTTTTGAGAAGATTGGAGAAACTTAATTTTTCACCCCCCGAAAAAAAAAAACATAAGGGGTAACACTGTAATTTTTTTTCTGGTCAAAATTTTGAGTTTCAATATCTCAGCTCTGGAAGGGTCTAGAGCCGAAATTTTTGCACCCAGGTCCATGTCTCGTGGCCCTCTATCAGAATCCAGAGTTTTGAGAAGATTGGAGAAACTTAATTTTTCACCCCCGAAAAAAAAAAAAACATAAGGGGTAACACTGTCATTTTTTTTTTCTGGTCAAAATTTTGAGTTTCAATATCTCAGCTCTGGAAGGGTCTAGAGCCTCAATTTTTGCACCCAGGTCCATGTCTCGTGGCCCTCTATCAGAATCCAGAGTTTTGAGAAGATTGGAGAAACTTAATTTTTCACCCCCCGAAAAAAAACATAAGGGGTAACACTGTCATTTTTTTTTCTGGTCAAAATTTTGAGTTTCAATATTTCAGCTCTGGAAGGGACTAGAGCCGAAATTTTTGCACCCAGGTCCATGTCTCGTGGCCCTCTATCAGAATCCAGAGTTTTGAGAAGATTGGAGAAACTTAATTTTTCACCCCCCGAAAAAAAAAACATAAGGGGTAACACTGTCATTTTTTTTTTCTGGTCAAAATTTTGAGTTTCAATATTTCAGCTCTGGAAGGGACTAGAGCCGACATTTTTGCACCCAGGTCCATGTCTCGTGGCCCTCTATCAGAATCCAGAGTTTTTAGAAGATTGGAGAAACTTAATTTTTCACCCCCTGAAAAAAAAACATAAGGGGTAACACTGTCATTTTTTTTTTCTGGTCAAAATTTTGAGTTTCAATATCTCAGCTCTGGAAGGGTCTAGAGCCGAAATTTTTGCTCCCAGGTCCATGTCTCGTGGCCCTCTATCAGAATCCGGAGTTTTGAGAAGATTGGAGAAACTTAATTTTTCACCCCCCCAAAAAAAACATAAGGGGTAACACTGTCATTTTTTTTTCTGGTCAAAATTTTGAGTTTCAATATTTCAGCTCTGGAAGGGACTAGAGCCGAAATTTTTGCACCCAGGTCCATGTCTCGTGGCCCTCTATCAGAATCCAGAGTTTTGAGAAGATTGGAGAAACTTAATTTTTCACCCCCCCCCCCAAAAAAAAAAACATAAGGGGTAACACTGTCATTTTTTTTTCTGGTCAAAATTTTGAGTTTCAATATCTCAGCTCTGGAAGGGTCTAGAGCCTCAATTTTTGCACCCAGGTCCATGTCTCGTGGCCCTCTATCAGAATCCAGAGTTTTGAGAAGATTGGAGAAACTTAATTTTTCACCCCCCGAAAAAAAACATAAGGGGTAACACTGTCATTTTTTTTCTGGTCAAAATTTTGAGTTTCAATATTTCAGCTCTGGAAGGGACTAGAGCCGAAATTTTTGCACCCAGGTCCATGTCTCGTGGCCCTCTATCAGAATCCAGAGTTTTGAGAAGATTGGAGAAACTTAATTTTTCACCCCCCGGAAAAAAAACATAAGGGGTAACACTGTCATTTTTTTTTTTCTGGTCAAAATTTTGAGTTTCAATATCTCAGCTCTGGAAGGGTCTAGAGCCGAAATTTTTGCACCCAGGTCCATGTCTCGTGGCCCTCTATCAGAATCCAGAGTTTTGAGAAGATTGGAGAAACTTAATTTTTCACCCCCCGAAAAAAACATAAGGGGTAACACTGTCATTTTTTTTTCTGGTCAAAATTTTGAGTTTCAATATCTCAGCTCTGGAAGGGTCTAGAGCCGAAATTTTTGCACCCAGGTCCATGTCTCGTGGCCCTCTATCAGAATCCAGAGTTTTGAGAAGATTGGAGAAACTTAATTTTTCACCCCCCGAAAAAAAAACATAAGGGGTAACACTGTCATTTTTTTTTTCTGGTCAAAATTTTGAGTTTCAATATCTCAGCTCTGGAAGGGTCTAGAGCCTCAATTTTTGCACCCAGGTCCATGTCTCGTGGCCCTCTATCAGAATCCAGAGTTTTGAGAAGATTGGAGAAACTTAATTTTTCACCCCCCGAAAAAAAACATAAGGGGTAACACTGTCATTTTTTTTTCTGGTCAAAATTTTGAGTTTCAATATCTCAGCTCTGGAAGGGTCTAGAGCCGAAATTTTTGCACCCAGGTCCATGTCTCGTGGCCCTCTATCAGAATCCAGAGTTTTGAGAAGATTGGAGAAACTTAATTTTTCACCCCCAGAAAAAAAAACATAAGGGGTAACACTGTCATTTTTTTTTCTGGTCAAAATTTTGAGTTTCAATATCTCAGCTCTGGAAGGGTCTAGAGCCGAAATTTTTGCACCCAGGTCCATGTCTCGTGGCCCTCTATCAGAATCCAGAGTTTTGAGAAGATTGGAGAAACTTAATTTTTCACCCCCCGAAAAAAAACATAAGGGGTAACACTGTCATTTTTTTTTTCTGGTCAAAATTTTGAGTTTCAATATTTCAGCTCTGGAAGGGACTAGAGCCGAAATTTTTGCACCCAGGTCCATGTCTCGTGGCCCTCTATCAGAATCCAGAGTTTTGAGAAGATTGGAGAAACTTAATTTTTCACCCCCCGAAAAAAAAAAAAACATAAGGGGTAACACTGTAATTTTTTTTCTGGTCAAAATTTTGAGTTTCAATATCTCAGCTCTGGAAGGGTCTAGAGCCTCAATTTTTGCACCCAGGTCCATGTCTCGTGGCCCTCTATCAGAATCCAGAGTTTTGAGAAGATTGGAGAAACTTAATTTTTCACCCCCCCCAAAAAAACATAAGGGGTAACACTGTCATTTTTTTTCTGGTCAAAATTTTGAGTTTCAATATTTCAGCTCTGGAAGGGACTAGAGCCGAAATTTTTGCACCCAGGTCCATGTCTCGTGGCCCTCTATCAGAATCCAGAGTTTTGAGAAGATTGGAGAAACTTAATTTTTCACCCCCGAAAAAAAAAACATAAGGGGTAACACTGTCATTTTTTTTCTGGTCAAAATTTTGAGTTTCAATATCTCAGCTCTGGAAGGGTCTAGAGCCTCAATTTTTGCACCCAGGTCCATGTCTCGTGGCCCTCTATCAGAATCCAGAGTTTTGAGAAGATTGGAGAAACTTAATTTTTCACCCCCCGAAAAAAAAAAACATAAGGGGTAACACTGTCATTTTTTTTCAGGTCAAAATTTTGAGTTTAATATCTCAGCTCTGGAAGGGTCTAGAGCCTCAATTTTTGCACCCAGGTCCATGTCTCGTGGCCCTCTATCAGAATCCAGAGTTTTGAGAAGATTGGAGAAACTTAATTTTTCACCCCCCGAAAAAAAAAAAACATAAGGGATAACACTGTCATTTTATTTCAGGTCAAAATTTTGAGTTTAATATCTCAGCTCTGGAAGGGTCTAGAGCCTCAATTTTTGCACCCAGGTCCATGTATCGTGGCCCTCTATCAGAATCCAGAGTTTTGAGAAGATTGGAGAAACTTAATTTTTCACCCCCTGAAAAAAAAAACATAAGGGGTAACACTGTCATTTTTTTCTGGTCAAAACTTTGAGTTTCAATATCTCAGCTCTCGAAGGGTCTAGAGCCTCAATGTTTGCACCCAGGTCCATGTCTCGTGGCCCTCTATCAGAATCCAGAGTTTTGAGAAGATTGGAGAAACTTAATTTTTCACCCCCTGAAAAAAAACATAAGGGGTAACACTGTCATTTTTTTTTCTGGTCAAAATTTTGAGTTTCAATATCTCAGCTCTGGAAGGGTCTAGAGCCTCAATTTTTGCACCCAGGTCCATGTCTGGTGGCCCTCTATCAGAATCCAGAGTTTTCAGAAGATTGGAGAAACTTAATTTTTCACCCCCCGAAAAAAAAAAACATAAGGGGTAACAGTGTCATTTTTTTTTCTGGTCAAAATTTTGAGTTTCAATATCTCTGCTCTGGAAGGGTCTAGAGCCTCAATTTTTGCACCCAGGTCCATGTCTCGTGGCCCTCTATCAGAATCCAGAGTTTTGAGAAGATTGGAGAAACTTAATTTTTCACCCCCCGAAAAAAAACATAAGGGGTAACACTGTCATTTTTTTTTCTGGTCAAAATTTTGAGTTTCAATATTTCAGCTCTGGAAGGGACTAGAGCCGAAATTTTTGCACCCAGGTCAATGTCTCGTGGCCCTCTATCAGAATCCAGAGTTTTGAGAAGATTGGAGAAACTTAATTTTTCACCCCCCGAAAAAAAACATAAGGGGTAACACTGTCATTTTTTTTCTGGTCAAAATTTTGAGTTTCAATATATCAGCTCTGGAAAGGACTAGAGCCGAAATTTTTGCACCCAGGTCCATGTCTCGTGGCCCTCTATCAGAATCCAGAGTTTTGAGAAGATTGGAGAAACTTAATTTTTCACCCCCCGAAAAAAAAAAAAAAAACATAAGGGGTAACACTGTCATTTTTTTTTTTCTGGTCAAAATTTTGAGTTTCAATATCTCAGCTCTGGAAGGGTCTAGAGCCTCAATTTTTGCACTCAGGTCCATGTCTCGTGGCCCTCTATCAGAATCCAGAGTTTTGAGAAGATTGGAGAAACTTAATTATTCACCCCCCCCAAAAAAACATAAGGGGTAACACTGTCATTTTTTTTTTTCTGGTCAAAATTTTGAGTTTCAATATTTCAGCTCTGGAAGGGACTAGAGCCGAAATTTTTGCACCCAGGTCGTTGTCTCGTGGCCCTCTATCAGAATCCAGAGTTTTGAGAAGATTGGAGAAACTTAATTTTTCAACCCCCGAAAAAAAAAAAAAAAAACATAAGGGGTAACACTGTCATTTTTTTTTCTGGTCAAAATTTTGAGTTTCAATATCTCAGCTCTGGAAGGGTCTAGAGCCTCAATTTTTGCACCCAGGTCCATGTCTCGTGGCCCTCTATCAGAATCCAGAGTTTTGAGAAGATTGGAGAAACTTAATTTTTCACCCCCCGAAAAAAAACATAAGGGGTAACACTGTCATTTTTTTTCTGGTCAAAATTTTGAGTTTCAATATTTCAGCTCTGGAAGGGTCTAGAGCCTCAATTTTTGCACCCAGGTCCATGTCTCGTGGCCCTCTATCAGAATCCAGAGTTTTGAGAAGATTGGAGAAACTTAATTTTTCACCCCCCGAAAAAAACATAAGGGGTAACACTGTCATTTTTTTTTTTCTGGTCAAAATTTTGAGTTTCAATATTTCAGCTCTGGAAGGGACTAGAGCCGAAATTTTTGCACCCAGGTCCATGTCTCGTGGCCCTCTATCAGAATCCAGAGTTTTGAGAAGATTGGAGAAACTTAATTTTTCACCCCCCGAAAAAAAAAACATAAGGGGTAACACTGTCATTTTTTTTTCTGGTCAAAATTTTGAGTTTCAATATCTCAGCTCTGGAAGGGTCTAGAGCCTCAATTTTTGCACCCAGGTCCATGTCTCGTGGCCCTCTATCAGAATCCAGAGTTTTGAGAAGATTGGAGAAACTTAATTTTTCACCCCCCGAAAAAAAAAATATAAGGGGTAACACTGTCATTTTTTTTTCTGGTCAAAATTTTGAGTTTCAATATTTCAGCTCTGGAAGGGACTAGAGCCGAAATTTTTGCACCCAGGTCCATGTCTCGTGGCCATCTATCAGAATCCAGAGTTTTGAGAAGATTGGAGAAACTTAATTTTTCACCCCCCGAAAAAAAAACATAAGGGGTAACACTGTCATTTTTTTTTCTGGTCAAAATTTTGAGTTTCAATATCTCAGCTCTGGAAGGGTCTAGAGCCTCAATTTTTGCACCCAGGTCCATGTCTCGTGGCCCTCTATCAGAATCCATAGTTTTGAGTAGATTGGAGAAACTTAATTTTTCACCCCCCGAAAAAAAACATAGGGGGTAACACTGTCATTTTTTTTTTCTGGTCAAAATTTGAGTTTCAATATTTCAGCTCTGGAAGGGACTAGAGCTGAAATTTTTGCACCCAGGTCCATGTCTCGTGGCCCTCTATCAGAATCCAGAGTTTTGAGAAGATTGGAGAAACTTAATTTTTCACCCCCCGAAAAAAAAACATAAGGGGTAACACTGTCATTTTTTTTTTCTGGTCAAAATTTTGAGTTTCAATATCTCTGCTCTGGAAGGGTCTAGAGCCTCCATTTTTGCACCCAGGTCCATGTCTGGTGGCCCTCTATCAGAATCCAGAGTTTTGAGAAGATTGGAGAAACTTAATTTTTCAACCCCCGAAAAAAAAAACATAAGGGGTAACACTGTCATTTTTTTTTCTGGTCAAAATTTTGAGTTTCAATATCTCTGCTCTGGAAGGGTCTAGAGCCTCAATTTTTGCACCCAGGTCCATGTCTCGTGGCCCTCTATCAGAATCCAGAGTTTTGAGAAGATTGGAGAAACTTAATTTTTCACCCCCCGAAAAAAAAAAAACATAAGGGGTAACACTGTCATTTTTTTTTTCTGGTCAAAATTTTGAGTTTCAATATCTCAGCTCTGGAAGGGTCTAGAGCCTCAATTTTTGCACCCAGGTCCATGTCTCGTGGCCCTCTATCAGAATCCAGAGTTTTGAGAAGATTGGAGAAACTTAATTTTTCACCCCCCGAAAAAAAACATAAGGGGTAACACTGTAATTTTTTTTTCTGGTCAAAATTTTGAGTTTCAATATTTCAGCTCTGGAAGGGACTAGAGCCGCAATTTTTGCACCCAGGTCCATGTCTCGTGGCCCTCTATCAGAATCCAGAGTTTTGAGAAGATTGGAGAAACTTAATTTTTCACCCCCCGAAAAAAAACATAAGGGGTAACACTTTCATTTTTTTTTCAGGTCAAAATTTTGAGTTTAATATCTCAGCTCTGGAAGGGTCTAGAGCCTCAATTTTTACACCCATGTCCATGTCTCGTGGCCCTCTATCAGAATACAGAGTTTTGAGAAGATTGGAGAAACTTAATTTTTCACCCCCCGAAAAAAAAACATAAGGGGTAACACTGTCATTTTTTTTTTTTTTCTGGTCAAAATTTTGAGTTTCAATATCTCAGCTCTGGAAGGGTCTAGAGCCTCAATTTTTGCACCCAGGTCCATGTCTCGTTGCCCTCTATCAGAATCCAGAGTTTTGAGAAGATTGGAGAAACTTAATTTTTCACCCCCCGAAAAAAAACATAAGGGGTAACACTGTCATTTTTTTTTCTGGTCAAAATTTTGAGTTTCAATATTTCAGCTCTGGAAGGGACTAGAGCCGAAATTTTTGCACCCAGGTCAATGTCTCGTGGCCCTCTATCAGAATCCAGAGTTTTGAGAAGATTGGAGAAACTTAATTTTTCACCCCCCGAAAAAAAACATAAGGGGTAACACTGTCATTTTTTTTTCTGGTCAAAATTTTGAGTTTCAATATATCAGCTCTGGAAGGGACTAGAGCCGAAATTTTTGCACCCAGGTCCATGTCTCGTGGCCCTCTATCAGAATCCAGAGTTTTGAGAAGATTGGAGAAACTTAATTTTCACCCCCCCCCCGAAAAAAAAAACATAAGGGGTAACACTGTCATTTTTTTTTCTGGTCAAAATTTTGAGTTTCAATATCTCAGCTCTGGAAGGGTCTAGAGCCTCAATTTTTGCACCCAGGTCCATGTCTCGTGGCCCTCTATCAGAATCCAGAGTTTTGAGAAGATTGGAGAAACTTAATTTTTCACCCCCCAAAAAAAAAACATAAGGGGTAACACTGTCATTTTTTTTTCTGGTCAAAATTTTGAGTTTCAATATTTCAGCTCTGGAAGGGACTAGAGCCGAAATTTTTGCACCCAGGTCAATGTCTCGTGGCCCTCTATCAGAATCCAGAGTTTTGAGAAGATTGGAGAAACTTAATTTTTCACCCCCCGAAAAAAAACATAAGGGGTAACACTGTCATTTTTTTTTCTGGTCAAAATTTTGAGTTTCAATATATCAGCTCTGGAAGGGACTAGAGCCGAAATTTTTGCACCCAGGTCCATGTCTCGTGGCCCTCTATCAGAATCCAGAGTTTTGAGAAGATTGGAGAAACTTAATTTTCACCCCCCCCCGAAAAAAAAAAAACATAAGGGGTAACACTGTCATTTTTTTTTCTGGTCAAAATTTTGAGTTTCAATATCTCAGCTCTGGAAGGGTCTAGAGCCTCAATTTTTGCACCCAGGTCCATGTCTCGTGGCCCTCTATCAGAATCCAGAGTTTTGAGAAGATTGGAGAAACTTAATTTTTCACCCCCCCAAAAAAAAAACATAAGGGGTAACACTGTCATTTTTTTTTTCTGGTCAAAATTTTGAGTTTCAATATTTCAGCTCTGGAAGGGACTAGAGCCGAATTTTTTGCACCCAGGTCCATGTCTCGTGGCCCTCTATCAGAATCCAGAGTTTTGAGAAGATTGGAGAAACTTAATTTTTCACCCCCCGAAAAAAAAAAAAAACATAAGGGGTAACACTGTCATTTTTTTTTCTGGTCAAAATTTTGAGTTTCAATATCTCAGCTCTGGAAGGGTCTAGAGCCTCAATTTTTACACCCAGGTCCATGTCTCGTGGCCCTCTATCAGAATCCAGAGTTTTGAGAAGATTGGAGAAACTTAATTTTTCACCCCCCGAAAAAAAACATAAGGGGTAACACTGTCATTTTTTTTCTGGTCAAAATTTTGAGTTTCAATATTTCAGCTCTGGAAGGGTCTAGAGCCTCAATTTTTGCACCCAGGTCCATGTCTCGTGGCCCTCTATCAGAATCCAGAGTTTTGAGAAGATTGGAAAAACTTAATTTTTCACTACCCGAAAAAAAACATAAGGGGTAACACTGTCATTTTTTTTTTCTGGTCAAAATTTTGAGTTTCAATATTTCAGCTCTGGAAGGGACTAGAGCCACAATTTTTGCACCCAGGTCCATGTCTCGTGGCCCTCTATCAGAATCCAGAGTTTTGAAAAGATTGGAGAAACTTAATTTTTCACCCCCCGAAAAAAAAAAAACATAAGGGGTAACACTGTTATTTTTTTTTTTCTGGTCAAAATTTTGAGTTTCAATATCTCAGCTCTGGAAGGGTCTAGAGCCTCAATTTTTGCACCCAGGTCCATGTCTCGTGGCCCTCTATCAGAATACAAAGTTTTGAGAAGATTGGAGAAACTTAATTTTTCACCCCCCGAAAAAAAAAAAACATAAGGGGTAACACTGTCATTTTTTTTTCTGGTCAAAATTTTGAGTTTCAATATCTCAGCTCTGGAAGGGTCTAGAGCCTCAATTTTTACACCCAGGTCCATGTCTCGTGGCCCTCTATCAGAATCCAGAGTTTTGAGAAGATTGGAGAAACTTAATTTTTCACCCCCCGAAAAAAAACATAAGGGGTAACACTGTCATTTTTTTTCTGGTCAAAATTTTGAGTTTCAATATTTCAGCTCTGGAAGGGTCTAGAGCCTCAATTTTTGCACCCAGGTCCATGTCTCGTGGCCCTCTATCAGAATCCAGAGTTTTGAGAAGATTGGAAAAACTTAATTTTTCACTACCCGAAAAAAAACATAAGGGGTAACACTGTCATTTTTTTTTCTGGTCAAAATTTTGAGTTTCAATATTTCAGCTCTGGAAGGGACTAGAGCCACAATTTTTGCACCCAGGTCCATGTCTCGTGGCCCTCTATCAGAATCCAGAGTTTTGAAAAGATTGGAGAAACTTAATTTTTCACCCCCCGAAAAAAAAAAACATAAGGGGTAACACTGTTATTTTTTTTTTCTGGTCAAAATTTTGAGTTTCAATATCTCAGCTCTGGAAGGGTCTAGAGCCTCAATTTTTGCACCCAGGTCCATGTCTCGTGGCCCTCTATCAGAATACAGAGTTTTGAGAAGATTGGAGAAACTTAATTTTTCACCCCCCGAAAAAAAAAAAAACATAAGGGGTAACACTGTCATTTTTTTTTCTGGTCAAAATTTTGAGTTTCAATATTTCAGCTCTGGAAGGGACTAGAGCCGAAATTTTTGCACCCAGGTCCATGTCTCGTGGCCCTCTATCAGAATCCAGAGTTTTGAGAAGATTGGAGAAACTTAATTTTTCACCCCCCGAAAAAAAAAACATAAGGGGTAACACTGTCATTTTTTTTTCTGGTCAAAATTTTGAGTTTCAATATCTCAGATCTGGAAGGGTCTAGAGCCTCAATTTTTGCACCCAGGTCCATGTCTCGTGGCCCTCTATCAGAATCCAGAGTTTTGAGAAGATTGGAGAAACTTAATTTTTCACCCCCCGAAAAAAAACATAAGGGGTAACACTGTCATTTTTTTTTCTGGTCAAAATTTTGAGTTTCAATATTTCAGCTCTGGAAGGGACTAGAGCCGAAATTTTTGCACCCAGGTCCATGTCTCGTGGCCCTCTATCAGAATCCAGAGTTTTGAGAAGATTGGAGAAACTTAATTTTTCACCCCCCGAAAAAAAAACATAAGGGGTAACACTGTCATTTTTTTTCTGGTCAAAATTTTGAGTTTCAATATCTCAGCTCTGGAAGGGTCTAGAGCCTCAATTTTTGCACCCAGGTCCATGTCTCGTGGCCCTCTATCAGAATCCAGAGTTTTGAGAAGATTGGAGAAACTTAATTTTTCACCCCCCGAAAAAAAACATAAGGGGTAACACTGTCATTTTTTTTTTCTGGTCAAAATTTTGAGTTTCAATATTTCAGCTCTGGAAGGGACTAGAGCCACAATTTTTGCACCCAGGTCCATGTCTCGTGGCCCTCTATCAGAATCCAGAGTTTTGAGAAGATTGGAGAAACTTAATTTTTCACCCCCCGAAAAAAAAAAAAAAAAACATAAGGGGTAACACTGTCATTTTTTTTTTCTGGTCAAAATTTTGAGTTTCAATATCTCTGCTCTGGAAGGGTCTAGAGCCTCAATTTTTGCACCCAGGTCCATGTCTCGTGGCCCTCTATCAGAATCCAGAGTTTTGAGAAGATTGGAGAAACTTAATTTTTCACCCCCCGAAAAAAAAAAAAAAAACATAAGGGGTAACACTGTCATTTTTTTTTTTTCTGGTCAAAATTTTGAGTTTCAATATCTCAGCTCTGGAAGGGTCTAGAGCCTCAATTTTTGCACCCAGGTCCATGTCTCGTGGCCCTCTATCAGAATCCAGAGTTTTGAGAAGATTGGAGAAACTTAATTTTTCACCCCCCGAAAAAAAACATAAGGGGTAACACTGTAATTTTTTTTTTCTGGTCAAAATTTTGAGTTTCAATATTTCAGCTCTGGAAGGGACTAGAGCCGCAATTTTTGCACCCAGGTCCATGTCTCGTGGCCCTCTATCAGAATCCAGAGTTTTGAGAAGATTGGAGAAACTTAATTTTTCACCCCCCGAAAAAAAACATAAGGGGTAACACTGTCATTTTTTTTTTTTCAGGTCAAAATTTTGAGTTTAATATCTCAGCTCTGGAAGGGTCTAGAGCCTCAATTTTTACACCCAGGTCCATGTCTCGTGGCCCTCTATCAGAATACAGAGTTTTGAGAAGATTGGAGAAACTTAATTTTTCACCCCCTGAAAAAAAACATAAGGGGTAACACTGTCATTTTTTTTTTCTGGTCAAAATTTTGAGTTTCAATATCTCAGCTCTGGAAGGGTCTAGAGCCTCAATTTTTGCACCCAGGTCCATGTCTCTTTGCCCTCTATCAGAATCCAGAGTTTTGAGAAGATTGGAGAAACTTAATTTTTCACCCCCCGAAAAAAAAAACATAAGGGGTAACACTGTCATTTTTTTTCTGGTCAAAATTTTGAGTTTCAATATTTCAGCTCTGGAAGGGACTAGAGCCGAAATTTTTGCACCCAGGTCAATGTCTCGTGGCCCTCTATCAGAATCCAGAGTTTTGAGAAGATTGGAGAAACTTAATTTTTCACCCCCCGAAAAAAAACATAAGGGGTAACACTGTCATTTTTTTTTTCTGGTCAAAATTTTGAGTTTCAATTTATCAGCTCTGGAAAGGACTAGAGCCGAAATTTTTGCACCCAGGTCCATGTCTCGTGGCCCTCTATCAGAATCCAGAGTTTTGAGAAGATTGGAGAAACTTAATTTTTCACCCCCCGAAAAAAAAAAAACATAAGGGGTAACACTGTCATTTTTTTTTCTGGTCAAAATTTTGAGTTTCAATATCTCAGCTCTGGAAGGGTCTAGAGCCTCAATTTTTGCACTCAGGTCCATGTCTCGTGGCCCTCTATCAGAATCCAGAGTTTTGAGAAGATTGGAGAAACTTAATTATTCACCCCCCCAAAAAAAACATAAGGGGTAACACTGTCATTTTTTTTTTCTGGTCAAAATTTTGAGTTTCAATATTTCAGCTCTGGAAGGGACTAGAGCCGAAATTTTTGCACCCAGGTCGTTGTCTCGTGGCCCTCTATCAGAATCCAGAGTTTTGAGAAGATTGGAGAAACTTAATTTTTCACCCCCCGAAAAAAAAAAAAACATAAGGGGTAACACTGTCATTTTTTTTTCTGGTCAAAATTTTGAGTTTCAATATTTCAGCTCTGGAAGGGTCTAGAGCCTCAATTTTTGCACCCAGGTCCATGTCTCGTGGCCCTCTATCAGAATCCAGAGTTTTGAGAAGATTGGAGAAACTTAATTTTTCACCCCCCGAAAAAAAACATAAGGGGTAACACTGTCATTTTTTTCTGGTCAAAATTTTGAGTTTCAATATTTCAGCTCTGGAAGGGTCTAGAGCCTCAATTTTTGCACCCAGGTCCATGTCTCGTGGCCCTCTATCAGAATCCAGAGTTTTGAGAAGATTGGAAAAACTTAATTTTTCACCCCCCGAAAAAAACATAAGGGGTAACACTGTCATTTTTTTTTTCTGGTCAAAATTTTGAGTTTCAATATTTCAGCTCTGGAAGGGACTAGAGCCGAAATTTTTGCACCCAGGTCCATGTCTCGTGGCCCTCTATCAGAATCCAGAGTTTTGAGAAGATTGGAGAAACTTAATTTTTCACCCCCCGAAAAAAAAACATAAGGGGTAACACTGTCATTTTTTTTTCTGGTCAAAATTTTGAGTTTCATTATCTCAGCTCTGGAAGGGTCTAGAGCCTCAATTTTTGCACCCAGGTCCATGTCTCGTGGCCCTCTATCAGAATCCAGAGTTTTGAGAAGATTGGAGAAACTTAATTTTTCACCCCCCGAAAAAAAACATAAGGGGTAACACTGTCATTTTTTTTTCTGGTCAAAATTTTGAGTTTCAATATCTCTGCTCTGGAAGGGTCTAGAGCCTCAATTTTTGCACCCAGGTCCATGTCTCGTGGCCCTCTATCAGAATCCAGAGTTTTGAGAAGATTGGAGAAACTTAATTTTTCACCCCCCGAAAAAAAAAAACATAAGGGGTAACACTGTCATTTTTTTTTTTCTGGTCAAAATTTTGAGTTTCAATATCTCAGCTCTGGAAGGGTCTAGAGCCTCAATTTTTGCACCCAGGTCCATGTCTCGTGGCCCTCTATCAGAATCCAGAGTTTTGAGAAGATTGGAGAAACTTAATTTTTCACCCCCCGAAAAAAAACATAAGGGGTAACACTGTAATTTTTTTTCTGGTCAAAATTTTGAGTTTCAATATTTCAGCTCTGGAAGGGACTAGAGCCGCAATTTTTGCACCCAGGTCCATGTCTCGTGGCCCTCTATCAGAATCCAGAGTTTTGAGAAGATTGGAGAAACTTAATTTTTCACCCCCCGAAAAAAAACATAAGGGGTAACACTGTCATTTTTTTTTTCTGGTCAAAATTTTGAGTTTAATATCTCAGCTCTGGAAGGGTCTAGAGCCTCAATTTTTACACCCAGGTCCATGTCTCGTGGCCCTCTATCAGAATACAGAGTTTTGAGAAGATTGGAGAAACTTAATTTTTCACCCCCCGAAAAAAAACATAAGGGGTAACACTGTCATTTTTTTTTTCTGGTCAAAATTTTGAGTTTCAATATCTCAGCTCTGGAAGGGTCTAGAGCCTCAATTTTTGCACCCAGGTCCATGTCTCGTTGCCCTCTATCAGAATCCAGAGTTTTGAGAAGATTGGAGAAACTTAATTTTTCACCCCCCGAAAAAAAACATAAGGGGTAACACTGTCATTTTTTTTTCTGGTCAAAATTTTGAGTTTCAATATTTCAGCTCTGGAAGGGTCTAGAGCCTCAATTTTTGCACCCAGGTCCATGTCTCGTGGCCCTCTATCAGAATCCAGAGTTTTGAGAAGATTGGAGAAACTTAATTTTTCACCCCCCGAAAAAAAAACATAAGGGGTAACACTGTCATTTTTTTTTTTTTCTGGTCAAAATTTTGAGTTTCAATATCTCAGCTCTGGAAGGGTCTAGAGCCTCAATTTTTGCACCCAGGTCCATGTCTCGTGGCCCTCCATCAGAATCCAGAGTTTTGAGAAGATTGGAGAAACTTAATTTTTCACCCCCCGAAAAAAAACATAAGGGGTAACACTGTAATTTTTTTTCTGGTCAAAATTTTGAGTTTCAATATTTCAGCTCTGGAAGGGACTAGAGCCGCAATTTTTGCACCCAGGTCCATGTCTCGTGGCCCTCTATCAGAATCCAGAGTTTTGAGAAGATTGGAGAAACTTAATTTTTCACCCCCCGAAAAAAAACATAAGGGGTAACACTGTCATTTTTTTTTTTCAGGTCAAAATTTTGAGTTTAATATCTCAGCTCTGGAAGGGTCTAGAGCCTCAATTTTTACACCCAGGTCCATGTCTCGTGGCCCTCTATCAGAATACAGAGTTTTGAGAAGATTGGAGAAACTTAATTTTTCACCCCCCGAAAAAAAACATAAGGGGTAACACTGTCATTTTTTTTTCTGGTCAAAATTTTGAGTTTCAATATCTCAGCTCTGGAAGGGTCTAGAGCCTCAATTTTTGCACCCAGGTCCATGTCTCGTTGCCCTCTATCAGAATCCAGAGTTTTGAGAAGATTGGAGAAACTTAATTTTTCACCCCCCGAAAAAAAACATAAGGGGTAACACTGTCATTTTTTTTTCTGGTCAAAATTTTGAGTTTCAATATTTCAGCTCTGGAAGGGACTAGAGCCGAAATTTTTGCACCCAGGTCAATGTCTCGTGGCCCTCTATCAGAATCCAGAGTTTTGAGAAGATTGGAGAAACTTAATTTTTCACCCCCCGAAAAAAAACATAAGGGGTAACACTGTCATTTTTTTTTTCTGGTCAAAATTTTGAGTTTCAATATATCAGCTCTGGAAGGGACTAGAGCCGAAATTTTTGCACCCAGGTCCATGTCTCGTGGCCCTCTATCAGAATCCAGAGTTTTGAGAAGATTGGAGAAACTTAATTTTTCACCCCCCCAAAAAAAAACATAAGGGGTAACACTGTCATTTTTTTTTCTGGTCAAAATTTTGAGTTTCAATATCTCAGCTCTGGAAGGGTCTAGAGCCTCAATTTTTGCACCCAGGTCCATGTCTCGTGGCCCTCTATCAGAATCCAGAGTTTTGAGAAGATTGGAGAAACTTAATTTTTCACCCCCCCCCCAAAAAAAACATAAATGGTAACACTGTCATTTTTTTTTTCTGGTCAAAATTTTGAGTTTCAATATTTCAGCTCTGGAAGGGACTAGAGCCGAAATTTTTGCACCCAGGTCCATGTCTCGTGGCCCTCTATCAGAATCCAGAGTTTTGAGAAGATTGGAGAAACTTAATTTTTCAACCCCCGAAAAAAAACATAAGGGGTAACACTGTCATTTTTTTTCTGGTCAAAATTTTGAGTTTCAATATCTCAGCTCTGGAAGGGTCTAGAGCCTCAATTTTTGCACCCAGGTCCATGTCTCGTGGCCCTCTATCAGAATCCAGAGTTTTGAGAAGATTGGAAAAACTTAATTTTTCACTACCCGAAAAAAAACATAAGGGGTAACACTGTCATTTTTTTTTCTGGTCAAAATTTTGAGTTTCAATATTTCAGCTCTGGAAGGGACTAGAGCCACAATTTTTGCACCCAGGTCCATGTCTCGTGGCCCTCTATCAGAATCCAGAGTTTTGAAAAGATTGGAGAAACTTAATTTTTCACACCCCGAAAAAAAAAAAAACATAAGGGGTAACACTGTCATTTTTTTTTTTTCTGGTCAAAATTTTGAGTTTCAATATCTCAGCTCTGGAAGGGTCTAGAGCCTCAATTTTTGCACCCAGGTCCATGTCTCGTGGCCCTCTATCAGAATCCAGAGTTTTGAGAAGATTGGAGAAACTTAATTTTTCACCCCCCGAAAAAAAAAACATAAGGGGTAACACTGTCATTTTTTTTTCTGGTCAAAATTTTGAGTTTCAATATTTCAGCTCTGGAAGGGACTAGAGCCGAAATTTTTGCACCCAGGTCCATGTCTCGTGGCCCTCTATCAGAATCCAGAGTTTTGAGAAGATTGGAGAAACTTAATTTTTCACCCCCCGAAAAAAAAAACATAAGGGGTAACACTGTCATTTTTTTTTCTGGTCAAAATTTTGAGTTTCAATATCTCAGATCTGGAAGGGTCTAGAGCCTCAATTTTTGCACCCAGGTCCATGTCTCGTGGCCCTCTATCAGAATCCAGAGTTTTGAGAAGATTGGAGAAACTTAATTTTTCACCCCCCGAAAAAAAACATAAGGGGTAACACTGTCATTTTTTTTTTCTGGTCAAAATTTTGAGTTTCAATATTTCAGCTCTGGAAGGGACTAGAGCCGAAATTTTTGCACCCAGGTCCATGTCTCGTGGCCCTCTATCAGAATCCAGAGTTTTGAGAAGATTGGAGAAACTTAATTTTTCACCCCCCGAAAAAAAACATAAGGGGTAACACTGTCATTTTTTTTTCTGGTCAAAATTTTGAGTTTCAATATTTCAGCTCTGGAAGGGACTAGAGCCGAAATTTTTGCACCCAGGTCCATGTCTCGTGGCCCTCTATCAGAATCCAGAGTTTTGAGAAGATTGGAGAAACTTAATTTTTCACCCCCCGAAAAAAAAAACATAAGGGGTAACACTGTCATTTTTTTTTCTGGTCAAAATTTTGAGTTTCAATATCTCAGCTCTGGAAGGGTCTAGAGCCTCAATTTTTCCACCCAGGTCCATGTCTCGTGGCCCTCTATCAGAATCCAGAGTTTTGAGAAGATTGGAGAAACTTAATTTTTCACCCCCCGAAAAAAACATAAGGGGTAACACTGTCATTTTTTTTTTCTGGTCAAAATTTTGAGTTTCAATATCTCAGCTCTGGAAGGGTCTAGAGCCTCAATTTTTGCACCCAGGTCCATGTCTCGTGGCCCTCTATCAGAATACAGAGTTTTGAGAAGATTGGAGAAACTTAATTTTTCACCCCCCGAAAAAAAAAAAAACATAAGGGGTAACACTGTCATTTTTTTTTCTGGTCAAAATTTTGAGTTTCAATATTTCAGCTCTGGAAGGGACTAGAGCCGAAATTTTTGCACCCAGGTCCATGTCTCGTGGCCCTCTATCAGAATCCAGAGTTTTGAGAAGATTGGAGAAACTTAATTTTTCACCCCCCGAAAAAAAAAACATAAGGGGTAACACTGTCATTTTTTTTTCTGGTCAAAATTTTGAGTTTCAATATCTCAGATCTGGAAGGGTCTAGAGCCTCAATTTTTGCACCCAGGTCCATGTCTCGTGGCCCTCTATCAGAATCCAGAGTTTTGAGAAGATTGGAGAAACTTAATTTTTCACCCCCCGAAAAAAAACATAAGGGGTAACACTGTCATTTTTTTTTCTGGTCAAAATTTTGAGTTTCAATATTTCAGCTCTGGAAGGGACTAGAGCCGAAATTTTTGCACCCAGGTCCATGTCTCGTGGCCCTCTATCAGAATCCAGAGTTTTGAGAAGATTGGAGAAACTTAATTTTTCACCCCCCGAAAAAAAAACATAAGGGGTAACACTGTCATTTTTTTTCTGGTCAAAATTTTGAGTTTCAATATCTCAGCTCTGGAAGGGTCTAGAGCCTCAATTTTTGCACCCAGGTCCATGTCTCGTGGCCCTCTATCAGAATCCAGAGTTTTGAGAAGATTGGAGAAACTTAATTTTTCACCCCCCGAAAAAAAACATAAGGGGTAACACTGTCATTTTTTTTTTCTGGTCAAAATTTTGAGTTTCAATATTTCAGCTCTGGAAGGGACTAGAGCCACAATTTTTGCACCCAGGTCCATGTCTCGTGGCCCTCTATCAGAATCCAGAGTTTTGAGAAGAATGGAGAAACTTAATTTTTCACCCCCCGAAAAAAAAAAAAAAAACATAAGGGGTAACACTGTCATTTTTTTTTTCTGGTCAAAATTTTGAGTTTCAATATCTCTGCTCTGGAAGGGTCTAGAGCCTCAATTTTTGCACCCAGGTCCATGTCTCGTGGCCCTCTATCAGAATCCAGAGTTTTGAGAAGATTGGAGAAACTTAATTTTTCACCCCCCGAAAAAAAAAAAAAAAACATAAGGGGTAACACTGTCATTTTTTTTTTTTCTGGTCAAAATTTTGAGTTTCAATATCTCAGCTCTGGAAGGGTCTAGAGCCTCAATTTTTGCACCCAGGTCCATGTCTCGTGGCCCTCTATCAGAATCCAGAGTTTTGAGAAGATTGGAGAAACTTAATTTTTCACCCCCCGAAAAAAAACATAAGGGGTAACACTGTAATTTTTTTTTTCTGGTCAAAATTTTGAGTTTCAATATTTCAGCTCTGGAAGGGACTAGAGCCGCAATTTTTGCACCCAGGTCCATGTCTCGTGGCCCTCTATCAGAATCCAGAGTTTTGAGAAGATTGGAGAAACTTAATTTTTCACCCCCCGAAAAAAAACATAAGGGGTAACACTGTCATTTTTTTTTTTTCAGGTCAAAATTTTGAGTTTAATATCTCAGCTCTGGAAGGGTCTAGAGCCTCAATTTTTACACCCAGGTCCATGTCTCGTGGCCCTCTATCAGAATACAGAGTTTTGAGAAGATTGGAGAAACTTAATTTTTCACCCCCTGAAAAAAAACATAAGGGGTAACACTGTCATTTTTTTTTTCTGGTCAAAATTTTGAGTTTCAATATCTCAGCTCTGGAAGGGTCTAGAGCCTCAATTTTTGCACCCAGGTCCATGTCTCTTTGCCCTCTATCAGAATCCAGAGTTTTGAGAAGATTGGAGAAACTTAATTTTTCACCCCCCGAAAAAAAAAACATAAGGGGTAACACTGTCATTTTTTTTCTGGTCAAAATTTTGAGTTTCAATATTTCAGCTCTGGAAGGGACTAGAGCCGAAATTTTTGCACCCAGGTCAATGTCTCGTGGCCCTCTATCAGAATCCAGAGTTTTGAGAAGATTGGAGAAACTTAATTTTTCACCCCCCGAAAAAAAACATAAGGGGTAACACTGTCATTTTTTTTTTCTGGTCAAAATTTTGAGTTTCAATTTATCAGCTCTGGAAAGGACTAGAGCCGAAATTTTTGCACCCAGGTCCATGTCTCGTGGCCCTCTATCAGAATCCAGAGTTTTGAGAAGATTGGAGAAACTTAATTTTTCACCCCCCGAAAAAAAAAAAAACATAAGGGGTAACACTGTCATTTTTTTTTCTGGTCAAAATTTTGAGTTTCAATATCTCAGCTCTGGAAGGGTCTAGAGCCTCAATTTTTGCACTCAGGTCCATGTCTCGTGGCCCTCTATCAGAATCCAGAGTTTTGAGAAGATTGGAGAAACTTAATTATTCACCCCCCCAAAAAAAACATAAGGGGTAACACTGTCATTTTTTTTTTCTGGTCAAAATTTTGAGTTTCAATATTTCAGCTCTGGAAGGGACTAGAGCCGAAATTTTTGCACCCAGGTCGTTGTCTCGTGGCCCTCTATCAGAATCCAGAGTTTTGAGAAGATTGGAGAAACTTAATTTTTCACCCCCCGAAAAAAAAAAAAACATAAGGGGTAACACTGTCATTTTTTTTTCTGGTCAAAATTTTGAGTTTCAATATTTCAGCTCTGGAAGGGTCTAGAGCCTCAATTTTTGCACCCAGGTCCATGTCTCGTGGCCCTCTATCAGAATCCAGAGTTTTGAGAAGATTGGAGAAACTTAATTTTTCACCCCCCGAAAAAAAACATAAGGGGTAACACTGTCATTTTTTTCTGGTCAAAATTTTGAGTTTCAATATTTCAGCTCTGGAAGGGTCTAGAGCCTCAATTTTTGCACCCAGGTCCATGTCTCGTGGCCCTCTATCAGAATCCAGAGTTTTGAGAAGATTGGAAAAACTTAATTTTTCACCCCCCGAAAAAAACATAAGGGGTAACACTGTCATTTTTTTTTTCTGGTCAAAATTTTGAGTTTCAATATTTCAGCTCTGGAAGGGACTAGAGCCGAAATTTTTGCACCCAGGTCCATGTCTCGTGGCCCTCTATCAGAATCCAGAGTTTTGAGAAGATTGGAGAAACTTAATTTTTCACCCCCCGAAAAAAAAACATAAGGGGTAACACTGTCATTTTTTTTTCTGGTCAAAATTTTGAGTTTCATTATCTCAGCTCTGGAAGGGTCTAGAGCCTCAATTTTTGCACCCAGGTCCATGTCTCGTGGCCCTCTATCAGAATCCAGAGTTTTGAGAAGATTGGAGAAACTTAATTTTTCACCCCCCGAAAAAAAACATAAGGGGTAACACTGTCATTTTTTTTTCTGGTCAAAATTTTGAGTTTCAATATCTCTGCTCTGGAAGGGTCTAGAGCCTCAATTTTTGCACCCAGGTCCATGTCTCGTGGCCCTCTATCAGAATCCAGAGTTTTGAGAAGATTGGAGAAACTTAATTTTTCACCCCCCGAAAAAAAAAAACATAAGGGGTAACACTGTCATTTTTTTTTTTCTGGTCAAAATTTTGAGTTTCAATATCTCAGCTCTGGAAGGGTCTAGAGCCTCAATTTTTGCACCCAGGTCCATGTCTCGTGGCCCTCTATCAGAATCCAGAGTTTTGAGAAGATTGGAGAAACTTAATTTTTCACCCCCCGAAAAAAAACATAAGGGGTAACACTGTAATTTTTTTTCTGGTCAAAATTTTGAGTTTCAATATTTCAGCTCTGGAAGGGACTAGAGCCGCAATTTTTGCACCCAGGTCCATGTCTCGTGGCCCTCTATCAGAATCCAGAGTTTTGAGAAGATTGGAGAAACTTAATTTTTCACCCCCCGAAAAAAAACATAAGGGGTAACACTGTCATTTTTTTTTTCTGGTCAAAATTTTGAGTTTAATATCTCAGCTCTGGAAGGGTCTAGAGCCTCAATTTTTACACCCAGGTCCATGTCTCGTGGCCCTCTATCAGAATACAGAGTTTTGAGAAGATTGGAGAAACTTAATTTTTCACCCCCCGAAAAAAAACATAAGGGGTAACACTGTCATTTTTTTTTTCTGGTCAAAATTTTGAGTTTCAATATCTCAGCTCTGGAAGGGTCTAGAGCCTCAATTTTTGCACCCAGGTCCATGTCTCGTTGCCCTCTATCAGAATCCAGAGTTTTGAGAAGATTGGAGAAACTTAATTTTTCACCCCCCGAAAAAAAACATAAGGGGTAACACTGTCATTTTTTTTTCTGGTCAAAATTTTGAGTTTCAATATTTCAGCTCTGGAAGGGTCTAGAGCCTCAATTTTTGCACCCAGGTCCATGTCTCGTGGCCCTCTATCAGAATCCAGAGTTTTGAGAAGATTGGAGAAACTTAATTTTTCACCCCCCGAAAAAAAAACATAAGGGGTAACACTGTCATTTTTTTTTTTTTCTGGTCAAAATTTTGAGTTTCAATATCTCAGCTCTGGAAGGGTCTAGAGCCTCAATTTTTGCACCCAGGTCCATGTCTCGTGGCCCTCCATCAGAATCCAGAGTTTTGAGAAGATTGGAGAAACTTAATTTTTCACCCCCCGAAAAAAAACATAAGGGGTAACACTGTAATTTTTTTTCTGGTCAAAATTTTGAGTTTCAATATTTCAGCTCTGGAAGGGACTAGAGCCGCAATTTTTGCACCCAGGTCCATGTCTCGTGGCCCTCTATCAGAATCCAGAGTTTTGAGAAGATTGGAGAAACTTAATTTTTCACCCCCCGAAAAAAAACATAAGGGGTAACACTGTCATTTTTTTTTTTCAGGTCAAAATTTTGAGTTTAATATCTCAGCTCTGGAAGGGTCTAGAGCCTCAATTTTTACACCCAGGTCCATGTCTCGTGGCCCTCTATCAGAATACAGAGTTTTGAGAAGATTGGAGAAACTTAATTTTTCACCCCCCGAAAAAAAACATAAGGGGTAACACTGTCATTTTTTTTTCTGGTCAAAATTTTGAGTTTCAATATCTCAGCTCTGGAAGGGTCTAGAGCCTCAATTTTTGCACCCAGGTCCATGTCTCGTTGCCCTCTATCAGAATCCAGAGTTTTGAGAAGATTGGAGAAACTTAATTTTTCACCCCCCGAAAAAAAACATAAGGGGTAACACTGTCATTTTTTTTTCTGGTCAAAATTTTGAGTTTCAATATTTCAGCTCTGGAAGGGACTAGAGCCGAAATTTTTGCACCCAGGTCAATGTCTCGTGGCCCTCTATCAGAATCCAGAGTTTTGAGAAGATTGGAGAAACTTAATTTTTCACCCCCCGAAAAAAAACATAAGGGGTAACACTGTCATTTTTTTTTTCTGGTCAAAATTTTGAGTTTCAATATATCAGCTCTGGAAGGGACTAGAGCCGAAATTTTTGCACCCAGGTCCATGTCTCGTGGCCCTCTATCAGAATCCAGAGTTTTGAGAAGATTGGAGAAACTTAATTTTTCACCCCCCCAAAAAAAAACATAAGGGGTAACACTGTCATTTTTTTTTCTGGTCAAAATTTTGAGTTTCAATATCTCAGCTCTGGAAGGGTCTAGAGCCTCAATTTTTGCACCCAGGTCCATGTCTCGTGGCCCTCTATCAGAATCCAGAGTTTTGAGAAGATTGGAGAAACTTAATTTTTCACCCCCCCCCAAAAAAAACATAAATGGTAACACTGTCATTTTTTTTTTCTGGTCAAAATTTTGAGTTTCAATATTTCAGCTCTGGAAGGGACTAGAGCCGAAATTTTTGCACCCAGGTCCATGTCTCGTGGCCCTCTATCAGAATCCAGAGTTTTGAGAAGATTGGAGAAACTTAATTTTTCAACCCCCGAAAAAAAACATAAGGGGTAACACTGTCATTTTTTTTCTGGTCAAAATTTTGAGTTTCAATATCTCAGCTCTGGAAGGGTCTAGAGCCTCAATTTTTGCACCCAGGTCCATGTCTCGTGGCCCTCTATCAGAATCCAGAGTTTTGAGAAGATTGGAAAAACTTAATTTTTCACTACCCGAAAAAAAACATAAGGGGTAACACTGTCATTTTTTTTTCTGGTCAAAATTTTGAGTTTCAATATTTCAGCTCTGGAAGGGACTAGAGCCACAATTTTTGCACCCAGGTCCATGTCTCGTGGCCCTCTATCAGAATCCAGAGTTTTGAAAAGATTGGAGAAACTTAATTTTTCACACCCCGAAAAAAAAAAAAACATAAGGGGTAACACTGTCATTTTTTTTTTTTCTGGTCAAAATTTTGAGTTTCAATATCTCAGCTCTGGAAGGGTCTAGAGCCTCAATTTTTGCACCCAGGTCCATGTCTCGTGGCCCTCTATCAGAATCCAGAGTTTTGAGAAGATTGGAGAAACTTAATTTTTCACCCCCCGAAAAAAAAAACATAAGGGGTAACACTGTCATTTTTTTTTCTGGTCAAAATTTTGAGTTTCAATATTTCAGCTCTGGAAGGGACTAGAGCCGAAATTTTTGCACCCAGGTCCATGTCTCGTGGCCCTCTATCAGAATCCAGAGTTTTGAGAAGATTGGAGAAACTTAATTTTTCACCCCCCGAAAAAAAAAACATAAGGGGTAACACTGTCATTTTTTTTTCTGGTCAAAATTTTGAGTTTCAATATCTCAGATCTGGAAGGGTCTAGAGCCTCAATTTTTGCACCCAGGTCCATGTCTCGTGGCCCTCTATCAGAATCCAGAGTTTTGAGAAGATTGGAGAAACTTAATTTTTCACCCCCCGAAAAAAAACATAAGGGGTAACACTGTCATTTTTTTTTTCTGGTCAAAATTTTGAGTTTCAATATTTCAGCTCTGGAAGGGACTAGAGCCGAAATTTTTGCACCCAGGTCCATGTCTCGTGGCCCTCTATCAGAATCCAGAGTTTTGAGAAGATTGGAGAAACTTAATTTTTCACCCCCCGAAAAAAAACATAAGGGGTAACACTGTCATTTTTTTTTCTGGTCAAAATTTTGAGTTTCAATATTTCAGCTCTGGAAGGGACTAGAGCCGAAATTTTTGCACCCAGGTCCATGTCTCGTGGCCCTCTATCAGAATCCAGAGTTTTGAGAAGATTGGAGAAACTTAATTTTTCACCCCCCGAAAAAAAAAACATAAGGGGTAACACTGTCATTTTTTTTTCTGGTCAAAATTTTGAGTTTCAATATCTCAGCTCTGGAAGGGTCTAGAGCCTCAATTTTTCCACCCAGGTCCATGTCTCGTGGCCCTCTATCAGAATCCAGAGTTTTGAGAAGATTGGAGAAACTTAATTTTTCACCCCCCGAAAAAAACATAAGGGGTAACACTGTCATTTTTTTTTTCTGGTCAAAATTTTGAGTTTCAATATCTCAGCTCTGGAAGGGTCTAGAGCCTCAATTTTTGCACCCAGGTCCATGTCTCGTGGCCCTCTATCAGAATCCAGAGTTTTGAGAAGATTGGAGAAACTTAATTTTTCACCCCCCGAAAAAAAACATAAGGGGTAACACTGTCATTTTTTTTTTCTGGTCAAAATTTTGAGTTTCAATATTTCAGCTCTGGAAGGGACTAGAGCCACAATTTTTGCACACAGGTCCATGTCTCGTGGCCCTCTATCAGAATCCAGAGTTTTTAGAAGATTGGAGAAACTTAATTTTTCACCCCCCGAAAAAAAAAAAAACATAAGGGGTAACACTGTCATTTTTTTTTCTGGTCAAAATTTTGAGTTTCAATATCTCAGCTCTGGAAGGGTCTAGAGCCTCAATTTTTGCACCCAGGTCCATGTCTCGTGGCCCTCTATCAGAATCCAGAGTTTTGAGAAGATTGGAGAAACTTAATTTTTCACCCCCCGAAAAAAAACATAAGGGGTAACACTGTCATTTTTTTTTCTGGTCAAAATTTTGAGTTTCAATATCTCAGCTCTGGAAGGGTCTAGAGCCGAAATTTTTGCACCCAGGTCCATGTCTCGTGGCCCTCTATCAGAATCCAGAGTTTTGAGAAGATTGGAGAAACTTAATTTTTCACCCCCAGAAAAAAAAACATAAGGGGTAACACTGTCATTTTTTTTTCTGGTCAAAATTTTGAGTTTCAATATCTCAGCTCTGGAAGGGTCTAGAGCCGAAATTTTTGCACCCAGGTCCATGTCTCGTGGCCCTCTATCAGAATCCAGAGTTTTGAGAAGATTGGAGAAACTTAATTTTTCACCCCCCGAAAAAAAACATAAGGGGTAACACTGTCATTTTTTTTTTCTGGTCAAAATTTTGAGTTTCAATATTTCAGCTCTGGAAGGGACTAGAGCCGAAATTTTTGCACCCAGGTCCATGTCTCGTGGCCCTCTATCAGAATCCAGAGTTTTGAGAAGATTGGAGAAACTTAATTTTTCACCCCCCGAAAAAAAAAAAAACATAAGGGGTAACACTGTAATTTTTTTTCTGGTCAAAATTTTGAGTTTCAATATCTCAGCTCTGGAAGGGTCTAGAGCCTCAATTTTTGCACCCAGGTCCATGTCTCGTGGCCCTCTATCAGAATCCAGAGTTTTGAGAAGATTGGAGAAACTTAATTTTTCACCCCCCCCAAAAAAAACATAAGGGGTAACACTGTCATTTTTTTTCTGGTCAAAATTTTGAGTTTCAATATTTCAGCTCTGGAAGGGACTAGAGCCGAAATTTTTGCACCCAGGTCCATGTCTCGTGGCCCTCTATCAGAATCCAGAGTTTTGAGAAGATTGGAGAAACTTAATTTTTCACCCCCGAAAAAAAAAAACATAAGGGGTAACACTGTCATTTTTTTTCTGGTCAAAATTTTGAGTTTCAATATCTCAGCTCTGGAAGGGTCTAGAGCCTCAATTTTTGCACCCAGGTCCATGTCTCGTGGCCCTCTATCAGAATCCAGAGTTTTGAGAAGATTGGAGAAACTTAATTTTTCACCCCCCGAAAAAAAAAAACATAAGGGGTAACACTGTCATTTTTTTTCAGGTCAAAATTTTGAGTTTAATATCTCAGCTCTGGAAGGGTCTAGAGCCTCAATTTTTGCACCCAGGTCCATGTCTCGTGGCCCTCTATCAGAATCCAGAGTTTTGAGAAGATTGGAGAAACTTAATTTTTCACCCCCCGAAAAAAAAAAAACATAAGGGATAACACTGTCATTTTATTTCAGGTCAAAATTTTGAGTTTAATATCTCAGCTCTGGAAGGGTCTAGAGCCTCAATTTTTGCACCCAGGTCCATGTATCGTGGCCCTCTATCAGAATCCAGAGTTTTGAGAAGATTGGAGAAACTTAATTTTTCACCCCCTGAAAAAAAAAACATAAGGGGTAACACTGTCATTTTTTTCTGGTCAAAACTTTGAGTTTCAATATCTCAGCTCTCGAAGGGTCTAGAGCCTCAATGTTTGCACCCAGGTCCATGTCTCGTGGCCCTCTATCAGAATCCAGAGTTTTGAGAAGATTGGAGAAACTTAATTTTTCACCCCCTGAAAAAAAACATAAGGGGTAACACTGTCATTTTTTTTTCTGGTCAAAATTTTGAGTTTCAATATCTCAGCTCTGGAAGGGTCTAGAGCCTCAATTTTTGCACCCAGGTCCATGTCTGGTGGCCCTCTATCAGAATCCAGAGTTTTCAGAAGATTGGAGAAACTTAATTTTTCACCCCCCGAAAAAAAAAAACATAAGGGGTAACACTGTAATTTTTTTTTTCTGGTCAAAATTTTGAGTTTCAATATCTCTGCTCTGGAAGGGTCTAGAGCCTCAATTTTTGCACCCAGGTCCATGTCTCGTGGCCCTCTATCAGAATCCAGAGTTTTGAGAAGATTGGAGAAACTTAATTTTTCACCCCCCGAAAAAAAACATAAGGGGTAACACTGTCATTTTTTTTTCTGGTCAAAATTTTGAGTTTCAATATTTCAGCTCTGGAAGGGACTAGAGCCGAAATTTTTGCACCCAGGTCAATGTCTCGTGGCCCTCTATCAGAATCCAGAGTTTTGAGAAGATTGGAGAAACTTAATTTTTCACCCCCCGAAAAAAAACATAAGGGGTAACACTGTCATTTTTTTTCTGGTCAAAATTTTGAGTTTCAATATATCAGCTCTGGAAAGGACTAGAGCCGAAATTTTTGCACCCAGGTCCATGTCTCGTGGCCCTCTATCAGAATCCAGAGTTTTGAGAAGATTGGAGAAACTTAATTTTTCACCCCCCGAAAAAAAAAAAAAAACATAAGGGGTAACACTGTCATTTTTTTTTCTGGTCAAAATTTTGAGTTTCAATATCTCAGCTCTGGAAGGGTCTAGAGCCTCAATTTTTGCACTCAGGTCCATGTCTCGTGGCCCTCTATCAGAATCCAGAGTTTTGAGAAGATTGGAGAAACTTAATTATTCACCCCCCCCAAAAAAACATAAGGGGTAACACTGTCATTTTTTTTTTTCTGGTCAAAATTTTGAGTTTCAATATTTCAGCTCTGGAAGGGACTAGAGCCGAAATTTTTGCACCCAGGTCGTTGTCTCGTGGCCCTCTATCAGAATCCAGAGTTTTGAGAAGATTGGAGAAACTTAATTTTTCAACCCCCGAAAAAAAAAAAAAAACATAAGGGGTAACACTGTCATTTTTTTTTCTGGTCAAAATTTTGAGTTTCAATATCTCAGCTCTGGAAGGGTCTAGAGCCTCAATTTTTGCACCCAGGTCCATGTCTCGTGGCCCTCTATCAGAATCCAGAGTTTTGAGAAGATTGGAGAAACTTAATTTTTCACCCCCCGAAAAAAAACATAAGGGGTAACACTGTCATTTTTTTTCTGGTCAAAATTTTGAGTTTCAATATTTCAGCTCTGGAAGGGTCTAGAGCCTCAATTTTTGCACCCAGGTCCATGTCTCGTGGCCCTCTATCAGAATCCAGAGTTTTGAGAAGATTGGAGAAACTTAATTTTTCACCCCCCGAAAAAAACATAAGGGGTAACACTGTCATTTTTTTTTTTCTGGTCAAAATTTTGAGTTTCAATATTTCAGCTCTGGAAGGGACTAGAGCCGAAATTTTTGCACCCAGGTCCATGTCTCGTGGCCTTCTATCAGAATCCAGAGTTTTGAGAAGATTGGAGAAACTTAATTTTTCACCCCCCGAAAAAAAAACATAAGGGGTAACACTATCATTTTTTTTTCTGGTCAAAATTTTGAGTTTCAATATCTCAGCTCTGGAAGGGTCTAGAGCCTCAATTTTTGCACCCAGGTCCATGTCTCGTGGCCCTCTATCAGAATCCAGAGTTTTGAGAAGATTGGAGAAACTTAATTTTTCACCCCCCGAAAAAAAAATATAAGGGGTAACACTGTCATTTTTTTTTCTGGTCAAAATTTTGAGTTTCAATATTTCAGCTCTGGAAGGGACTAGAGCCGAAATTTTTGCACCCAGGTCCATGTCTCGTGGCCATCTATCAGAATCCAGAGTTTTGAGAAGATTGGAGAAACTTAATTTTTCACCCCCCGAAAAAAAAACATAAGGGGTAACACTGTCATTTTTTTTTCTGGTCAAAATTTTGAGTTTCAATATCTCAGCTCTGGAAGGGTCTAGAGCCTCAATTTTTGCACCCAGGTCCATGTCTCGTGGCCCTCTATCAGAATCCATAGTTTTGAGTAGATTGGAGAAACTTAATTTTTCACCCCCCGAAAAAAAACATAGGGGGTAACACTGTCATTTTTTTTTTCTGGTCAAAATTTGAGTTTCAATATTTCAGCTCTGGAAGGGACTAGAGCTGAAATTTTTGCACCCAGGTCCATGTCTCGTGGCCCTCTATCAGAATCCAGAGTTTTGAGAAGATTGGAGAAACTTAATTTTTCACCCCCCGAAAAAAAAACATAAGGGGTAACACTGTCATTTTTTTTTTCTGGTCAAAATTTTGAGTTTCAATATCTCTGCTCTGGAAGGGTCTAGAGCCTCAATTTTTGCACCCAGGTCCATGTCTGGTGGCCCTCTATCAGAATCCAGAGTTTTGAGAAGATTGGAGAAACTTAATTTTTCAACCCCCGAAAAAAAAAACATAAGGGGTAACACTGTCATTTTTTTTTTCTGGTCAAAATTTTGAGTTTCAATATCTCTGCTCTGGAAGGGTCTAGAGCCTCAATTTTTGCACCCAGGTCCATGTCTCGTGGCCCTCTATCAGAATCCAGAGTTTTGAGAAGATTGGAGAAACTTAATTTTTCACCCCCCGAAAAAAAAAAACATAAGGGGTAACACTGTCATTTTTTTTTTCTGGTCAAAATTTTGAGTTTCAATATCTCAGCTCTGGAAGGGTCTAGAGCCTCAATTTTTGCACCCAGGTCCATGTCTCGTGGCCCTCTATCAGAATCCAGAGTTTTGAGAAGATTGGAGAAACTTAATTTTTCACCCCCCGAAAAAAAACATAAGGGGTAACACTGTAATTTTTTTTCTGGTCAAAATTTTGAGTTTCAATATTTCAGCTCTGGAAGGGACTAGAGCCGCAATTTTTGCACCCAGGTCCATGTCTCGTGGCCCTCTATCAGAATCCAGAGTTTTGAGAAGATTGGAGAAACTTAATTTTTCACCCCCCGAAAAAAAACATAAGGGGTAACACTGTCATTTTTTTTTCAGGTCAAAATTTTGAGTTTAATATCTCAGCTCTGGAAGGGTCTAGAGCCTCAATTTTTACACCCATGTCCATGTCTCGTGGCCCTCTATCAGAATACAGAGTTTTGAGAAGATTGGAGAAACTTAATTTTTCACCCCCCGAAAAAAAAACATAAGGGGTAACACTGTCATTTTTTTTTTTTTCTGGTCAAAATTTTGAGTTTCAATATCTCAGCTCTGGAAGGGTCTAGAGCCTCAATTTTTGCACCCAGGTCCATGTCTCGTTGCCCTCTATCAGAATCCAGAGTTTTGAGAAGATTGGAGAAACTTAATTTTTCACCCCCCGAAAAAAAACATAAGGGGTAACACTGTCATTTTTTTTTCTGGTCAAAATTTTGAGTTTCAATATTTCAGCTCTGGAAGGGACTAGAGCCGAAATTTTTGCACCCAGGTCAATGTCTCGTGGCCCTCTATCAGAATCCAGAGTTTTGAGAAGATTGGAGAAACTTAATTTTTCACCCCCCGAAAAAAAACATAAGGGGTAACACTGTCATTTTTTTTTCTGGTCAAAATTTTGAGTTTCAATATATCAGCTCTGGAAGGGACTAGAGCCGAAATTTTTGCACCCAGGTCCATGTCTCGTGGCCCTCTATCAGAATCCAGAGTTTTGAGAAGATTGGAGAAACTTAATTTTCACCCCCCCCCGAAAAAAAAAACATAAGGGGTAACACTGTCATTTTTTTTTCTGGTCAAAATTTTGAGTTTCAATATCTCAGCTCTGGAAGGGTCTAGAGCCTCAATTTTTGCACCCAGGTCCATGTCTCGTGGCCCTCTATCAGAATCCAGAGTTTTGAGAAGATTGGAGAAACTTAATTTTTCACCCCCCAAAAAAAAAACATAAGGGGTAACACTGTCATTTTTTTTTCTGGTCAAAATTTTGAGTTTCAATATTTCAGCTCTGGAAGGGACTAGAGCCGAAATTTTTGCACCCAGGTCAATGTCTCGTGGCCCTCTATCAGAATCCAGAGTTTTGAGAAGATTGGAGAAACTTAATTTTTCACCCCCCGAAAAAAAACATAAGGGGTAACACTGTCATTTTTTTTTCTGGTCAAAATTTTGAGTTTCAATATATCAGCTCTGGAAGGGACTAGAGCCGAAATTTTTGCACCCAGGTCCATGTCTCGTGGCCCTCTATCAGAATCCAGAGTTTTGAGAAGATTGGAGAAACTTAATTTTCACCCCCCCCGAAAAAAAAAAAACATAAGGGGTAACACTGTCATTTTTTTTTCTGGTCAAAATTTTGAGTTTCAATATCTCAGCTCTGGAAGGGTCTAGAGCCTCAATTTTTGCACCCAGGTCCATGTCTCGTGGCCCTCTATCAGAATCCAGAGTTTTGAGAAGATTGGAGAAACTTAATTTTTCACCCCCCAAAAAAAAAACATAAGGGGTAACACTGTCATTTTTTTTTTCTGGTCAAAATTTTGAGTTTCAATATTTCAGCTCTGGAAGGGACTAGAGCCGAATTTTTTGCACCCAGGTCCATGTCTCGTGGCCCTCTATCAGAATCCAGAGTTTTGAGAAGATTGGAGAAACTTAATTTTTCACCCCCCGAAAAAAAAAAAAACATAAGGGGTAACACTGTCATTTTTTTTTCTGGTCAAAATTTTGAGTTTCAATATCTCAGCTCTGGAAGGGTCTAGAGCCTCAATTTTTACACCCAGGTCCATGTCTCGTGGCCCTCTATCAGAATCCAGAGTTTTGAGAAGATTGGAGAAACTTAATTTTTCACCCCCCGAAAAAAAACATAAGGGGTAACACTGTCATTTTTTTTCTGGTCAAAATTTTGAGTTTCAATATTTCAGCTCTGGAAGGGTCTAGAGCCTCAATTTTTGCACCCAGGTCCATGTCTCGTGGCCCTCTATCAGAATCCAGAGTTTTGAGAAGATTGGAAAAACTTAATTTTTCACTACCCGAAAAAAAACATAAGGGGTAACACTGTCATTTTTTTTTCTGGTCAAAATTTTGAGTTTCAATATTTCAGCTCTGGAAGGGACTAGAGCCACAATTTTTGCACCCAGGTCCATGTCTCGTGGCCCTCTATCAGAATCCAGAGTTTTGAAAAGATTGGAGAAACTTAATTTTTCACCCCCCGAAAAAAAAAAAACATAAGGGGTAACACTGTTATTTTTTTTTTTTCTGGTCAAAATTTTGAGTTTCAATATCTCAGCTCTGGAAGGGTCTAGAGCCTCAATTTTTGCACCCAGGTCCATGTCTCGTGGCCCTCTATCAGAATACAAAGTTTTGAGAAGATTGGAGAAACTTAATTTTTCACCCCCCGAAAAAAAAAAACATAAGGGGTAACACTGTCATTTTTTTTTCTGGTCAAAATTTTGAGTTTCAATATCTCAGCTCTGGAAGGGTCTAGAGCCTCAATTTTTACACCCAGGTCCATGTCTCGTGGCCCTCTATCAGAATCCAGAGTTTTGAGAAGATTGGAGAAACTTAATTTTTCACCCCCCGAAAAAAAACATAAGGGGTAACACTGTCATTTTTTTTTTCTGGTCAAAATTTTGAGTTTCAATATTTCAGCTCTGGAAGGGTCTAGAGCCTCAATTTTTGCACCCAGGTCCATGTCTCGTGGCCCTCTATCAGAATCCAGAGTTTTGAGAAGATTGGAAAAACTTAATTTTTCACTACCCGAAAAAAAACATAAGGGGTAACACTGTCATTTTTTTTTCTGGTCAAAATTTTGAGTTTCAATATTTCAGCTCTGGAAGGGACTAGAGCCACAATTTTTGCACCCAGGTCCATGTCTCGTGGCCCTCTATCAGAATCCAGAGTTTTGAAAAGATTGGAGAAACTTAATTTTTCACCCCCCGAAAAAAAAAAAACATAAGGGGTAACACTGTTATTTTTTTTTCTGGTCAAAATTTTGAGTTTCAATATCTCAGCTCTGGAAGGGTCTAGAGCCTCAATTTTTGCACCCAGGTCCATGTCTCGTGGCCCTCTATCAGAATACAGAGTTTTGAGAAGATTGGAGAAACTTAATTTTTCACCCCCCGAAAAAAAAAACATAAGGGGTAACACTGTCATTTTTTTTTCTGGTCAAAATTTTGAGTTTCAATATTTCAGCTCTGGAAGGGACTAGAGCCGAAATTTTTGCACCCAGGTCCATGTCTCGTGGCCCTCTATCAGAATCCAGAGTTTTGAGAAGATTGGAGAAACTTAATTTTTCACCCCCCGAAAAAAAAAACATAAGGGGTAACACTGTCATTTTTTTTTCTGGTCAAAATTTTGAGTTTCAATATCTCAGATCTGGAAGGGTCTAGAGCCTCAATTTTTGCACCCAGGTCCATGTCTCGTGGCCCTCTATCAGAATCCAGAGTTTTGAGAAGATTGGAGAAACTTAATTTTTCACCCCCCGAAAAAAAACATAAGGGGTAACACTGTCATTTTTTTTTCTGGTCAAAATTTTGAGTTTCAATATTTCAGCTCTGGAAGGGACTAGAGCCGAAATTTTTGCACCCAGGTCCATGTCTCGTGGCCCTCTATCAGAATCCAGAGTTTTGAGGAGATTGGAGAAACTTAATTTTTCACCCCCCGAAAAAAAACATAAGGGGTAACACTGTCATTTTTTTTTCTGGTCAAAATTTTGAGTTTCAATATTTCAGCTCTGGAAGGGACTAGAGCCGAAATTTTTGCACCCAGGTCCATGTCTGGTGGCCCTCTATCAGAATCCAGAGTTTTGAGAAGATTGGAGAAACTTAATTTTTCACCCCCCGAAAAAAAAAAAAAAACATAAGGGGTAACACTGTCATTTTTTTTTTTTCTGGTCAAAATTTTGAGTTTCAATATTTCAGCTCTGGAAGGGACTAGAGCCGAAATTTTTGCACCCAGGTCCATGTCTCGTGGCCCTCTATCAGAATCCAGAGTTTTGAGAAGATTGGAGAAACTTAATTTTTCACCCCCCGAAAAAAAAACATAAGGGGTAACACTGTCATTTTTTTTCTGGTCAAAATTTTGAGTTTCAATATCTCAGCTCTGGAAGGGTCTAGAGCCTCAATTTTTGCACCCAGGTCCATGTCTCGTGGCCCTCTATCAGAATCCAGAGTTTTGAGAAGATTGGAGAAACTTAATTTTTCACCCCCCGAAAAAAAACATAAGGGGTAACACTGTCATTTTTTTTTTCTGGTCAAAATTTTGAGTTTCAATATTTCAGCTCTGGAAGGGACTAGAGCCACAATTTTTGCACCCAGGTCCATGTCTCGTGGCCCTCTATCAGAATCCAGAGTTTTGAGAAGATTGGAGAAACTTAATTTTTCACCCCCCGAAAAAAAAAAAAAAAACATAAGGGGTAACACTGTCATTTTTTTTTTTCTGGTCAAAATTTTGAGTTTCAATATCTCTGCTCTGGAAGGGTCTAGAGCCTCAATTTTTGCACCCAGGTCCATGTCTCGTGGCCCTCTATCAGAATCCAGAGTTTTGAGAAGATTGGAGAAACTTAATTTTTCACCCCCCGAAAAAAAAAAAAAAAACATAAGGGGTAACACTGTCATTTTTTTTTTTTTCTGGTCAAAATTTTGAGTTTCAATATCTCAGCTCTGGAAGGGTCTAGAGCCTCAATTTTTGCACCCAGGTCCATGTCTCGTGGCCCTCTATCAGAATCCAGAGTTTTGAGAAGATTGGAGAAACTTAATTTTTCACCCCCCGAAAAAAAACATAAGGGGTAACACTGTAATTTTTTTTTCTGGTCAAAATTTTGAGTTTCAATATTTCAGCTCTGGAAGGGACTAGAGCCGCAATTTTTGCACCCAGGTCCATGTCTCGTGGCCCTCTATCAGAATCCAGAGTTTTGAGAAGATTGGAGAAACTTAATTTTTCACCCCCCGAAAAAAAACATAAGGGGTAACACTGTCATTTTTTTTTTTTTTTCAGGTCAAAATTTTGAGTTTAATATCTCAGCTCTGGAAGGGTCTAGAGCCTCAATTTTTACACCCAGGTCCATGTCTCGTGGCCCTCTATCAGAATACAGAGTTTTGAGAAGATTGGAGAAACTTAATTTTTCACCCCCTGAAAAAAAACATAAGGGGTAACACTGTCATTTTTTTTTTCTGGTCAAAATTTTGAGTTTCAATATCTCAGCTCTGGAAGGGTCTAGAGCCTCAATTTTTGCACCCAGGTCCATGTCTCTTTGCCCTCTATCAGAATCCAGAGTTTTGAGAAGATTGGAGAAACTTAATTTTTCACCCCCCGAAAAAAAACATAAGGGGTAACACTGTCATTTTTTTTCTGGTCAAAATTTTGAGTTTCAATATTTCAGCTCTGGAAGGGACTAGAGCCGAAATTTTTGCACCCAGGTCAATGTCTCGTGGCCCTCTATCAGAATCCAGAGTTTTGAGAAGATTGGAGAAACTTAATTTTTCACCCCCCGAAAAAAAACATAAGGGGTAACACTGTCATTTTTTTTTCTGGTCAAAATTTTGAGTTTCAATTTATCAGCTCTGGAAAGGACTAGAGCCGAAATTTTTGCACCCAGGTCCATGTCTCGTGGCCCTCTATCAGAATCCAGAGTTTTGAGAAGATTGGAGAAACTTAATTTTTCACCCCCCGAAAAAAAAAAAAACATAAGGGGTAACACTGTCATTTTTTTTTCTGGTCAAAATTTTGAGTTTCAATATTTCAGCTCTGGAAGGGACTAGAGCCGAAATTTTTGCACCCAGGTCCATGTCTCGTGGCCCTCTATCAGAATCCAGAGTTTTGAGAAGATTGGAGAAACTTAATTTTTCACCCCCCGAAAAAAAAACATAAGGGGTAACACTGTCATTTTTTTTTCTGGTCAAAATTTTGAGTTTCATTATCTCAGCTCTGGAAGGGTCTAGAGCCTCAATTTTTGCACCCAGGTCCATGTCTCGTGGCCCTCTATCAGAATCCAGAGTTTTGAGAAGATTGGAGAAACTTAATTTTTCACCCCCCGAAAAAAAACATAAGGGGTAACACTGTCATTTTTTTTTCTGGTCAAAATTTTGAGTTTCAATATCTCTGCTCTGGAAGGGTCTAGAGCCTCAATTTTTGCACCCAGGTCCATGTCTCGTGGCCCTCTATCAGAATCCAGAGTTTTGAGAAGATTGGAGAAACTTAATTTTTCACCCCCCGAAAAAAAAAACATAAGGGGTAACACTGTCATTTTTTTTTTTCTGGTCAAAATTTTGAGTTTCAATATCTCAGCTCTGGAAGGGTCTAGAGCCTCAATTTTTGCACCCAGGTCCATGTCTCGTGGCCCTCTATCAGAATCCAGAGTTTTGAGAAGATTGGAGAAACTTAATTTTTCACCCCCCGAAAAAAAACATAAGGGGTAACACTGTAATTTTTTTTCTGGTCAAAATTTTGAGTTTCAATATTTCAGCTCTGGAAGGGACTAGAGCCGCAATTTTTGCACCCAGGTCCATGTCTCGTGGCCCTCTATCAGAATCCAGAGTTTTGAGAAGATTGGAGAAACTTAATTTTTCACCCCCCGAAAAAAAAACATAAGGGGTAACACTGTCATTTTTTTTTTTCAGGTCAAAATTTTGAGTTTAATATCTCAGCTCTGGAAGGGTCTAGAGCCTCAATTTTTACACCCAGGTCCATGTCTCGTGGCCCTCTATCAGAATACAGAGTTTTGAGAAGATTGGAGAAACTTAATTTTTCACCCCCCGAAAAAAAACATAAGGGGTAACACTGTCATTTTTTTTTTCTGGTCAAAATTTTGAGTTTCAATATCTCAGCTCTGGAAGGGTCTAGAGCCTCAATTTTTGCACCCAGGTCCATGTCTCGTTGCCCTCTATCAGAATCCAGAGTTTTGAGAAGATTGGAGAAACTTAATTTTTCACCCCCCGAAAAAAAACATAAGGGGTAACACTGTCATTTTTTTTTCTGGTCAAAATTTTGAGTTTCAATATTTCAGCTCTGGAAGGGTCTAGAGCCTCAATTTTTGCACCCAGGTCCATGTCTCGTGGCCCTCTATCAGAATCCAGAGTTTTGAGAAGATTGGAGAAACTTAATTTTTCACCCCCCGAAAAAAAAACATAAGGGGTAACACTGTCATTTTTTTTTTTTTCTGGTCAAAATTTTGAGTTTCAATATCTCAGCTCTGGAAGGGTCTAGAGCCTCAATTTTTGCACCCAGGTCCATGTCTCGTGGCCCTCCATCAGAATCCAGAGTTTTGAGAAGATTGGAGAAACTTAATTTTTCACCCCCCGAAAAAAAACATAAGGGGTAACACTGTAATTTTTTTTCTGGTCAAAATTTTGAGTTTCAATATTTCAGCTCTGGAAGGGACTAGAGCCGCAATTTTTGCACCCAGGTCCATGTCTCGTGGCCCTCTATCAGAATCCAGAGTTTTGAGAAGATTGGAGAAACTTAATTTTTCACCCCCCGAAAAAAAACATAAGGGGTAACACTGTCATTTTTTTTTTCAGGTCAAAATTTTGAGTTTAATATCTCAGCTCTGGAAGGGTCTAGAGCCTCAATTTTTACACCCAGGTCCATGTCTCGTGGCCCTCTATCAGAATACAGAGTTTTGAGAAGATTGGAGAAACTTAATTTTTCACCCCCCGAAAAAAAACATAAGGGGTAACACTGTCATTTTTTTTTCTGGTCAAAATTTTGAGTTTCAATATCTCAGCTCTGGAAGGGTCTAGAGCCTCAATTTTTGCACCCAGGTCCATGTCTCGTTGCCCTCTATCAGAATCCAGAGTTTTGAGAAGATTGGAGAAACTTAATTTTTCACCCCCCGAAAAAAAACATAAGGGGTAACACTGTCATTTTTTTTTTCTGGTCAAAATTTTGAGTTTCAATATTTCAGCTCTGGAAGGGACTAGAGCCGAAATTTTTGCACCCAGGTCAATGTCTCGTGGCCCTCTATCAGAATCCAGAGTTTTGAGAAGATTGGAGAAACTTAATTTTTCACCCCCCGAAAAAAAACATAAGGGGTAACACTGTCATTTTTTTTTTCTGGTCAAAATTTTGAGTTTCAATATATCAGCTCTGGAAGGGACTAGAGCCGAAATTTTTGCACCCAGGTCCATGTCTCGTGGCCCTCTATCAGAATCCAGAGTTTTGAGAAGATTGGAGAAACTTAATTTTTCACCCCCCCAAAAAAAACATAAGGGGTAACACTGTCATTTTTTTTTCTGGTCAAAATTTTGAGTTTCAATATCTCAGCTCTGGAAGGGTCTACAGCCTCAATTTTTGCACCCAGGTCCATGTCTCGTGGCCCTCTATCAGAATCCAGAGTTTTGAGAAGATTGGAGAAACTTAATTTTTCACCCCCCCCAAAAAAAAACATAAATGGTAACACTGTCATTTTTTTTTTCTGGTCAAAATTTTGAGTTTCAATATTTCAGCTCTGGAAGGGACTAGAGCCGAAATTTTTGCACCCAGGTCCATGTCTCGTGGCCCTCTATCAGAATCCAGAGTTTTGAGAAGATTGGAGAAACTTAATTTTTCAACCCCCGAAAAAAAACATAAGGGGTAACACTGTCATTTTTTTTCTGGTCAAAATTTTGAGTTTCAATATCTCAGCTCTGGAAGGGTCTAGAGCCTCAATTTTTGCACCCAGGTCCATGTCTCGTGGCCCTCTATCAGAATCCAGAGTTTTGAGAAGATTGGAAAAACTTAATTTTTCACTACCCGAAAAAAAACATAAGGGGTAACACTGTCATTTTTTTTTCTGGTCAAAATTTTGAGTTTCAATATTTCAGCTCTGGAAGGGACTAGAGCCACAATTTTTGCACCCAGGTCCATGTCTCGTGGCCCTCTATCAGAATCCAGAGTTTTGAAAAGATTGGAGAAACTTAATTTTTCACACCCCGAAAAAAAAAAAAAACATAAGGGGTAACACTGTCATTTTTTTTTTTCTGGTCAAAATTTTGAGTTTCAATATCTCAGCTCTGGAAGGGTCTAGAGCCTCAATTTTTGCACCCAGGTCCATGTCTCGTGGCCCTCTATCAGAATCCAGAGTTTTGAGAAGATTGGAGAAACTTAATTTTTCACCCCCCGAAAAAAAAAACATAAGGGGTAACACTGTCATTTTTTTTTCTGGTCAAAATTTTGAGTTTCAATATTTCAGCTCTGGAAGGGACTAGAGCCGAAATTTTTGCACCCAGGTCCATGTCTCGTGGCCCTCTATCAGAATCCAGAGTTTTGAGAAGATTGGAGAAACTTAATTTTTCACCCCCCGAAAAAAAAAACATAAGGGGTAACACTGTCATTTTTTTTTCTGGTCAAAATTTTGAGTTTCAATATCTCAGATCTGGAAGGGTCTAGAGCCTCAATTTTTGCACCCAGGTCCATGTCTCGTGGCCCTCTATCAGAATCCAGAGTTTTGAGAAGATTGGAGAAACTTAATTTTTCACCCCCCGAAAAAAAAACATAAGGGGTAACACTGTCTTTTTTTTTTCTGGTCAAAATTATGAGTTTCAATATTTCAGCTCTGGAAGGGACTAGAGCCGAAATTTTTGCACCCAGGTCCATGTCTCGTGGCCCTCTATCAGAATCCAGAGTTTTGAGAAGATTGGAGAAACTTAATTTTTCACCCCCCGAAAAAAAACATAAGGGGTAACACTGTCATTTTTTTTTCTGGTCAAAATTTTGAGTTTCAATATTTCAGCTCTGGAAGGGACTAGAGCCGAAATTTTTGCACCCAGGTCCATGTCTCGTGGCCCTCTATCAGAATCCAGAGTTTTGAGAAGATTGGAGAAACTTAATTTTTCACCCCCCGAAAAAAAAAACATAAGGGGTAACACTGTCATTTTTTTTTCTGGTCAAAATTTTGAGTTTCAATATCTCAGCTCTGGAAGGGTCTAGAGCCTCAATTTTTCCACCCAGGTCCATGTCTCGTGGCCCTCTATCAGAATCCAGAGTTTTGAGAAGATTGGAGAAACTTAATTTTTCACCCCCCGAAAAAAACATAAGGGGTAACACTGTCATTTTTTTTTTTCTGGTCAAAATTTTGAGTTTCAATATCTCAGCTCTGGAAGGGTCTAGAGCCTCAATTTTTGCACCCAGGTCCATGTCTCGTGGCCCTCTATCAGAATCCAGAGTTTTGAGAAGATTGGAGAAACTTAATTTTTCACCCCCCGAAAAAAAACATAAGGGGTAACACTGTCATTTTTTTTTTCTGGTCAAAATTTTGAGTTTCAATATCTCAGCTCTGGAAGGGTCTAGAGCCTCAATTTTTGCACCCAGGTCCATGTCTCGTGGCCCTCTATCAGAATCCAGAGTTTTTAGAAGATTGGAGAAACTTAATTTTTCACCCCCCGAAAAAAAAAAAAAAAAAAACATAAGGGGTAACACTGTCATTTTTTTTTTTTTCTGGTCAAAATTTTGAGTTTCAATATCTCAGCTCTGGAAGGGTCTAGAGCCTCAATTTTTGCACCCAGGTCCATGTCTCGTGGCCCTCTATCAGAATCCAGAGTTTTGAGAAGATTGGAGAAACTTAATTTTTCACCCCCCGAAAAAAAAACATAAGGGGTAACACTGTCATTTTTTTTTTTCTGGTCAAAATTTTGAGTTTCAATATCTCAGCTCTGGAAGGGTCTAGAGCCTCAATTTTTGCACCCAGGTCCATGTCTCGTGGCCCTCTATCAGAATCCAGAGTTTTGAGAAGATTGGAGAAACTTAATTTTTCACTCCCCGAAAAAAAAACATAAGGGGTAACACTGTCATTTTTTTTTCAGGTCAAAATTTTGAGTTTAATATCTCAGCTCTGGAAGGGTCTAGAGCCTCAATTTTTACACCCAGGTCCATGTCTCGTGGCCCTCTATCAGAATACAGAGTTTTGAGAAGATTGGAGAAACTTAATTTTTCACCCCCTGAAAAAAAACATAAGGGGTAACACTGTCATTTTTTTTTCTGGTCAAAATTTTGAGTTTCAATATCTCAGCTCTGGAAGGGTCTAGAGCCTCAATTTTTGCACCCAGGTCCATGTCTCGTTGCCCTCTATCAGAATCCAGAGTTTTGAGAAGATTGGATAAACTTAATTTTTCACCCCCCGAAAAAAAACATAAGGGGTAACACTGTCATTTTTTTTTCTGGTCAAAATTTTGAGTTTCAATATTTCAGCTCTGGAAGGGACTAGAGCCGAAATTTTTGCACCCAGGTCAATGTCTCGTGGCCCTCTATCAGAATCCAGAGTTTTGAGAAGATTGGAGAAACTTAATTTTTCACTCCCCGAAAAAAAACATAAGGGGTAACACTGTCATTTTTTTTTCTGGTCAAAATTTTGAGTTTCAATATATCAGCTCTGGAAGGGACTAGAGCCGAAATTTTTGCACCCAGGTCCATGTCTCGTGGCCCTCTATCAGAATCCAGAGTTTTGAGAAGATTGGAGAAACTTAATTTTTCACCCCCCGAAAAAAAAAACATAAGGGGTAACACTGTCATTTTTTTTTTCTGGTCAAAATTTTGAGTTTCAATATCTCAGCTCTGGAAGGGTCTAGAGCCTCAATTTTTGCACCCAGGTCCATGTCTCGTGGCTCTCTATCAGAATCCAGAGTTTTGAGAAGATTGGAGAAACTTAATTTTTCACCCCCCCAAAAAAAAACATAAGGGGTAACACTGTCATTTTTTTTTCTGGTCAAAATTTTGAGTTTCAATATTTCAGCTCTGGAAGGGACTAGAGCCGAAATTTTTGCACCCAGGTCCATGTCTCGTGGCCCTCTATCAGAATCCAGAGTTTTGAGAAGATTGGAGAAACTTAATTTTTCACCCCCCGAAAAAAAAAAAAAACATAAGGGGTAACACTGTCATTTTTTTTTCTGGTCAAAATTTTGAGTTTCAATATCTCAGCTCTGGAAGGGTCTAGAGCCTCAATTTTTGCACCCAGGTCCATGTCTCGTGGCCCTCTATCAGAATCCAGAGTTTTGAGAAGATTGGAGAAACTGAATTTTTCACCCCCCGAAAAAAAACATAAGGGGTAACACTGTCATTTTTTTTCTGGTCAAAATTTTGAGTTTCAATATTTCAGCTCTGGAAGGGTCTAGAGCCTCAATTTTTGCACCCAGGTCCATGTCTCGTGGCCCTCTATCAGAATCCAGAGCGCTGGGGGGGATTAAGTTTCTCCAATCTTCTCAAAACTCTGGATTCTGATAGAGGGCCACGAGACATGGACCTGGGTGCGAAAATTGAGGCTGTAGACCCTTCCAGAGCTGAGATATTGAAACTCAAAATTTTGACCAGAAAAAAAATGACAGTGTTACCCCTTACGTTTTTTTTCAGGGGGTGAAAAATTAAGTTTCTCCAATCTTCTCAAAACTCTGGATTCTGATAGAGGGCCACGAGACATGGACCTGGGTGAAAAAATTGTGGCTCTAGTCCCTTCCAGAGCTGAGATATTGAAACTCAAAATTTTGACCAGAAAAAAAAATGACAGTAATACCCCTTACGTTTTTTTTCGGGGGGTGAAAAATTAATTTTCTCCAATCTTTTTAAAACTCTGGATTCTGATAGAGGGCCACGAGACATGGACCTGGGTGCAAAAAATTGAGGCTGTAGACCCTTCCAGAGCTGAGATATTGAAACTCAAAATTTTGACCAGAAAAAAAATGACAGTAATACCCCTTACGTTTTTTTTCGGGGGGTGAAAAATTAATTTTCTCCAATCTTTTTTAAACTCTGGATTCTGATAGAGGGCCACGAGACGTGGACCTGGGTGCAAAAATTGAGGCTGTAGACCCCTCAGAGCTGAATTATTGAGACTCAAAATTTTGACCAGAAAAAAATTGACAGTGTTACCCCTTACGTTTTTTTTTTTTTTTTTTTTTCGGGGGGGGGGGGGGGGGGGGGGGGGGGGGGAATTAAATTTCTCCAATCTTCTCAAAACTCTGGATTCTGATAGAGGGCCACGAGACATGGACCTGGGTGCAAAAATTGAGGCTGTAGACGCTTCCAGAGTGGAGATATTGAAACTCAAAATTTTGACCAGAAAAAAAAAAATGACAGTGTTACCCCTTACGTTTTTTTTTTTTTTTTTTTCGGGGGGTGAAAAATTAAGTTTCTCCAATCTTCTCAAAACTCTGGATTCTGATAGAGGGCCAAGAGACATGGACCTGGGTGCAAAAATTGAGGCTGTAGACCCTTCCAGAGCTGAGATATTGAACCTCAAAATTTTGACCAGAAAAAAAAAATGACAGTGTTACCCCTTACAATTTTTTTTTTTCGGGGGGGTGAAAAATTAAGTTTCTCCAATCCTCTCAAAACTCTGGATTCTGATAGAGGGCCACGAGACATGGACCTGGGTGAAAAAATTGAGGCTCTAGACCCTGAGCTGAGATATTGAAACTCAAAATTTTGACCAGAAAAAAAAATGACAGTGTTACCCCTTACGTTTTTTTTTTTTTTTTTTTTTTTTTCGGGGGGTGAAAAATTAAATTTCTCCAATCTTCACAAAACACTGGATTCTGATAGAAGGCCACGAGACATGGACCTGGGTGCAAAAATTGAGGCTGTAGACCCTTCCAGAGCCGAGATATTGAAACTCAAAATTTTGACCAGAAAAAAAAATGACAGTAATACCCCTTACGTTTTTTTTCGGGGGGTGAAAAATTAATTTTCTCCAATCTTTTTAAAACTCTGGATTCTGATAGAGGGCCACGAGACATGGACCTGGGTGCAAAAAATTGAGGCTGTAGACCCTTCCAGAGCTGAGATATTGAAACTCAAAATTTTGACCGGAAAAAAAATGACAGTAATACCCCTTACGTTTTTTTTCGGGGGGTGAAAAATTAAATTTCTCCAATCTTCTCAAAACTCTGGATTCTGATAGAGGGCCACGAGACATGGATCTGGGTGCACAAATTGAGGCTGTAGACCCTTCCAGAGCTGAGATATTGAAACTCAAAATTTTGACCAGAAAGAAAAAAAAAAAAATTACAGTGTTACCCCTTACGTTTTTTTTTTTTTTTTTCGGGGGGTGAAAAATTAAGTTTCTCCAATCTTCTCAAAACTCTGGATTCTGATAGAGGGCCACGAGACATGGACCTGGGTGCAAAAACTGAGGCTCTAGACCCTTCCAGAGCTGAGATATTGAAACTCAAAATTTTGACCAGAAAAAAAAATGACAGTAATACCCCTTACGTTTTTTTTCGGGGGGTGAAAAATTAATTTTCTCCAATCTTTTTAAAACTCTGGATTCTGATAGAGGGCCACGAGACATGGACCTGGGTGCAAAAAATTGAGGCTGTAGACCCTTCCAGAGCTGAGATATTGAAACTCAAAATTTTGACCAGAAAAAAAAATGACAGTGTTACCCCTTACGTTTTTTTTTTCGGGGGGTGAAAAATTAATTTTCTCCAATCTTTTTTAAAATCTGGATTCTGATAGAGGGCCACGAGACGTGGACCTGGGTGCAAAAATTGAGGCTGTAGACCCCTCAGAGCTGAATTATTGAAACTCAAAATTTTGACCAGAAAAAAAATGACAGTGTTACCCCTTACGTTTTTTTTTTTTTTTTTTTCGGGGGGTGAAAAATTAAATTTCTCCAATCTTCACAAAACACTGGATTCTGATAGAGGGCCACGAGACATGGACCTGGGTGCAAAAAATTGAGGCTCTAGACCCTTCCAGAGCTGAGATATTGAAACTCAAAATTTTGACCAGAAAAAAAATGACAGTAATACCCCTTACGTTTTTTTTCGGGGGGTGAAAAATTAATTTTCTCCAATCTTTTTTAAACTCTGGATTCTGATAGAGGGCCACGAGACGTGGACCTGGGTGCAAAAAATTGAGGCTGTAGACCCTTCCAGAGCTGAGATATTGAAACTCAAAATTTTGACCAGAAAAAAAATGACAGTAATACCCCTTACGTGTTTTTTTTTTTTTTCGGGGGGTGAAAAATTAATTTTCTCCAATCTTCACAAAACACTGGATTCTGATAGAAGGTCACGAGACATGGACCTGGGTGCAAAAATTGAGGCTGTAGACCCTTCCAGAGCTGAGATATTGAAACTCAAAATTTTGACCAGAAAAAAAATGACAGTAATACCCCTTACGTGTTTTTTTTTTTCGGGGGGTGAAAAATTAATTTTCTCCAATCTTTTTAAAACTCTGAATTCTGATAGAGGGCCACGAGACATGGACCTGGGTGCAAAAAATTGAGGCTGTAGACCCTTCCAGAGCTGAGATATTGAAACTCAAAATTTTGACCAGAAAAAAAATGACAGTAATACCCCTTACGTTTTTTTTTCGGGGGGTGAAAAATTAAATTTCTCCAATCTTCTCAAAACTCTGGATTCTGATAGAGGGCCACGAGACATGGACCTGGGTGCAAAAATTGAGGCTGTAGACGCTTCCAGAGTGGAGATATTGAAACTCAAAATTTTGACCAGAAAAAAATGACAGTGTTACCCCTTATGTTTTTTTTTTTTTTTTTCGGGGGGTGAAAAATTAAGTTTCTCCAATCTTTTTAAAACTCTGGATTCTGATAGAGGGCCACGAGACATGGACCTGGGTGCAAAAAATTGAGGCTCTAGACCCTTCCAGAGCTGAGATATTGAAACTCAAAATTTTGACCAGAAAAAAAAATGACAGTAATACCCCTTACTTTTTTTTTTCGGGGGGTGAAAAATTAATTTTCTCCAATCTTTTTTAAACTCTGGTTTCTGATAGAGGGCCACGAGACGTGGACCTGGGTGCAAAAATTGAGGCTGTAGACCCCTCAGAGCTGAATTATTGAAACTCAAAATTTTGACCAGAAAAATAATGAGAGTGTTACCCCTTACGTTTTTTTACGTTGGGGGGGGGGGGGGGGGTGGGGGTGGGGGTTGGGGGGGTGATTCACCAAAAGGCTTCTCTTTTTCCTAGTTCTGAAATATCATTCACACTTACCTACAGTACATTACGTAAGACATCACTGTTTGTTTGAGAGCTATGGTGGAGGCCAATATTTTTTGCATTTTTAAGATTTTTTTTACACACAAAGCTATCGTATGGCTTTAGAAGAGTTGTAAAGAAGGTATATTGAATGTATTTATAGACCTTTTTGTCAGCCACTGATATGTGTGTGTGCATGTGTGTGTGTGTGTGTGTGTGTGACATCTCCATTTATTTTCTAAAGAAGGAAGAAAATCATACAAATTCTAAACAATATGAGGGCAATTAAATGACAATAGAATTGTTTCGTTATTTCATTATTTCGACATTTAATTTTTCTTTATTATTATTATCATTATTATGCTATTTTTTTATTTGCACATGAACTCATTCTCCAACTTCTTTTCTTCTTCTCTCTCCTTGATTCTCCCTCACGCTCTGTCTCTTTTCTTGTACCAATGCTTTACATTCATAAGCAGAAGGTTTGGACAACTGGAGCAGGTAGGAAATGTCGGCTGTTGCAGCATGGCAGAATTATTAATGTCACCCTGTGACTTACCCATATGCTGTTAGGTGTGGAGTCAGCATGTGCATTTGTTTACTCCTTCCACCCAGACACTGCATAAATATTATGCACCTGAAAATCCACTCTGCAGCCCGAGATCAAATGATTTCGAACGTCTCATTCTTTCTCCTCTGAAAACAAAGCTTGGCGATGCATTTGCCTAAAGACACGTTTTGAGATTGGGCACTGGACTAACTTGATAAATGTTTAATTCCTTTGTCCCATGAGACATTCATGGGCAATTCTGTAATCAAATAGAAGAGAGTAATGTGACAAAAATAAGGGACAATTGTGCTCTGGAAAGTCCATTTTCCTGGTTGGTATGGAGATTCTCTACTCCACTCTTTTCCCACTTTGGCAGCTTGTGTCAGAGAAGAGAAGCCTGTTTTGGCTGAAAATGAAAGGGCCCCTGATATTTGTGCTGGGAGATGGATTTCTTTCTGGCTGCTGACAATTCTGAATGCAAAAGCGCAGCATTTTTCAATCATCTTGCCGAGGCCATTCAGCATCTGATCAGCGGGTGCCCAGGGCATAGGGTTCAAGCAATCCCCACATACCTGACAATCACATGACCAGCTGGCACACCAACCCTCACACACCACCTCTGACCAGCTTCAGATGAAGGACGGGAGCTGCCAGCATGGAGAAAAGACCATAGCAAAAACAGATTCTTCCAAGACGATGAATGTTTGTATAGTGCATTTTGAAATAAATAAAAGGAAATAGGTTTTTAAAGAGGGGGTTGAATGCAATTTCACTTTTTCATTTTAAATAGTGTGTAATGTTGCTGATGGTGCATGAACAGTATCTGCAAAGTTGCAGCGCTGAAAGTTCAGTGTAAGCAGAGATATCGTCTTTTAAAAATCAGGAAGTGTAAACGCCTACAAAAACGACTCGATTGGGACTACAGCTGGGTTATGGTACGTCACTAACCCACACATTTGCATCAACCACTCCCTTCTGAATATGCAGGAAAGGGCATGCACATATTTTTGCAGCACGTCGAGTTTGTTGTGTTCACCCAGCTGTCAGGTCTTCTGTGTTCGAGCTTCCCATGGATGTTACTTCGTCAACAATGGATACAATTTATGTTTGATTATATTCCTGAAAGTGACGATCATAATCTAGCTCTCTGTGCTACGCATTTTACGGAAGACAGCTTTCAGAATCTCCACGAGTTCAATGCAGGATTCAAGAAGAAACTGTTAATAAACCATGAAGCAGATCCAACTTTAAAACCAGAGGCAGCAGTTGTTGGGCCACAATCTGTAAGTAGGCATGTAAGTAGGCATAAATTCAGTTCAACTATTTCAGTTAATTAAATTTATCCAACTCCATGATGTAAAACTTGCAACTACTATAAACATAACCAGCTTTATCATACATTCAGTACACTCAAATAAAATGATACTACTGTATATATAAAAAAATCAACAGCTGAATTGTTTATATGTAAACTTTCCTATCGCTCTAAATTGCTAAATGTTGACGATTAGGCATTAAGGTGTTAAGGCAAACAAAAACATTAGCAAAGCTGCTTTGAAAATGTGTACTGTGAAAAGCACTACAGATAAATAATTAAAAATTGACTTGAAAGTTACTCTCTATGCCACAGTAACTAAACAAAATGTAGATTCATCCCTATAAAACAGCAGAGTGGTGTTTTCATGTGGTACTATTATGGACAGCCTATACAACGTTTTATTACATGAGACATGTTATCAAAAATTAAAAAAAGAAAATACAGATCATGGGTTCAGTTCCCAGAAAACACACATATACACGCAGAAAGCTGAAATCCAAAATACTGCCCTTTGAACAAAACATAAAAATGGCAATTGGATTTTTTGTACAATATCTCATGAAAGACCTAATGGTATTAATCACTGCAATAGTTTGTTTCTGAATTCTTAAAATAATTATGCCATTTTATACTGCTGTCCTAATCATAAATGATTACAAATTAATATAATTAGAGTATAAATGAAAGTATTGACCATATATACTGGCTAGTAAAGCATGGGCTCTGGCATATCTTGTGTATTTTGCTCATAAATTTCAGATTATAATATCCATTGGTGCACTGTGCCCTTGATGTGATTTACTCCTGCTTTAATAAGTTGTAATTTATTAGCACCATGTTGGCCTATTTGAGACATATTATGCACTGATGTTTAGCCAATTACAGTGCCACACTGAGAAACTGGTAACAAATTGGACAATGCGGGCCTAATTAAGGCTTATTGGTTGTTGTGCTGAGGTGGCGTTTCACAATTGTCTGATTTACAGCAGTGCTTTGGCCGGTGGTCATTGTCAGACTAATGCGTTATGGAATGGCACTTTAAACCCCTGCACTGTATCTTAAACAGACGCTAACATAAAACATCATGCTCTCTGGCCCGAAGCTTATTCTAACAAGCCACTTATTTGACCGTACAACCATTTTTGGAGTTTCTTCTCAAACTTTTTGGAATATTTTTTTTCTTTTTTTTTGAGAAAGAGATATTACCATGTTAATTTCTGGTACTGAACCATTGTTACATATGAGTGTTATATTTACTTTGCAAGTTGTTGGAGAGGATGTATATTTTGTATGTAGTGTATTCCCCTTTCTTTCCATATAATACTCACAGGTGGAACTGTTAAGGAGGAGTGACCTGATTATTGACGGGAATGATTGCCACTGTACTTAAGCCAAAAGCCACTAGAAGGCAAGCCTGCAACATTTAGCCAAAATGCTAACCCTGTGGCTGTAGCGGTACGCAGGGAAAAAGACCAGAGGCTGTTTATGTTTAATGGATGTCAATAGAAAAGAGAGGAATGAACTGCTTTTGTGAGCTACAAAACTACATGATTATGATTCAGGCAGCATTATAGGTCAGAAGTCAAATTGGGATCGGAACATTCAGAATATTAAATCCAGTTCTATCTCGTTGAAGATCGAATTCATCATGCTGGTATGAAGACGGGTTTGTTGAGGAGAGTTCAGTTGACACAATCTCGGGTGTGGTCGTGTCTAGGCACAGGTTCACCATCTCATCTGGTTATGGTCCGGATTCAGCTGACAACGGTAAACCTTGAGATAAACAGATAGACTTGTATTAGCATAGATGCAATTCTTCTTATGATGTAAGAAGAACATACCCTAGTAAAAAAAAATAGTATAATTCTACACAATGTATTTGTATGTACTTTAGTATAACTATATGGATTTGTGGCACACTATAAATTGGTACAGTTAAAGTTTGTTAAATTGGAATAACTAATTTAGTACTAAATTTTAGTTCCCCAAAAGCAGTGCTGAAGTTCATCTAAAGTTGTATTAAATATACTTGTTTGTGCTAAAGTGGAACTGTTACAAGTATACTTAAGTACACTTTTTAAATATCTATCTTGTATTGTAAGCTTGTAAGTTTTGAAATGATGAATTCACTCACCATAAACTGTGGTGTATCTGGACTGTGTCAGTTGAGACTCATTCAATTCTACATGTAAAAAAGCTTTTAACATTTGAAGTGTTTGTGTCTAGTAATTCACCAACGAGCGCCAGAAAGTCTGTTCCTAATGGCGTTCATTGACACTTTCATGGCGAACGTGAGTTAAAACAAAACACCCACAAAACCAGCGAAAAGCCAGCTTCACACAGATGTTATCATCTCAAAACCTTCTCCACACACATAGCCTCACAGACACACATACACACACTTTTCATGAACTTCCACATATAAATACATTACTAAGATATATTTGATGTGTTTTTATGTCGACCATGTCCTATTGGGGTACCTATGATTTTATCATATTATTAAATTAACTATATAAGTGTGTGTAATTTTGCCGTAAGCTGTATCTTTGTATTTCCTATACTTTGTCATGTTTTTATTTAATACCGTTGTAATCCGTCTAGTCTCACTGAATTAACCAGTTACAGGAAATTACAGTAAAATATACTATTCTATGCGCAACAACTTTCTAGTTAGAAACTACATATTTTAAAACTGGTCATAAAACGTGCAAATGACTGTCAGAAAGAGACAAAGGAAATTCGTCCCTCCAAGGTTTTGTTGAGTGTCATTGGGCAGGTTGGTCCAAAAGAGGTGTGAACTGTTTTCCTTAAAGATGACGGTTCAAGCATCAGCTCGCTCTCTCTTCTTCGGACCTCTCTTCTTCGACTCTCTTCTTTTAGTCTTAGTTTTTGTTTTCTTTTGTCGAGTTTTGTTTTCCTTTTCTACTTTGTTCATTTCCACCTCTGGACCCATCCACAGAGTCAGACCACATGACGCTCCGACGGAACGCCACGCACACAAGGACGCTCACTCACGCAGCCTTGTTCCGCAACATTAGAGAACCACACTGTATATACAAGTATTCGTGTTATCAAGCTTTAAAACACAGTCAAGTAAACTTGAAGTGTGCTAACGGCATCAATAGTGTGTGATTTAAATACAATAAAGTAATATTTATAAATAATAGAACAGCTTAAGAATTTGTACTAACATTTCACAGTAACTCACTGATCCGGAGAAACATCAGAGAGAAAATGGGATCAAAAAACATTGAATGTCAGAAACACTAAGGAAAGGATTAGAATCCGGGTCACTGCCTCACAAGTGCACCCGCTTAGTTTACGTAATACCTTTTTTCGTGGACAAAAAACAAAACCCTAATATAACGACTTTATTCAACTATTCATTTTCTTCCGTGTGGGCCACTGCAGTGAGTTCACGAGAGCACCACGATTTGTGTTAAGTACACAAATATGTAAATGTACAGTATTTGTAGAATAAAATAAATGTATTTCAAATACATTTTAGTATATTTATGTTTCTCTAGGGCAGCAGTTTAAAGTAGAGGTTTAATCAATTTGTGACTAACATAGCGTTATTTATCCACACAATTCTGACTAAACAGGCCTGTATTATGTCTTATAGAATAATTTACAAAGTTAAAATATTTTATTTTTTGAATGTTTTTGCTGTAAGATGGAAGTTGAACTTTTTTTTCTGTTGATCTCTCTTAAGGATGAGCTAATTTCATTCTTATATCTGCTCAGCCGCAAATAATGCTGTAATTTTCAACTCAGAAGAACACCTTTTGGGATTAGGGGAAAGGGTGGATGTCTGTTTACTGAGTCCCAGCACTGGGTACTTTAGTATAGGAGACAGCTGCTAAAAACAGCTTCATGTTCCAAACAGAAGAATCAAGATACAGGGATTGTTTAAACAAACCATTAGAATATGTATCTGCATATTAACAAAACATTTTTTTTAATGAAACAGGAAAAACATAATGTAGTTTTCAAGGTTAAAATGTAGGCTATGCCAAAAAAAGAGCTCCAACTCCAAAGATGTTTACTGGAGGAGATGAATTGTTTGAATACTCATTGTTTTCTTTGTCATTAACTAAGGTTGATTCATAGTGATCCTGAAAACGGCCACAATGGCCCAGCAGCAGCAGCAGGTGATCGTTTCCCAGCAGTGCCATATGTTTTTCCTGGCCCATGTTTTGCCTCCTCCAGTCTCACAGAAGGCACATACACAAACAAACCACATTATGGTCAAGGGCCCTGAGGTGTAGGATCAGAGGAGCACCGCACACACACACAACCACACCCGCTAGCTCATAATGAAAATGCCCCTTACAGACACAGCTGAACACTGTCACTAAGTGTTTACTTTAATGGAGCACTGATAAATGTGGAATGTTTGTCAGTATATTTATATCAATTTTTTTTTTTTTTTTTTGGTTTATGTATTTTTAAACTCTTCGCTTGTGTTTAAGTACAAAGCTCTTGAGTACTCTCAACTGTCGGCCTGTTTAACTGATGGCATAAAATGCCGAACAATGCTTCAGCTGTGTGACTCACTGTCTGTTAAGATCACTCCAAACTAATCTCAAGAGAATCATCAATATTCCTGGTGTAAACACTACAAACTTGACTTTCTAAATCTATGTAAATCCGAGGGATTACTTGCAGACAACAGTACACACATAATGGCAGGCTCTGAAAAATCAAGCTAGCATGTTTAAGGGCATGATGAGACAGGAGGCTCAAAAAGAAGGAAACCATCAATAAACTTGTCCTGAAGTCTTTACTGAGGTTATATTAGTGCAATCTATCAATAATGTAGTGGGAAATCCATAAAATACAGTGGAATTTCACCCCTGTGTGCTGTTCTTTTTATGAAGTGCAATCTCTCCTGCACAGCTCTGTTCTGTGGGTGCCATTTTTCAAGCACTCTGATGCGGAATGGTGTTGTCAAAAAATATAAAAACTCTGTATCGTCTGCAATTTTTATGCCGTATATCCATCAACAGAGCCTGCCACTCAGTTTGAAGCCAAGACGATTGACTGTGTGACTCTCAGCAGCACCAAGTCAAAGTAGGAATGAAATGCTGTTTAATGAATAATTCATTTTTTTTCTCTCTTTTATTGGACAAAGGACTGTAATTGGACCATGCTTTTGAATTTTAGACCCTTTTTTGGGGTGGGGGGTTCACAATTGCTTTGCAATTACTCTAGACGAACATGCAAATGTGCACGAAACTGAGACTGAATATGAATGCAGAGAAATGTGCCTACAATAAAAATAGCTGACCTTTATGAGAGTGCACTAATACGAGAAGACGCTTTTGACCAAAATGATGTTACTTTCTGGATGCAATATGTCAGCAGAGCACGATTACTGCTTAAAATGCACCTGACGGAACCCATACAGCAGGGTTTATTTTATCTCACTGCACATTATGAAGATGCATCATCATAACATTCTAATGGCGACACAAATATCATGCTATGCTGCTCATAATAACCGTGAATCATTAGATGGCTTCAAACTACTATTGAGGTTTGACATGTCAGATGAAGATGAGAGTGACAACATGTTCAGCACCTCTAAATGTTGCTGCGTAGAAGCTCAGCAAATCCCCATCTCTCCCATCTCGCCTGCTTCAAAGTTCTTTCAAATGTGCTTCTCATCTTTGGAGAGACGTGCTCCTTTTGAACCGGCAGCAAGACAAAAAGAGCTTTCTGAAGGAATAATGGCTGTTTATATGGAGTGCGTTGTGAGGAGCTGTCAGGCGGTGCCTTTAAGTTGATTTGCTAGAGTGTCAGAGAAGCGGGACTTTGGGAGGTGAATCATGGATTGTCAGAAATCAATTCTCAGGGCCACTCTCCTGAGAGACTCAGAGCTATCATGCATGAGAAAATAAATAAACCCAATGCTAAGAACACATACTTTGCAAATTAATGTCATATCCATATGCAAAAGTATAATTTAGCCGCAAAGGGTGGCGTTTGGTCAACAGGAAATTTAATCTCTGCTTTTTATTTCCACAAATCCTTTATTATTTTTTCCTCCTTCTTAGTTTTATTTTTTATGTATTCTGTTCTTGCTACAAGATAATAAGAAACATTGAACTCAGAAGTAACTCAGGAGCTGCTCGCTATTATGTGTTCTGGAAAACTCCAGGCACGTTAGGTATTTGTCATTCAATAGTGACGGGCCAATTTCCGTTTTCATCTCCTCTGCTTTGCATTTTCACTAAGGCTCATTAGGACTCTCGTATTACTGTTCACTGGGGCAGGTACAATTGTTTGTCTCTAAATGGTAGGTAACATTGTTCCGATGCCATTCATAGCTGTGGCTACTAAACACATATGCAATATGATCATGATGTACAAGAGAGCAACAGTGCTCCTCAGGGACAGTTTCATTGTTCCCTTCTGTTTTTGCAACTGTGCTGCTTGATGCATTTGAGCAAGATTTAATCAGCACTGTCTTGTTTCAATATGGATGTTTGTCATAAAGATATACCTGTTTTCTTTGTCTTTTCAGGGGCTAAATCAATAGGCTGTATTACTTACCATGCATTCATATTTGTTAAAACAATTGGCGAAGGCGAATGACAAACAGCGCTGGATTGGTTTAGTCCCTTGGGACGTTTCTGCTGTAACTTTTATTGTCACTGTGGTAATATATGATATAAATCCTTAATGGAATTCCATCTGATCGGCTACCATCAAATTTACTCTCTCCAAGGAAGTATGAGCCAGCCCTGATGCAACCTTATCATCTCAAATCGGATTCTGATGTGTTTACGTCTCATCTCGTTGATTCAAAATTGAGTTATGGTCCACCTCTGCTTTGTCCAAACATTTTCAAGAAATGGAGCTCTCAAGCAAATGTAAACAGCATAGCTGCTTCAGTGCTCCCTCGGTTTGTTGCTGTTGTTGTTGTTGTGAAGAAGAGCTCTGAAAATGAACCCAGCTGTGCTGATCTATAGGATGAGAAGGCCACAGTATGAGTTTACTGTCTGAGATTCAGCTTTCAGTGGATCGGGATGTTTGCAGAATCAGATAAAAAAAAAAAGACTTGACGACTAATCACTGCAAATCTAAAACTAGTACTTTGCAAACGGCCAATAGCTCTCTCCAATTGCCCTAGAATGCCCCCAGTGGTCTCACAGATTGCTGACACAAGCTGATAGTGAAGAGGCCATAGTAAAGTTCCATCACAGCTCTCCAATCTCTTGATCCTTGATCTCTATATGAGGTAAAGAATGCTTCAGCACTAAAAGGGAAGGAGTATGGACAGTTACACAGAAACAGCAGTAAAATGTTCCTAAATGTTTTCATGCTAGGACGGAAATAATGTAATATAATGATAAGTTTCCTTATAACATTGTAAAGCTCTGTATGTTTGATTTTGTGAGGCGTGTACCATATATATCATAAAATGTGGTAAAATTCTATTTTTATATAACATTAACAAGTTTTATATAACATGAATATATACAGTAGCATGAACATAGATGATTGTTTCGAATAGGCTATGGTTTGAGAAAGAAACAGTGCATTATTAAACATTCAATTTCAACTCTGACTTTTGTCTTAATATCAATGTTTGGTAACACTTTAAAATACTGGAACAAATGAGTAATGCATTATTAACATTCTAGTAACCTCGGTTGTCTATTAACTAACCACAAACTCTGATTAACAAATTAGAAAGTAATGGTGCTCTGTTGAATGTGATAGTTCACTATTAGCTAATCAACAGCCACTTTTTTCATACCTCTAAGAAGACTAAGAACTACTATACCGGTTCATAATTAATGTGAATATTGTCATCAATATGAACCTGAGTGAGAAGCTGTATTATATTATGGTGTGCGACTACAAAGCAGTTTGTGAGCAGTATCTTCCCGTGGTATGTAAGTTAAGGTTTTGGGTAATAATAACTTGCTGTTGTTGTCTAACATTATCTTTCTGCTCGTCAGGCAGTTTGTGAGCAGTATCTTCCCGTGGTATGTAAGATTAAGGTTTTGGGTAATAATAACTTGCTGTTGTTGTCTAACATTATCTTTCTGCTCGTCAGGCCCCCCCTGCATCATTGAATCTCTTGGGCTAATCCTGGGAACCGTATCACCGATGACTTGTGATCGTGTATAACTACGACTATGTCGCTGTTTTGCCTTGACCTTATGATGGAACATTTTTACTGTTGTAATTCTATCACATGCCGTTTGAGAAGATTGTGCATTCGTTTGACTTTGGGAAAGGCTTTTATTGGTCGCCACCGATCGGAGCTAACGGGTGCGTACGCATTTTTGCGAGCTTTGTGTAAACTGGCTGTCGTCATGAATCCCATTGATCCATAAGCGTAGATGTTTGATTATTTGTTTTTGTTTTCTTTTTGGTTATGATGTTTATTTTCTTTTGTAATCACTATCAACTGAAGTAAGATTAATTGTTTGTTTGATTAATTTACTTTTATGTGGTATTGTGTGGGTCTTTAACCGGTCAAGTAAGTTAAAGCCTTAAAATATCTGACCTTGGATCACAGTGACTTGTGTATGTTATTTTGTTTTTTTATTTATTTTCTTGTCTTGTTGCAGGAGCTGGGGGTGTTTCTGGATGGCGGAGGTGAAGCTGCCAAACTGTGGTGTGCTCACATCGAGTGTGGTGTGTTTTCTGGCATTTAACCTTCACTTGTGCAGTGGGTATTTGTAGTGGACTATTGTGGGGGGTTTGTCTTCCATTTTGGCAGCTGACCCATACCTCCAAACACCCCTGGTCTTGGTTAATTTGTTTTCTTTAAATTGAATGTGTGTGTATGTGTATGTGGTGTTGATTAATGGCGCATCTCATTATGATGCTTGTGACAAGTTTTAGATTTTGAATTTCGAACTATTTAATATTTTGTCGACAAACAAAAAATAAACTTTTCTATTTGATTTGACTCATGTCTTTTCACGCATCCATGCTAAACGAACCTGTGTGCCCTTAGGGCTATTTCCCTGGTTTCCCTGGGTGGTGTAGTCGATTGTGTTATATTGTCTTTTCTGTTAGAAGTGTGGTAAAACCCTTGTTAGTTCTCTTGAGAGTCTTTCTTGTACACCACAACGCTACTATGCAATGTGTATTATTATTTATTTATTTATTTATTGTTAATTATGAACCTGTACATAGTAAGTCTTAGTAGTCAAATGGGAGCTATGAAAAAAATAGTACTTATTGATTAACTAATAGTGAACTACCACACTGAACTACCAAATTAGTTTACTAATTTGTTCCAGTGGTTATTTAATAATGATGGAACAGTATTGTGTTACCCAATATATTTTTTTAAAATATATTATTATTATTATTATTATTATTATTATTATTAATAAATCAGTTTTTCTAGACATGTTCAGTGTATATATATAGAAGCAAAAATTCAGTTTAATGGATTAATCAAATTAATATATCAGATTGTCTGGAAGTATTTTAACTGGATACATGTATACTGCAAAATCTGACTCAGTCAAGCAGTTGAATTGTTTTATTGTTGTTGTTGTTGTTGTTGAGAAGAAGACGAATAATTCAGGTGTTCTTTGTCATTTGAACTATAGCTGGTAAGTGTAGAAGCAGAAATCCAGTCGAGCAGGTGAATCTCAACCTTGCTCTGCACCAGCCACAGGGGAATTAAGCACTTGCTGCAATGCAATGAAATAGCCATGCCATAAATGAGGAATTTTCCAGAGGGAAGACAGTAAGGAAGAGATTAGTTGACTCCCCACCAGGATGCTCTGGCTGTGCTGAAAACTTGCACTTTCTTCATGCCCTTCTTCTTCTTCCTGGCCCGCCCAGTGGTGTGCCACAGACAGGGAGTCTCTATATGCACCACTGACTTGAAGCCTTGTAGCACAAAAGCTGTGTATAACCTACTTGTGTGTCCCAAAGCACAACAGGTAGCTGCAAATACCAAGTTATTACCAATACCAAAATATTCAAGCCTTTGAATGCCATGTGCAAGAGGTCAAGTAAACATGAGGGGTTGTGTGTGTGTGTGGCATTTGGGTGCATGTCTGTTTATGTCTGCTTCACCACAAAATTAAGCTATAAAACATGCTAGTCTCTGTCCTTTACATAAATACATCTTAGTGACACATCATTTGCATTCAACACTCAAATATTGTTAATATCGTGAATGTGAGTCTCTCTTGCATAATCAGGGATGTATAAAATCAAACTCTTCCTTTTTCACATCTTATTTTTTTTTTTTGTTAGTGTTGAAGGTCTATTGACTTCATTTTGAAAAGAGCTGAGCTCTCACATTGATTTAACTCCTCCTAAAAAGCAAGCTCTGGAAATGAATCCTTAGTGGCCATAAGTGGGGTATAACATTTTACACCCTCTGTCTTACATCACTGGCTGATCCATAATAATGGTTTCGGTCGGCCACTACGCGTTGAGGGACATGGGGGAGTGAGAGATTATTAGATGTGCTTGTAGAGACTTCATGTTTGCCAGGAATTTAAACTAGACATATAGTTCGGGGCAATAGATTGTGATCGGTGGCCCTTCGTGATTGCTTGAGTACATATCGATTAAATTGATTTAGACATGCATCGATTTTAAGCCCTGCTGGGGAGATAGAATGAATATCGAGGAGGCTGACCGAGTTAGGAAAGGAACTAATAATGCGTTTGCCAACACCACTTCTCCCTCTAAACATGAAAATTGATTTAGACAGTGATATATTTACAGACGTGTTATTGAGATGTGATGAAATGGCTTGCTCCTAATGCAGCATTCTGCCTACATTACAATACATTTGTGGCCCACCTACTCAAAAAGAAGTTTTGGTCAATCATGAACTCCTAAGAATACTCCATGACGTTATACAGACAGTCGAGCTGGTTCTCATGTTCCATAAATCCAAATACATGTGGATAAAAGTCTTTACTTTTATTGTTCCATCATCCTCTGTGTTTGCTAGCTGTGGTTTGGCCTCCTCCCAAGCTTTAGCTTCCTATAAGTAGCTGGAGCACATCGGATTAATGATGAATCACCTCCTTACTAGTAATCAATCAGGTGGGATTTCTTGAGCCTCGGCGGGATTTCTCATCTCTTAAAGTATCCAGGCCAGCTTCAGTCTACAGGACCCCAGCTGTCTCTGCTGCCCCGCTGATAGCCTTTCTTAAAAGGAACTGTCCCCAATGTATGGTACTTTAGAAACAGGGTTTCTTTGGTTTTGATTAATCCATTTTAATGTGTAAAAAAATATGTTTATTTGTAACTAATAATCTCAGAACTGGTAAAACTCAGAATTAAAAATTACCCATTTTCAGTGTATTAGTATAAATTTGAATGAAATGTGCCATAAGAGCATATGCTGCCTACAAGTAGCTTGGGAAACGTGTACCTCAGAGTGATTACGATATGCATGGAAATACAACACAGAAGGAGTCTAAACAAATTTACAATCTAAACAATCATATTGTGAGCTAAATAACTACATCAGAATGCAAATTTATTACAATGATTAATTTCTATCACACTGAAGTAGTGTACTCATGATGTAATAACAGAGCGTGATATGAAATGTTATTAATGTAATAAATGCTCATAATGTAATAATTTTCTCAAAATTTATTATTATGTAAATTTTGAGCTCAATAATGTTAAACATTGCATCCATTTCATATAAATGTAAAAGGTTATTTTATGATAAATGTATTGCATTATGAACACCCACTGTAACAACTTAAAATTTAATTTTAGTTTATATTACCAGCAAAGAATGTATGAGTGAAACAATGTTTACATATAATTACATTATAATGCTTATATGTGTTAATCAATCTCTAATCTCTAATCATAAACATAAATCTATGGTAAGTACACATAGTTCATTTAAATTACTCAGTACGTAAATGTATAAATACACAATGACACCTTAAAATGAAGTGTAACTCTACAGATTTATATATCTATATTGTTGATATATTGCAATGTTTCAAATTGACAAACCCCTTCAAATGTCACGACTAGGCAACTTAGGTATTATCTAGAAATCTATGTTTCCTGCTCAGAAGTACGACTTTGCAATTATAATATTTCTGACTCCACTTGAAGGGCACAAAAAAATGGAATTAGAATTGGAATGACAGGAAGAGGAAATTTCTAAATTGATATAATTAAAATAATCAACTCAGGTGATGTATTCTTGGAAATAATCTATTATTCCACCTTTGTAAAAAAAAAAGTTAATTTATAAAATATGAAGAACTATATAAATTTGTATCTCATATATGAGGGATTTTAAATAATTCTAAAAACTTTCCAACTGTTATTTTAAACTTTTTTTTTTTTTTTCCAAAATGATTTGACTGCTCTTTTAGTTGCACAACAGAATTCAATGTCAGAAACAAGGATGATTTTAAAAGCTCTGCTTGAGTTTTTTATGTCACCCAGCACAGGCCTTAATGGAAACAGGTCCATGTTGAGCCACAGACCTTTTGTGTCATGCTACAGTAGTTCAGGATCACACATTATATGCACCTCTCACAATGGAGTCTAGCTGAATATATTGAGTGAAATGGTCAGAAAAAAATTCCTCTGTTTTCGTGCTGAAAATTGTTCCTTCTGTTCAAAGTTAGATCACACTGAAATGCAGCATAGGGCTCACTTGTTTAACCTGACAATAACTTTCACTATGAGAGCACACATTCCCCTACCACTGGCCTTAGAGTATCAGTCACGCCTGGAGGACTCCTGCCAAGCTCTCCACAGAGTGTGTAAACCACACACATACACGCCACAGAAGCACTGAAACAAAGCAACTCATGCTGGGTACTGTTATACACTTCTCTACAAATATAAACCCATACTGAGTCATAGGGACTCCAACTCCTACTGCAAACCGATATTAGACAATCACTGACATATGTGCCAACATTTTTCACCCTGGTTACTGTTGCTGTATATAGTTCAAAGTTGCTGAATTTCAAACACAACAACCTTTACTCATTTCAACACAAAGTATGTTAACAGTTTTAGATTACAGATTAATATAGACTAATTTTTACATGTATTACAATGTATTTATTTTTCTGATGTATTTAAATCATCTTTTTCTTTTCTATTTTGTTTGATTGTTTTTTTTTTTTTTTCATTGTATTATGTACAGGGATGTTCGCATTACATATGACCTAAGATTTAATTGTTAAAAATGACCGACCGAAGAAATAAATAAATAAAAACACATTAACAAATGAAAAATGCAAGTAGGCTAAGTTACCTATTCGTAGTCACAGGTCAACAGTCAATAGCCACGTGTGGTGTCCAAGTTTGTAAATAAAGACTAAATGGCATTTATTTTTTACAGGAGTGCAGTATGGCATGATTTTAGCCTCTGTGCTCGTGCTGGCAAGTGGAAAAGCAGCTATTGGGTGAATGAAGAAGGCCACATTTGCGAGATGGACATATGCGCATTAGGCTATTTGTTTTGTGTTTTTGTTTTTCCTTCTAAAAAGGCTATGCTTAGGAGGTATTTTTCATGTTTTCATCATGCAATCATGTTTTTAATGAGGTGGTGACGGGTGTCGCCGGCGCTGCCGATACAGCACCTAAAAGCTGCAAAAGCAATGATTATGAATATGTCAAATATAGCAAGGAGACATTTTAATTGTATATTAATAAAGATTAAGTTAACGATGCTGATTCGCGATCTTCGCAGTAGGCTAGTGAATGCGCCAGAGAAAAAAATGCACATTTCAAAGCCTTCAGGTTACATAAGCAGAGAGCAGTCTGTTTAATGTTGTTTTGAATTGTTCTGTTGGCTGATATGGATGTATTTCTCAGGTCTGTGAAGTAGGCTACCTTATAGGCTATGCTGGGTTTCGGTTCATTTATGAGATGCGCTCCAGTTCACGCACTGCCGCCTCCATGTCATTATTATCTATAATTGTCTGCTTTATTTACTTCTTCTTATTTTTCTAAATCCAGGCAATTGGTTGATGAAACATTGATTAAAATTAAAATGCAATTAATAAAAAACAAGATTCACTTTATAGAAATGCTTTGTGTCTTCTTTTTGAGGTCTGTGTGAAAGTCTTAAAGCAGTCTTTTAGTGCCGTTTCGGAGCGGTCATGTCCGCAATGGAGAACTGTCACGTCCATAACCTTGTTTCTTCCTCATAAATGTGAACATGAAAAATAAAATAAAATGAATAAATAAAATGAATGTTTTATGTTCTATGAGAGACAACCCTTCCTCATTCGATTTGCGCAGTGTTCACAATATATATATATATATATATATATATATATATATATATATATATATATATATACACAGTATATATATATATATGTATATTTTTTTTTTTTTTTTTTTTTTTTTTTTTTTTGCCATACATGAATGCATGTCCATTTCCCTAATATTAAATATAAAACACAGGTGTAGACTGATAATTTTCTAATGTCTGGACTCCTTTAAGAGAGTAGCCTAATACAGTATATTGGTATATAGTGGAATTTATATTTCAAGTTTTTACTGCAAATGTCCTTAACGCTGGAATTCCCCCATTTAAAAAAATTCATCCTCAACGTATTTTTTAATGTTAACTTCAAATAATACTAAAAGTAATTGAAAGATGTGGTAGCATTGCATCTGGGGTGCATTTCCGCAACGCATTCTCACCCCAAGGCGTCACCTTTGACCATGCTTCAATATTTGACGCTTTAGGAGCCCTTTAGCGTCTGTTACATGACGCGATACCACAGCGTCATCTAACTGACGCTAAAGGAAAGCGTCAGTTAGATGACGTGGTTAGGGGTCATCTAACTGACGCTAAAGGGCCTAAAGCGTCAGATATTAAAGCATGGTCAAAATGCTTCCCAAGGCGTCAGTTAGGTGACGCCTTGGGAGTGAGAATGGGCTGGTTTCACAAAAGCATCGTTAGCCAACTATGGTCGCAAGTTACGTCGTTATCAGCATAGTTTAATGAGTCGCTGTTTCCCAAAACCATCGTTCCAACGAACATTCGCAAACAACACCGCAAAGTTGTGTGGTTTGAACGACAGCTCTCGACATGTGGTTAGAGGCATCGTTTCTATATTCATTCAGTACAACCGGTGCCTTTTATTTAGAATAAATACAAATGGAATTTACGTCTTTTAGTTTGTCAAAAGATTTAAAGTAACGTGTTTGAAGAGTGTGCTTTGCGAACGTGCTCTACTATGTAAGAACGAGCCAAATATTGAGTCTGCTATAAAGCAAAATAACTGAGAACAATTAGTAATAGTCCTCAGATTACATGTTAGTAATTTATATTAAAAAAATCCAGCATTAATTGGATCTCAAACAGTTTCATTAAAAGTAGTTATTATTCACGTGCGAAACCAACGTGGTTGAACGATACTTTGCAACAATGGGTTTTGGGAAACAGTCGCGACTAGCAAGTTGATTTCTCCAACAATGCATCATACTATGGTAGTGAAGCGGCGAACTACGTCGTTGTCCGGGAAACGCACCCCTGGACGGTAAGGAGGATAACACTGGGAGTTGGAAGGGGTGTGTCGTGATTCTGCAGGTTCGTGGATCTGAGTGCCGCAAATTGCGATTTCAGTTTCATATCGCATATCGTAACAGACCTATTTTATAATGTTAACTGCACTACAGTTTGGAAGTAACTTGCAAAACACTATAGATGGTACATTATTATTATTATTATTTAAAATGTGACAGAGCATTATTTCCAGGAAATTAATTCATTTCCAAAGTGCCATGATAAACAACAACAAACATAGTAAAACTTTGCCAGATTCACATTCATCTTTTTCCAATAAAATGGGACATGCTTTTTGCACCACTTACTGGATATTTCACTTTGAAAGTGTTGCGAAACGTGCAAAACAAGCAACAGAATATAATTTTACAGAAATATAGCCACAGGCCTGTTTTTCCAATGAGCCTGGGTTGCAAAACTCACCACTTCTGCTTAGCCCAAATCTATCTGTTCGGTCCACTTGTAATGCAAAGCTTCCATTTAATATTGTGGGTTAATTAAGTGTTTTTGTGCACCGAATTTGTTGTGTTGAGGATGAATTCTGCTGTGTTGTGGGCTAAATCCCATATCTTGTTAGTTAATCCCTTTGTAGTTGTTTTAATAGTGTTGTACCCCCACAAGTCTTACTGAAAGAAAGAACAGAAAATTGGCATCGTATTTCAGCTAACAAAAGTCTGAGCATGCTCTATCACACCCACTCTATCTCTCTCCCTCTTTCTGAGCAAGTATATGAATACATTTGCACATATCTGAGCCTGAAAGCATTGGTCTGTGATCCAGTTCAAGCTGCGAGTTTTGGCCTGAACTGATCCTTTAAGTAAGCCAGGCACTGTTGGTGGGCTGAGGCTCGGGAGGGTGCTGCAGTCGCAAGGAGCGATTAACATGGTGGGCGAGGGCAATGACCTTCCTGTCTGAGTGAGATCTTCCTTGCCACTGATGCCAATTACACCTTTATGCCATCAGCTTCACACAGACACCTTCTGAACTGCACCTCTGTCCTGTAATCCCGTAGTCCTCTACCACCATTTCAGAAACCCCGGAGAGGAGAAGGACTTCCGAGCAATTACCACAAAGTCACTCCTTGTCTCCAAGGGTAGTCTTCTATTTACATATCACTCGGAAGTCCTGCACCACTTCAAACCCCATTTGTGTTCATGCTGCTCCAGGTCTTGAGTTAAATGTTCCCTTCTCTTTGGAATCTTGTGGTGGAAGCCATTTAACAAGAGAATTGGCATGATTAATTAAATGGTAACTGTCACGTCAATGCTTTGAAAATAGAGGCTTTATTTACCATTCTCGGAAACACTTGACAACTGGAGGTTAAGTTGTGAACAATGGCTATTTTTATCTAAATGTGACAGCATAAAAACACACTATTATATTGACAGTGACGACTTGGTGAGCTCCGGTTGCTGCATACAAGCTTGTGTGTATATGTGGAGTAGTAAATGTAATCCTTTTTCATCGTTAATGTAATAGATCCACCAACTGAAGCATTTTGTTTCCTCCCTTTCTGGTGTTTTACTGGAACAGTGAGGGGGTGGATGGGAAGCGGGATCAGATGGAAACCTTTAACACAGAGAGTGAAAAGTGAATTGTTCTTCTTGCACATTTTTTTTTTTTTTTGCATCAACTATAGGTGGTAATCAGATCCAGTGCAAACCATTTTAGATTTGAGTAAATCTTTTTTATAGTTAGTTTATTATAATTCACTCTTTAAGTTTGATTTGTTTTACACTTACACTTGAGCTCATCAGATATATCTTTTAGAATCTCACAACGATTCAATTGCAGTTTTTCTAAACTGCTAAAACACATTTCTTGAAACCATCACCCAGATTATAAAAACCTTAAAAGGGTCATATAATGGTACATGCACTTTTACAAGTTGATTGTACTGAAATGTGTGTTGGCAGTGCCTGTACAAAACCATCATATAATGATACAAATCCATCCAGTGTTTTTTTTCTTTTAATCTCCTTATATGTTTTCCCGTCTCAAATTGAGCCGTTCCCACGATTGTTGATTGAAATCAGCGTTTCAACACATCCCCGCCCTGGGGTGTGTTTCCCGTACAACGACGTAGTTCGCTGTTTCACTACCATAGTACGATGCATCGTTGGAGAAATCAACTAGCAAAAATGGCACCGGTTGTACTGAATGTCAGCTTGCTTATTTTGCTCAAGATAAGGATTTACACCTCCAAATCTCATGCAATATAGAAACGACGCCTCTAACCACAGGTCGAGAGCTGTCGTTCAAACCACACAACTTTGCGATGCTGTTTGCGAATGTTCATTGGAACGATGGTTTCGGGAAACACAGACTCGTTAAACTATGCTGATAACGACGGGACTTGCAACCATAGTTGGCTAACGATGCTTTCGGGAAATGCACACCTGAGCGAGCTGTCATCATAGTCCATCATTGTTGATAGGCTGGAGCAGAATGGCGTCTGAGCAATTGTGGGATTCGAACCACTGAAGATGCAGTTGCTGAGTTTTGTTTTCGAAGGGAATATTCCCCACGATCAAAGTCAATGCTTTCATGTTTGCGTGAATCATTTCTCACCAGACTGCTTTATAAATGAGGGTCATTTTAAAGCTGGTTTTTGCTAAGAAGCTACTCCTGAATCGGTACCAATCGGTTTGCTGTTGCACCTCCAGAAGAAGTGAGTATAAAGTTTTATTAAACTAATCTTTGTGAATCGCGAAAAAAAAAGTTGTTCGAGACCATTAACTGTAACATCAATCTGTCAACGAACTAACCTATTCATCAGTAAACACATAAGTTAGTTTCATATCTCACTACTCTATCCTTCCAATACATACAAAGATAGATCAAAGTGACATTAATTCAGAAACGTCCTGTTTAAGCCTTAATTGTCGAACTTCTTTGCGGCCGTCATCTTGTTCCGGGTTCGATTCCGGTTTAAACTGGTACGGTTGCACAGATGTGTTCTCAGAAACTCCCACTGCCATTCTTTCTCCATAATATACCCTCAACTGTTGTCAAGGCAACACTCCACATGCGAGTGAGAAACGCTCATTATCATTTATATGCACTGAAACGGCATGCTGAAAACAGAGCTGTTTTTGACCAGTGAAAATTAGTGTTTTCCTATAATACTAATGAGAATTTTTAATAAAAGTATATGACAAAGTTTTCATTTATACTATAAAGCTTAATATTAAATAATTTAGGAAAAGTTTTTTTTTTTTTCTAATTTCTACCTACCCTGCCTTTAAAGTTCTATAGGTATACTAATTAACTCCTATGTTCAACTTTTAAAATTAACCCCAAACTTCTGAATGCACCTTAAATTTGAATCTCATCAGTCTAGTCACTTTAATGAGCTTCATACTAATATTGTACACATAGAATAAAAAAAAAATATATAATTACAACATTAAACATGAATCACAATAAGGCTTCTTTCTGAGAACAGGGCAATTTGGACCAAATACTATCTCGCTCACCGCAAACATGAGGTCTGTCCTGCCTCTTCACAGGGATTCAGTTTAATTGCTTAATTATAAATAAATGCTTAATTATAAATAAACTCCCCTCTGGTGCATCACACAGTTATCGCAGTATGCAAATCAACCCGCCACTCATGATATTTCAAAATCTGACTCGAAATCTCCTCAAAAGCACATTAGCGTGGGCTCTCGCATGCTCTCTCTGTCTGTCTCGCCGGCTTCCTCCTGGAATGCCCTTTAATTACAGGTTTACATCAGTCCACAAGGTCTATGGGAGCTGAACAGCTGCTCTGCTCAATGGTCCATTTCAAAGCGACGCAGCCTCCTGAAGTACCTGCGTGTGTCAGGCAGATGTTCATTAGCTAGCCAGCCTTTCATCTCTGGGCTGATAACAATGGGCTGGCAGGGTTTCTTGTCCTTTCATGGTGGTGTCTCCTCCATCCTCTACATCCTCTCCTCCCCTCCTTCCCTTCTACATCACTCTGTGCCAGCACAGCCCAAACAGTCAAAGTGTCAAAAACTTTCTGAAGTTAGATGAAGGGGCCATTTGAACGTTATGAAGTACTGAATTGTTCTCACAGTGATAAGAGAAGTAAGGTCATTGAATACACCTGAGGATCTAAAAGGGCTAAATGTGTATTTTGTGTCAACTTCAAGGTGATTTTGTGTGTATTTGAGTGTATTATTGCATGGAAGAAAGCAAAAATAAATTGACGCTGATGATATTTTCCCAGTGCCCATTTAAAGGAAGCATATACTTTGTGGAAACTCACTACTGAGTTGAGCAATTCGCAAAGAATAAGTTCACAATAGGTTTGCTCACCGGGATCCACTTCTAGCTTGAAACCAATTTTCAAAGAAACCCCAATGGACTTTCACAAATGGGGCGCACTCTTAAATATCCATGAGGGTCAAAACATTCACATCTTCACTTGAGTGGCCCTTCTGGAAAAGACAAGAGTGAGTCATATATTGTCTGGTTTAAAATAAAAGGAACAAGGAAAGATCTAAAAACATATTGACATTGCAGGAAGAATTATTCTGCATGATATTATATAAAGTGCACAAAAAATAATTAGGTGCTGTTAGAGCAGTAGGTTATTATGGATGGATGGATGGATGGATGGATGGATGGATGGATGGATGGATGGATGGATGGATGGATGGATGGATGGATGGATGGGTGGGTGGGTGGGTGGGTGGGTGGGTGGGTGGGTGGATGGGTGGGTGGGTGGGTGGATGGATGGATGGATAATCCAGCTGTCATGAACAAAAGTGGCCTTTTTTCTCACACCGGAATGTAAAATGAATACTGTATGTGTATGTGCACTTACTAACTAAGGCTGCTTCAGATGAATGAGCAGTAATGACTGTAGGGGAATCTGTAGCTAGAAACATTTTCTATGTAAATTGCAGTCGTTTATATTGCCATATATTTTATCTTCCTCTGTTCTAATGTTGACATGATTTGAATGTCATTGTGTAAATAACATCACGGCTAAAACCATAATTCAAAGCAGAAGAGATGTGGAATGAATGGAATTAATTAGCAAATTGTCAAAAAAAAAAAAACAAGCAATGACATATTTGTAATAAATTACAATGCTATTTTCAAGTTGATGCCTTAAAGTAGACTGCATGATTGGAATAGAGACTGTAAAACACACAATTGTGATTTTGTAAATATGGTCAAACCCGGATTGGAATTTTTAGTATGTTAGAAAAATCTTAGCAGTAAGTAAGTTTTAAATAAAACGTCTGCAATGACATATCCTCAGTTTCAAATAGACTGCTTCAAAAGTTGTACTACATGCAGTAAAAAAAAAAAAAAAATATCATTCAGTGTTATTTTCATCATGTCAAAAAGTTAATTCATCATTTATAAAGCATTGATACACATTAAGAAGCAGTTTAAAAATACAGCTATAAATTATTTATTCTTGATTTATAAGCATAATGTGTTTAATACTTGTATTTTTACACTTTTATACTTAGATCACTTAGAAAGTGTAAGTACATGATTAATAAACTATTTAAATGTACAATCATACATGAATAGTATAGTGTGTATATCACTCCCATGTTTACATGTATTCATTTAGCAGACACTTTTATCCAAAGTGACTTACAAATGAGAACTTTAGAAGCAGTTAAATTAACTGTAAGATAACAATATGCAAGTGCTATGACCCCTCTCAGTTTAATCTAATGCAGTCCATGTAATTTTATTTATAGAAGAGAAGAGAAATTGTTAGTATTACTGGATAAGCATTATAAACAATTCAATAAAAACTTTTTTTTTTAAATATTACACAGTGATAAATTTCATGGTAATAATGACAATACCGTTAATAATGCCAGAAATTATTCTTAGTAAAATAAATAAATAAATAAATAAATAAAACTGGATAGTATAATATTTAATTGTTTTATGTCTTTTTTTCTTCTAAACTGCTAAAGTGAACTTTTAGTTATTAACTTGAATGCATATAAAGTCCCTGTATCTTGTCCATGTCACTGTAACTTACAGAAGCACATGTTTTGCTTTCAGTGTTACTGCAAACGTACTGTGGTGTTTTGTGGACGGCCCATCGCTGGCAGGGACACACAGGGTGTCAGTGCAGGGTGATATGTGATTCTGATATGCCACTAGCACAGCCAAGAATGTCACAGTAAGAAACTCAAAGCTCTGTCACAACTCTTTCTCTCAGTCTAGGGCTGGAGACCCATGGCTACAAACGACTTGTTTATTTCAGTCTGCCCAGCATGACCATGAGCCTTTTAAGCAGAATATGATTAAACTGCAGTATGCAAGAGAGAAGTTTATCAACTGAGCTTTCAAACATGTGTCATAGTGCGTGTACTGAACAATGATTTCTCCACTTTTAGAACATCTTTGCAAGACACATGAGATACACTGAACAATAAATACAGTCAAACATTTGGCAGCAGTCCGTGTTTTGATCCGGAATGTTTTGTAAAATTTAGTTGTTTGGCCAAAAGTCAAGCCTATGATTCTGCTTCAAATGAAGATGCATTAAATAGAGGCATCCCATTTATATATGAATTTGGATTTCTTCCAGACTACAGGCCCTTCCCGTAGCTTGATGCACCATTTTCCTTTAAGAGAAATGTGTTTTCACAGTTCACCAGGGAGAGTATTGAGCTGTTTACCCAGAGCAATATGATGCCATCATTAGTCGCCATGATCCATTTTGGCAAGTATTCTAATTGATTTTTCAATGCATCACTGAAATCATTGGGGGCCTCAGAACCCAGCAACTTTTCTCCTTGCAAAGATGACTTAACACCTCACAACCATTCATATAACCTTAATACACATAACAGCTGCATAATAAATGAGAGGGTGTTTGTGTATTTTGTGTCAACTTCAAGGTGATTTTGTGTGTATCTGTGTCAAATACATATTTGTTTTGTGTTGTTCTTGCCATCGGTTGGTTGTATTTGTGACAATGTACTTTAAACATGTCTAATTTGGCAACATGTTCTCGTGATAGTTTGTATGTATTTTACATAAAATGTGGCCACGTGCATTTACTTATGTTGGCATAGACACTAAAATGCACAATACTGAAGGCAACTAAAAAGTAAATAATTTACATATGAACAACTGTACACAGATATGAAAAAAAAAAACCTGTGCAGCAAATTATTAAAGCATTAACAAATTATTAAAGCATATAATTATTCTGTTGATTTTATTGTATTCATGGTCAATGAGATTATGTTTTCAATCACATGTATTTAGCACAGTTTACTTAATGATATTATAACATATTATTCGGTAACATTTTATTTTGATAGTCCACTTCAGACATTCTAACCATAAGAAACTTTTCAACTACATGTCAACTAACTGTCATTAGAGTATTAGTAGACTGTCAGCTTAATATCTGCTAACACTTTATTTTGTTGGTCCCCCAACAGACATTCAACTGACTAAAAGTAACTTGGCAACTACAGGTAAACTTATTCTCCTAACCCAAAGCCTAAAACCTAACCGTAATCTAACAGTCTACTGACAGTCTACTATAATATACTAATACTCTAATGAGAGTTAGTTGACATGTAGTTGAAAAGTTATTTATAATTAGTAAAACGTCTAAAGTGACTATCGAAATAAAGTGAAACCTATTATTCTGTTCTGTGTGACTTCTGGTGCCAACTCAATTAGCTTACAAAGACTACACTTTCATTAATAAATATGAATAACATTTCAGAAATCTGTGTATTACTTATGTAATTATGTATTTTGTTTTTGTTTACATTTATGTTGATATGTATTATCTGTTCTCATTGTTTCTGTACTCCCTTCTTGTGTTTCTTCTTGCATGTTTACCTTTTAGTTTCTATAGTTGTCCATCATTAGTTAAACGTCTTCAATTATTATTGTTTTCTCTGTGTATTTAAGTTTAAATACACAGAGACTTTACTTTTACTTTCCTTTCCTTACCTTTCATTCAACAGTGTCCAGGCCTAACGTTGGGGCAGTAAGATTGCTGTATTCCAGAATTAGATAACACACACATATTTCCTCAAGGCACATAAAGTCAAGCAAATGCTCCCTCATCCAGCCCCAAGACTTTACCAAGGACAAGAGAAGTGTGTGAGGTCGCATGCTATCTGCAACCCCCAGGAGCCTTATATCTGTGGAGACTGCAGCCCATCCATACTGAGTCATTGCTACAACAATGCACTAAAAAAATGCTGGGATGTTTTTGTAAACATTTTTTTTTTTTTCCAATTTGTTTCCAGTTTTCGAATCCACTGTGAGACACCAGAGTGTCCCTGAGCGAGACACTTAACCCCTAGTTGCTCCAGAGGCATGCGACCTCTGACATATATAGCAATTGTAAGTTGCTTTGGATAAAAGTGTTAGCTAAATATGTAAATGTAAATTTAGATGTACAAATAGACATTTTGTTTGTTTTTCATATTTGGCCATATTTGGTAAGGTTTGCAATAATATATATATATATATATATATATATATATATATATATATATATATATATATATATATATACTTCCACAAAAAAAGTTTAACTTGCATGTCAGTTATATTGCAACACTCTAAGTGATGTGTAAGCAACAGGTGGAGACCAACATGGATAAATATTGAAATATTGAACATGAAAAAGAGTCGTCTGTCAAATTTGAGGAAAACATTTTTTTTTTCAGGCTCACGTGATATTTAGTCACATTTTAAATGTTTGTTGCTATTCTTAACAAATCAACACATTATGAAATCATAATCGTATAAGAGTTCAAATGAGTTGCTTAATGACTTTTAAAGGTGCATTGTGTAATATTTAGGAGGATCTGTCAACAGAAATGCAATATCATGTACATAATTATGTTTTCAGTGGTGTATAAAGACCTTACTTAATGAACCGTTATGTTTTTTTGTTTTGTTTTTGTTTTTACCTTAGAAGGAGATGTATTAAAAAATGTAAACACTGGTTTATTGTATTACAGAGACAATAATTATTTTACATTTGTAATGTAACAAATATTATACTAATTTTAATAAGGCAATGAGATAGGAAATAACCAGAGTAAGATTTAACCCAGCAATATGGTCAGTTTCACCCACTGGTTGGGTCAAATTAATGACCTAACAATATGGGTTAAATGGAAAAACCCAGCACTTGGGTCAAACCAACCCAGCGCATGTTCTGTCCTATAGTGACCCCGCGGCGTGGTTAAGGTTGGGTTATTTTTTAACCATGCATTTTTTTAGAGAGATGGGTTATTATTTTTGTTTGGAAGTATAACTATTATATGAATTTATTGTCTCTATAAAATAAACACTTTCAACATTATGCAGCTGTTCTTAATGATGCCTCAAATAATAAAACAATGGTTCATTTTCCCCACATAATTTAAGTCGCAGAATTAATAATTAGAATGGGGTCTAATTTGTTCAGTTACTGAATCCTTTTTTCATCGGGACAGCTGTTTCCTTCAGCATTTGTCAATTAAGCTGTTGCCATCGGCCTCAATCTGCTCAAATTAATATTCTCCATATCAGAAATTTGCCAAACATAATATCTGCCAAACATCTGATCATGTGACTTTTCCTAATTATTAGAACATTTACTCAGTAAACAAGAATTTCAATATAGATTGTGGATCTTTAATTAGACATTTCTGGACTTTACCAAAAAAAAAAAAAAAAAAAAAAATGGAGAGAATGACGTCTAACCTCATCATTGCATTTTCATAATAAAATCATGAAGCTATATTACCCTGTGCTTTTTGTAGCACATTTTTTGACAAGCACCTGAAATAACTGTATCACTGAACGCCAATCCATGGGAACAGCTTTGAGCAAATTGCATTTGATAGATGCCTTCAATGGGACTTGGAATGACAGCTATGCATCTGCTTGTAGATAGACAAAAAAACCCTCTGGGTTTTCCCTTGGCTGCTGCCTCGTATAAAATTGAATTGAATTTGTCTTCAGACAGTGTCACACCCTGAGTACTCACAATGGCTGACGTTGCAAGAGCTGATCTTAAGTTTACATGTAGGTGGAAAATGAAAATGTGAGGCTGGAAGCCATTCATTAAAGAGATCCATGCCATGTTGTGACAGACTCAATATGTTTGTTGTACTATAATAAAATAAAGTGAAATACTGTTTACACCAGAGACGTTGTATGTCCCAAAATGTTTGCTTTATATATTTATTACTTTTATTTATTTATTTATTTATTTTACCAATCACCATAGACTGCAGACAATGCATTACTGGTATCTCATTCTGTTTTCCTTTCCCCCTTTCATTCAATCACTGCGTTTACATGCAGCCAATAACCCGTTCAAAACCGGGATGTTAGCAATAACCCGGTCGCGAACGTCCATGTAAACACCGGCAAAAACCCGAAAAATGCTCATATCCCGGATTTTAAAAACCGGGATATTATACCTGGGGTACCCCTTTTCTAACTCGAATTTTTGGTCATGTAAACGCGTATCGGCATATCCCCATAGTGATTTGTGTTCTGCGCATGTTATTCGCAAGGAATCTTGGTCTTTTGAGTATAGAGAAACTCCTCGGCGCATACAAAAATCCGCGTGCAGTATTCCGGAAGTAAACATGGCGAGACGAGGCGAGACGCAGCACAGCATACTTTTGGAGCGAGGTCAGTAACGTTACCAGCATCTAAGCGCAAACAAAGGCGATCGCTATCTGCACCGAACTATTCATTATCCGCATACTGCTGTTGTTGTTGTCTTTGGATACAGGAAGAAGAATCGGAAATGACGCATTTTGCGTCTTAAGGTTGTCCGTACATCTAGACGCTAACCGCGCGTCGCCGTTTACATCGGGATATTGTAATACCATGTATACAGGAGAAACTCTCTCAGCTCACGCATGTAAACGGGTTATCCCTAATGTTTCAGAAACCCGAAAAGTGACCTTAACCCGACCATAACCCGAAAATTGGCTGCATGTAAACGTAGTCAATGTTGCTATAAAATCCAGCTCAAGTCATAAGCATCTGCCACAGTGTCACTCCTTAACTAAAGCTATGCACCAATTAACATACTATGAGGTTGTCTAGAAGATATCGATAGGACTATGGCACATTTCAATATATTAGGAAGGTCATTACATAGAAAGAAGCAACAAGCACTATACGTGAGAAGATACCCATGTTAAAGTTTCATTATTAAACCAATTATGGCTTGTTAAATTGTCACATTCAAGAGAAAGAACACATAGCATAATCCTACATTTATAGGGGTTTCAGTTAAATTATACTTTCAAAAGTGTTTGTGTGCTTAGTTTAATCCTTACCCACAGCTAATTACTTAAGTGCTATAATTACATGACAAATAAATTTAGGAACACTTTCACCCACAATGAATTCAACTGGCTTAATTGGTCCCACCGATTAAGTCTCAAATTGGTCCCAAAGTTCTTTTGTAACATCCATGAAATTGCCAAATGGCTGGTCCTTTTTTATTTTATTTTTTTTTTCTTTTATAACATAATTGCATTACTCCATGTGATACCAATTATCACCGGAATCAAGAGATATCAGATATCAGCTTCCCATGTCTCCCTAAGCCAAACAAAAATTGAATAGATGCGTTTCTTTAAAGTCATCCCCATCATTAAAATTAATTTAAACCATTGGTTGAGTGGGAACAGCCCAGAGCAACTTACCAGCTGCCTTAAAACATCCCTGACCATATCTGTGTACCCAAGTGGCTAGTTTGGATATTGATGTGAAACTGCCTGCCAGCTTGCCTCATCTCTGGCCACTTGCCAGCAACAGGAAAGAAATAATTATACTAAAGGCCTAACACTCAATGACTAAGATGCTGCCATTCAAGTAGATGGATGAAACCCTTTTTCAGGCTTGTTTGTTGAACTACATTTAAATAACAAAAAAAAAAAAAGAAAAGAAAAGAAAAGAAAATACCACCATGATCTTTCATAATCCTCTGAATCACCACATGTATTTTCCAATGGAAACATTTATGTTTACATCTGTTTGAAAAGCACAGGTATATTATATTATATTATATTATATTATATTATTATCACTTACACACCAAAATCTGACATTATGACCCCGTTTACACCTGGTATTAAAATGCGATCTGTATCCAGATAAGTTATCTGGATAATAAGTGTTCCGATCTCACCTTTGCGTTTACACCTTGTATTTTTAATGCGTCCTCGTTATCCACATTGAGTTCGGATCTCTGTTCTCCAGAGTGACACCTGTGCGTGAGCACTGAGGTGACGGGATATCAGCTGTAGTTTGTCAACAAGGCAGGTAACGGACGCGAAGCCGCGCGTCAGGCGCGAGTGATTTCAATGTTTATCAATGCAAAGACGCGTTACACGCGTAAAAAATTCCTGCGGCGCGAATGAGAAGTTGTTCGACTATATCCGCGAGAAGTTGCGGCCTCTGCTGTCACGGAGAAATACTCTGTCGCCGGTGTCTGTGGAGAAGAGAGTTGCAGCTGCGCTTTATTATGCCACAGGGTCTGGACAATCTTTCGTCTTTGGGATAAATACAGCAACTGTATGCCACGGATTCTACCAGGATGACGTTTAGCAGGTAAGAATGCGATCACGTCGTACGGATTGCGTTTACACCTAGTAAAGATCCGAACACAATGCGAGCCAGACTACCTCCAGATGTGGTCAGGCAGATCCGATCACGAATCCGATCACAACGCGTTTACACCTTGCATTAACATGCGTTTTTTATTATCCAGATAACTTATCTGGATACAGATCGCATTTTAATACCAGGTGTAAACGGGGTCTATATGCCTCCAATTATCCTTTGAGGGTGGTTTGATTGGCTGCATCTGGTTTTCCAAAATAACTCCTACACTGCACACAAGACATAAAACCAGTGTGTTTATTCTGCTTTGTCTACAGTTGAGTTAGATATAATATAGATATAATAAGTTGGAACAAAGCAAGCACTGGTCTATTAAAAAAAAAAAAAAAACTATAAAAGTCTACAGCCATAACTGCAGCTTTGCAGCATTTTTCAAGTCATCTGAGCCTCTTCGCCTCAGTTTGCCTCTTCTCCCAGTCTCTCCCAACCTGGCACACACATACTCAGCCTCCCACAAGTCAGTACTGAAAAACTGTGCAAAAACTTCAATCGGATGTTGTTTGAGTCTGACTAGTTCTCTGAAAATATTGCCCTCTAGAATTCACTCTGTTCAGAATTCTGGTGCTGTCAGTCAATGGAGATGGGCAACAGAGCATGTGTGAGATCAGGCGGTTGTTTCAGTGGACTAATATCTTCGACCTTCCATCATTTCCCAGCACATTTGACCACAACTTGTCCTGCAAAGTGCCTGTGTTTGCCATTACCGGGATGCTATTTTAAATGTTATAAAAACCAGTTTGGGGATGAAGGCTGGCGTAGGGTTACAACTAGGAGCTCCGCGATCAATCTCTGGCCTTTTTCCCCTCTCGCTTCATCTCTCCCTCAGGTTGTTGAAACACACATAAAAACCGCATATTAGGTAACATAGACCCATTTAGAAAGCAATTTAAAGCACTCCGCAACCGTCGCTGCTGGTGAAGAAGTCTAGCCTCTTAATTATCCTGTATCAGTGTTACAGAAAATGCTTCCAAATATTACTCTTTGTTTTCCTGCTGTCAGCCTCCAGCTCATGTAGCAGGCTTTTAAGTATCTCCTTGTGTTAGACTAAGGTTTCCAACATGAAAAGAAAAAGCAGAAGGTCTCATTGTTTGCCCTATGCCACAAATTGCATTTTACAGGCGTTTAAAGGGGGGGGGGGGGGGGTTGACTGCTATTTCACTTTTTTCATTTTAAATAGTTTATAATGTTGCTGTTGGTGCATGAACAGTATCTGCAAAGTTGCAGTGCTGAAAGTTCAGTGTAAGCAGAGATATTGTCTTTTAAAAATCAGGAAGTATATTGCCTACAAAAACGACTCGATTGGGACCACAGCTAGGTTATGGTACGTCACTAACCCACACATTTGCATCAACCCCTCCCTCAGAATATGCAGAAAATGGCACGCGTTTATTTCTGAGGCACCTCGACTCGTCGAGTGTGTTGTTTACGCAGCTGTCAGGTCTTCTGTGTTTCGGGCTTCCCATGAATGCTGTACTTCCTCAACAATGGATAAAATTTTTGTTCAATTATGTTCCTGAAAATGATGATCGTAATCTAGCTCTCTGTGCTGCGCATTTTACGGAAGACAGCTTCCAGAATCTTCACGAGTTCAACACCGGATTCGACAAGAAACTGTTAGCTACTAAAACATGAAGCAGTTCCGACTTTAAAACAAGAGGCAGCAGTGTTGGGCCACAATCTGTAAGTAGGCTAAGACTCCATCATTTTGAATGTATTTGCATGTATAATTCCAGACGTAGCCTTGTGATTTATTTTTTTCAAATGTCAGCACTGGCTTTATAGCCACTACTAGTTAGCCTATGCTATTTCGTGTCTACGACAAACGCGCACAAACAGTATGGACCTGAATTTTCTATAAATACTAATGTTTTTAAACGTATTTTTCATGTATATATGCTTTATGACGTTATTTTCGATTTGATCAAAAACGTAAACATGCCACATGCTGTATGAGTACAACATTAGTAGCCAGTCAGTTGCTATTGTTGCCAGTCAGATGCTATTGTGTAAAACAAACGTGTATAAAGTAAAAAAATGTAGCAAATTATCATTCAGAAAAGTTTAGTAAGAGCCGTGTGTGGTGAGGTTCTGTTTGACTCTCTTCATCGCTGCTTTCTCGGTCTGATTCTGCCTCAAACTGATACTGCAGTTCGACGCATATTTACATCTGGACCGGAGCTCATGACATACATGTTTCGCTCGTAAAGGTGATGTTAACCTTCCGGACAACGGAGCGACAGTTTAGCCAATCACAACATACCGGGCCAAACTGACCAATCTGAGCCCACTACGTGTTTCTGAGGGAGTGTTTTCATATAATCAGGAAGTCAACCGCTCGTTCAGGGGACAGAGGAGAGCGCGGCTGACAATAAAGGTGAAGTTTATGAAAAATAAGACTTTTTTAAAAATGAAAAACCACGAATACTTGTTATATTGCTCCCCATAAATACAATCATGCAAAGAAAAAAAAGCAGTCAACCCCCCCTTTAAATATTTGTGAAGAATTTCAGATTAATCCAAAGCATCCACAGATAAAAACTCTTCTGTGGATATTAGTGTGATTGCGCTTACAAGCACAGACCAGTGAACTAATATGCACTTATCTATCCCATGCATTCCATGTCGATGGTCTTCATTCCAATAGGCTGATGATCATTTCCATGTGTCATTCCCCACTCAAAACGCTTCCCTAAACACCAAGGAGAAAACCAGACAATCTAGCAGCCACCTACCAAGGAGGAACATTTTCAATCTGCTTAACTCCTACCACTGAATTTAATTTTAATTAAACAGTTAATGAGCCATGGGATTAATGCCAATGGCTTTTTAAAGCAAACATCTATAAATCATTAAGGCCTCATTTGGAAGGGGAAAAGGAAATTTGCCTGTGGCAGACTGGGATCCTCTCCCCTCTCTTGGGCCTAGTGAACCCAAGCCCACGCGTCCACAGTGCGACATCATACAGGCAGGGCTATTGAGTAGCCCATGTTTAGTACGCAGTACAGGCATCTCTCTTTTCCTCCATTTCAGTCACACAGCGAGAGCTAAAAAGAGCCACAGATGGGACTCAAGCACAACAAACCTTTCTCCCTGACATTGCCTCCACATACTAAAGGTCAGCAGCGGGGGAACGGCATGACGATGGGGGTCCTATATGGGGCAAAGCTGGCAGGGTTAGTATGACCAAATGAGCTTCCCCTCCACACTGCTGGAGCCCTCTATTACAAGCCTGGGGTCTCATTTATAAAGCGTGCGTACGCACAAAATGGGGCTGGAAACGTACGTACGCCCGTTTCCACGCAAAGTTTGTGATCTATAAAAAACAAACTTGACGGGAGAATGTGCGCACCTTTAAGCAAACTTAGCCGTGCGTACGTACATTCTGGAGACAAAGGGAATTGGAGACACCGATGGTGAGCTGTAGTTAAATGTATTTTTGGTCAATTTTAGACCGAAAAAAAAAATATATATATATATATTTTTTTTTTTTATAAAAAAATTATAGCCTATCTATAGGCTACAAAAAGAAAATAGCCTACAAATAAAATTTCACTCACCAAGCCAATCATTTGAAGCCAATATCCATCCTTTCTTAAGTGTCCGCGCCAGCACGCGCGTTGGGCCATTTAGTGAAACTGACGCACATAATCTAACGGCAGATGAACCGTAAATCTAAATGAGTAGGCTAATAAATACAGTGCACATTCTCAATGACAGTTTAAATAAATGAAATAATGATTTAAACTATGTTTTACTTCTGATATAAACATTTAGATAAAATATGCCATTCTCGTTAATGAAGTTAAACACTTAAACTACATGAACCATACTGAGAAGTTAAGTTACAAAAAATATATATATATTCAATTAATAGAAATATACATTTGTTGTGGATGCAATGCTTTTGAACACTTTCCCTCTGGCATGCAGTGGTTTAATGTTTTATCTAGAGATAATTGCTAATCATGATAATAGCAGATTGTCTGAGAAAATAATAATTGTGACACGGCTCTATTTCATATTTTCCTAACGTCTTGTACGTTAACATGGTATCACGTGGATGAATAATGACATGCAAATGATATGCAGATGAGGATGTGCATATTTAAACTAGGCATTGTAAGCTCCATATACGGTTATTTCGGGGAGGAGACGCCTGTGTGCGCATTCTTCTGCTGACTGGGATTTATAAAGGGAATTCTGCGCAAGTTCTGGCATACGCACGGTTTTATAAATCTGAATATTTTTTGGCGTACGCCATTTTTTGCTTTCGGGCAAAAAATTTGCTTTCGGGCATTTTGCTCGTACACTTTTAGTAAGGATCCTACGCACAGTTTTATAAATGAGACCCCTGGACACTTTTGAATGAAAGGAAAGGAAAGTGTATCAACACATGGTCATAGCTTTTTCTGAAAATATTACAGTACTTAAATTTTTATTCTTTCTACAATAAATCACACATATGAAAGGATCCAAATATGAGAAAAAAGTTCAGTCAACGGACATAAAGCCATTTGAATCATAAACAGATAAACATAAATAGTTTTGGCTAATCTGGCTAATGTGATTTTTTTTTTATTCCCCCAAAATATCAACTTCAAATCACCCACACATCATATTGCCTCTAAAGGAATGCAATCAACATCTTAACGCTATGTCCGATGGGGCTCTCATTTGTAACAATTAGTGATCAGTCACATGCATGCTTCATGGCTTAAATCCAATTTAAAGCATCAATGTCTTAATAAGTCAGCTTCTAATCATAACTGCTGGCACAGCATCCAATCTCGTAATGACCCATAAATTCTGCTCCATGACTCCATTGATCATCACCCTCAGACGAGATGAGCCAGTTAATATTATCAAGATGTACTTTCATCTTAAGTATTCATTCATGATTACGCTGCACATGTATCAGCATCACTGGTTACTCACTAGCTTGTGGCTTTAACTAGAGCTCACACACACAGAGAGAGAGAAGAGAGAGAGAAGAGAGAGAGCGAGAGAGCGAGAGAGAGAGAGAGATTTTTTTATTATTTTTATAACACTTTAATTGTCTAAATCATTTAAAAACCATAACAAACATACACTTTACTCTAGACGTTTAGCAAAAAATAATTCACCATCTCTCACAAAGCACAACATTTCTTTGTAATTCCATACATTTTCAAAATCCTCTATATTATTCATAGTTTTATAGAACAAAAAATCAAATTTGATTCTAACTCTTACTAAACTCTTAAATACTTGTACTACATCCCGACCAACTTCACCATCCATCTTTTCCTTTCTTGTCAGATAAATAGCCATTTTCGCTTTTCCAATAACAAAGTTAACAAGTTGCCCTTTTTTCCTCTTTTTTTTTCCAAAACTTAAACCCAAAGATAAAACCAACCTTTGAAAATATTACTTTAAAATCCACAAACATGAAATCAAGCATCAAAAACAGGTTATTAAGCCTATCACAATGGACAAAACAGTGAAAAATAGTTTCCCTTTGATTACAGAACGGACATTTGCTGTCAACTGCTGGATTAATAATGCTAACAAACGTATTTACGGCAACAATACCGTGCAATATTCTCCACTGCAAATCCCCATTTGCTTTGGTCAATGGTGGCTTGTACATATTCCTCCATACAGGTTTACAATCATTTTCAACATCAAAATGAGCAGCCCATGGTGTTTCAACACGTACTTTCAATTTTTCTTTGTTTAACATTTTAACACATAATTCATACAACATTTTTCCATTCACAGAGCAAAAATCCAACCTTTCCAATCTTTTAGTCCCAAGCAACTGATGAGAACTTTCCTCTTCAGTAAACTTTGGTGCAATGTCCATGTTTGGAAAAATATCCTTTACTTCTGGTACAGATCGTCCACTGTTGAATTCCATAATTAAAAGTTTGTCTTCATCATTCAGAGTTTTCTTTACATTGTCCAAAAACCTTACCACCACTCTCTGTGACTGGAGTCTCAAATTTTGTGCTACAGCATTCACAATATAAAAGTCCTTACCAGCGACCTCCAGAAGTCTTCTTAAGGTGATCATTTTCAACATGACATCATGACTTTTACGTAAACATACACGCCACTTTCGAGTCAAGTGGCGTATTATTTCTACGCATTTTGAGCTATTCGCGTGTATCCGCGTGTATGCGTGTATGTCTACGCCATTAACGTCCGCGTCATCCCGCGTGTCAGAACACGCGCGTCAAATGTCCAGTCATAAATGCCATTAACCCCAGTGACGGTTAAGTTTAGGGATAGGGTTGAGGTAAGTCATATATTTTTTTTTTCCCTAGGATGGTAAGGGACCAGTCATAAATGCCATTAACCCCAGTGACGGTTAAGTTTAGGGACGGGGTTGAGGTAAGTCCTATATTTATATAACGTTAAGTCAACGGCGTTCATAAACACGCTGAAAAGCGATTATGCGTCTTCATAACACGCCAAAAATGCAAATACGAATTGGCGTGTCATACACACGCTACTTCATGAGATCAGCCTGTCATTTTTGGTGTTACTAAAATTTTCATCATTCCGGGCATTGTTTGATCAGCAACATCCAATCTTGCCCCTTTAACTAAAGGATCTTCTAGAAGCCAATAAAGAGATGACACTGGCATAGTCCTTACAATTCTTACTAATGACCATGCTTTTAGAACACTTCGATAGAACAAGGGAAGGCCTTTTATGTCTCCCGCTTCACAGTTAATCCAAAAAACACTTTTATTTAACCCCAAACCTCCTACTTTTTCCAAGAAAAAATGTGTTCCCGCTTCCCATACATTACTTTGACCATACAATTTTTTTTGAATAAACTGTAATCTAAATGCTGTTTTACGGCTTTCTAGATGCAGAAGACCTTGTCCACCATCATCCCTTGTTAGATATAACACACATTGCGGTGCCAAATGCATCTTCTTATTCCAAAAAAAATCAACCATTAAAGCCTGAATTTTTGCTAGAAGACCTGCAGGTGGCTCAAGTACTGCCACCCGATGCCACAATGATGCCGCTACCAAATTATTAATAATTAAGGAGCATCCTCTATATGACATCTGTGGCAACAACCACCTCCATCTTTTAAGTTTTCCTTCAACCATCTCTATAACACCATCCCAATTTTTCCTCATAGTTTGATCATCCCCCAAATAGACTCCTTTCTCAAAAAGAAAGTATTTTACTCCTCCTGTAACCCATGATAGCCCACCTGGCTATTCTGGTTTTCCTTGAGTCCACCCACCCACTTCTATTGCTGTACATTTGGACCAATTTATTCTTCCTGATGATATTTTACCATACCTCTCAGCCACCCCTTTGATTTTTTCCACATCACTTCTTCCTTTAACCGCTACCATTATATCATCCGCATAGGCAGATAAAAAAAAAAACTCTGATCTCTATACAAAGACACCCCTTCCAAACTATCTCTCAATTTACATAAAAAAGGCTCAATTGCAATTGAATACAACATGCCTGACATTGAACAACCCTGTCTGATTCCCCTTTTAACTTTTACAGGGGCACTCAAGCCACCATTGACCTTAACAACACTTTCAATGTCATCATACAATACCTTAACCATTTCAATAAAACTTTGAGGAAACCCCAAAAAAATCAAGTACATTCCATAAATATTGGTGTTCAATTCGGTCAAAGGCCTTTTCTTGGTCTAATGAAATCATGCCAAATTTCTGGCTTGTAATTTTTACTACATCAAAAATATCTCTAATTAAACCAATGTTTTCTGTTATCGATCTGCCCGGTACACAGTATGACTGATCCGCATGTATGATTTGCTCCATCACTTTTCTTAACCTATTGGCCAAAATCTTCAATAGAATCTTAAAGTCAACACAAAGCAAAGACACCGGCCTCCAGTTTTTGATTTCTTTGAGGTCTCCTTTCTTGGGTAAGAGGGTCAAAACTGCCCTCCTGCACCTCAAAGGCAGCTGTCCTCTGGCAATGCTGTCACTGAAAACGTCCAACAGGTCACTGCCCACCACATCCCAGAAAGCTTTGTAGAAGTCGACCGTTAGACCATCTAACCCTGGAGCTCGACCATTTTCCATGCTCATTAAAGCTGTACGCAATTCCTCCAGAGTCAGTTGTCTCAACAACTTTTCTTTTGCCTCCTCCTGTACTTGAGGTAGGCCTCCGAGAAACTCTTGTACAAGCTCTTGATCCGCTGTGTACTCACATTTGAACAAGTCCTTGTAAAAATCCGCAGCCCTCCTGCGCACATCAGCAGTCTCAGTGAGCTCTTGTCCATTGGCTGACCGAAGACAGTGAATAGTTCTACTTTGTCCATTTTTCTTTTCCAAACTGAAAAAAAAACTTGGATGGAGCATCCATTTCAGAAAAAATTTGAAAACGAGATCTGATCAATGCCCCCTGTGCTTTACTACCGAGCAGATCTCTTAATTCTGCCTTCTTTACAATCAGAGAATTCATTTGATTTCCTGTAGAATCATATTCATTTTGCAGCTCTAAAATATCATTCTCCAGAACTCTAATTTTTTTAGACATATTCTGGGTGACATTGAAATTGTATTGTACACAAAGTTGTTGAATTTGTTTTTTTCCCAAATCCCACCACTGTTGTACACTTGAAAACATTGCTTTTTTATTCTTCCATTCCTTCCAAAAAAACACAAAACAATTTTTAAAATGCAAATCTTGTAACAAAGCACTATTAAAAATCCAATAGGCACTTTTTAATTTCAACTGGTTTATAAATACACTTGCTATCACCATGGAATGGTCAGAAAAACACACAGGACTAACAGCACATGTTTTTACAATTTGTACTTGATGTTTAAAGCAATACACCTTATCCAGTCTTGCCATAGAAACTACACCTTCCCTTACTTGTACCCATGTGTATTGTTTAATTTTACTGTTCAAGTTTCTCCACACATCCACTAACTCATTTGTTTCAATGAAACGATTCAACGACAACCTGGAAGCTGTATGAGGTTCTAGATGATTTCTATCTAAATCCATTGCAGTACAATTAAAGTCCCCTGCAATCAGGAGATAATGGTCAGGATCACAATTTTGTACAGTATTTAATAATTTTTCTAAAAACAGCAATCTCTCAGCAGCAACAACTGGAGCATACACATTTATCAAAACAAGCGTTGCAATATCAAATTTTGCACTAACTTTTAAAAGTCTTCCTTCCACAATTTCCTCCACCTCATATGAAATTGGCAAACAGTTTTTTTGCAAAAAAGACTCCTACACCAGCACTTGTACTCTTTTTATGACTAAACATAGCCATACCCTCCCATTCTCTTTTCCAATTCACTTCATTTATGGGTTTCTTGAGCAAAAAATATTTCTACATGTTTCATTTTCATTAATTGAAACAATTGACTCCTTTTCTTTATATCTCTTGCTCCATTTAGATTTAAAGTTGCAAACTTCAAATCAATTATAAATAAAATGTAAAGGAAACCAAGCATAAATTGCAAAAACAAAAAAACAAAAAGGAACAACAACTCTTATAAATTCTTCTTTTCATTTCAGTTAAATTGAATCCACACACAATTTTTGTACGATTTTTTTTAATCTATGGAAATCTTGACTTGATAGTCCTCCTTCCCCTCTTTCTCTCATTAAGAAACGTGCCGACTCAATGAAGATTTTACGATCCGGAAAAAAATCGTCTATCACCACATTCCATTTGCCTTTTGTAATGTTCAGAAACCGTTGTACTCTTTCGAGACTGTCCCCGCTAGTCTCTTGACTCTCATTTAGAGACACCATATCTGAGGACCCCCCCTCACCAAAACTGACCAAAGAAACATCCGTAGATGAGTCATCAGATGTATCCTCCGAACTATCATCTTCCCCATCCTTTATTGACTCTTGGCTATTCATTAGTTGTTTCTTTAATTTTGAACCCCCTTCACTTTTTTTGGCTTTCCTTTTTACTACAGGAATTTTAAATACTAATTCTTCTTCTTCCATCATTATTCGTTCCTCATTTACTGTGTCTTCTATCACGTCTTTTATCATTTCACCATCAAGGACCTTTGGATCAATCTCATTTCTCTTTTTATTATCCTCAGTTTCTTTATCAGTGTTTGCACTTTCACTAATTTGCGTACCTGCGGTTGGTTCTGCTTCCCTTACCACCTGAATCACATTTTGCCTGTTTGCATCACTTTGGGTAGCATTGTTTTGCTCTGGACAAAAACGAACTTGGTGTCCTACTCCCCCACACCTAAAACACTTCATTGTTTCAGTTGTGGCAAAAATCACATACTCAAAACCCTCCACTTTAAACTTCAGCGCTAGATTTAAATCCTCCACATCCCCTTTCAAAATCATGAAAAGTTGTCTGCGAAAAGACATGTTTCAAAAGTGGAGATTTACAACCCAGTGGGATCTTTTTTATTGCCGAAACTATTTGCCCGTGTCTTGCCAATTCACGTTCTAAAATCTCGTCACTAATAAACGGCGGTGCATTTGAAATCACAACTTTTTTTGCCGGATTAACAAGCGGGAAAACTCCAATATGTTCGCCTTTAATTTCAATCCCTTGTTCAACAACTTGATTCACTTTTTCAATTGACTCTAAAAACAATACAATTGCACTGTTCATTCTTGACGCCGACTTAATGGAACTATGTCCAACAATCTCTCCGACAGCGAGACTACATTCCTCGACGGAGCATTCCACCCCGACCGGTACCTTAACGCCATGCCGGCGCGTCAACTGATTGAACGTCATTTTTACTCAAACCGCCACAGCGGCCAGAAAAGAGACGCCAATCCGGCCGCTGTAACTTTCGCCACCCACTACCTGTGCTTTCCTAAATCCACAGCCCGCTAAAAAAGGAAGGAATAGAGAAAAGATCAGACTCACCAAACACTCTCAAACACACGCTCACTCACCCGCACCACTCGCGCATGCGCACAGAGAGAGAGAAAGAGAGAGAAAGAGAGAGAGAGAGAGAGAGAGAGAGAGAGAGAGAGAGAGAGAGAGAGAGAGAGAGAGAGAGAGACTCAAAGGGATTGATTCTAGATATACAGCTATTCTTGCTCATGTTTAAGCTATTATTTAAACAACAATATCCATGTGTCCATCATATATTGTAGCTAATATATGGGCCAGAGAAGATGCATAATCTTCAAAAAAAAAAAAAAAAAAAAAAAAAAAAATCATGATGCACAGGGCAAACGCAGTTAAACAGTGTAATTCGCATTGCATTTTAACGGAAGGTAAGATAATGAAAAACTTCAAACAAAATGTTTAAATGTTTAAATGTTAAATGTTTTAATCAAAATGTTGTCCAGCAGTGTTGCTTCAAAGAAAATATCTACCAAATTAATTTAAGGAAGAAATGTAGAGATTCCAAAAAAAAAAAAAAAAAAAAAAAAGGATTGTCTACAATAACAAAGCAAAAACTCAGAAACATGACCATTTTTTTTTTTTTTGGTCATGGGACAACAGAGAGAAGAGGGCATTACCCAGAGAAATCACCGCAGCTCTTCCAGCTCATTGGTAAAGCCAGATTAAAGGAAATTTTGCCTTGAGGTATGAAGTCCTACTCTTGAGTTTTAAATTGGGCTGCTAAATATTTGCTGACTTTGAAAGGCCAGTCTTATTAAGTGTTAAACAACTAACATGCAAAACTAATCTAAAACTGTTTTACTGTCTGCAACTGGCCCTGATTTCATTTTGGAAATGTTTTTTTTTTTCTTCTTCTTCTTTTGATTTATTATAACTCTGAGTCTGAGTGTTCATTGGATTTCATGCTGCTAAATTTGGATACCAAGTATCTGACAGCTCACACAAATGCACCACATGCACACAGAAACAAACATAATACCCCCACACCACCCAGACTGATGGAGGCTCCTTACTGCTTCCAAGTGTTTTTGTCAGTTATTGTACATTTTGCACAAAAAAAGTACAGAAAAGAAAATCAATTTCAAACTTTTCAATTTGACAGTTTTAATGACTGTAGACCCCCCACCACCCACCTGTGGGTAATATATTTTGTGATTTTTACACAGAGAGCTATTGTATTATAAAAAGAATTGAATTCCCAGTCTCCAGTGGCCTGTGCTAAATTTACCTTAAACTAAATCACCAAAGCCTACTGGTGCTTGACAGTGAAGGCAGGTGCACAGCGTCCTCTCGGCTACTGCCAGAGAAGGCAAGCTACTCTCTATTTTACATGCCTTTTATATATATAATATCAATTTAACCTTGTTTCTTTTGATTTTGTAAAAGTCAAACAACATGACACTGGGAACTATTTTGCATATACATACTATATATATAGATGTCACATTCCCTTGACTGTTTCATTCCTCAGAATACAGAGCCCACCTCATTTTTCCCCCGCCAATTCCTTTTGATCTCTTCTCTTTTGTGTTGACAGTCCATAGCAACTTTTGCCAGTTCGAGTGATTTTCAGAGGACAGGCTGATTCTTCCTGCTTGCCATCAAGAAAACGAAGTTTACTTTGACTGAAAACAGCATCAATGGCCCTGGCTTTTTTCCTGACGAAAGTGGTGTCTAGTGAAGTGTTAACAGTCCTGACACTGCTAGTTTTATGTGTGTCTTGGCATGTCTTCCTGTGAGTCAAACCCCTGACGCATATTTTGTGATAAATAAATAAAGCCAGTGGAGAGGAACAAATACATACTCCAAATAGAAGCTGACAGCTCACAAGCTAGTAGATGGAGCCCTCTCTCTTTTCTGCTGACTAGTACAGGCAGATAGAGCAGCACAGAGAGTCTTGAATGAGATTTCTATGGCCCTCTGTCCCACTCATAAGACCAAGACAGGCCCCAGGAGACTGCAGAGCAACTATTAAGTGGCATTCGAGAAGACAACAAGCCATTCATGAAGAGATGAGCACACCTTCTGGGGAAGGTGACGGGTTTAAGAGCAGAGATGGCTGTTTTAAATAATAATGACTCACTTTTAGGGTTTATCGCTCCATTTTTCCCATTCCCTGAGGGAGGGCATTCGTTAAGTAAGGATGATGATTGATAATCTGATGTCGCCAGTGCACTTGTTCACCTTTGGTCTTGTATGCAGTAGGACTAATTGCAAAACTGTCATACAGATCTTGTGCCTAAACTCACCATTTTTACAGTCCTGTCAAAAAGTGAGAAGCACTGCATTACACGGACGATTAGCCATAATTCCCCAGCTGAAGGAGGAGACCTCAGGCAGACTCCATAATCTACACTCAACACCCCCCACACACACACACCTCCATTGCAAAGCACCTAGCTTTGTCATAAAATGACATTACAATATGCCTTTTCTGACTTGAACCGGTGTCTTGAGACTGCCTGGTAATGGCCTTGTAAATCACACATCAACTTTTACACTTCCTCATCCGATAAACAGCCTCCCAGATGATTCTGGTGGAGCAATATCCAGCAAAATAAGAATCTGGAACACATTCAACTAGACGTTCAAGATTCTAATGTGCTTTATTCAACAACTTCACTGAGTTAAAAGTGTTCCTGTAGTTCAAACTGTTGAGGGTTTTTTTTTTTTGTTTTTTTTTTTACTTTGATTTTTTTATTTTCATATATTTTAAAATGCAATTTATTCATGCGATGACAAAGCTCAAGCTATCAAAATACTAAACAAGTTGTGTCATAAGTCTTTTTGACCGCTTGACTTTTTAGTGACTTGATAGTCTTTACCCCACATTTAGTAAAAATGCAAGGTAAATTACAACAGACAGAGAGTGGTTACAACAATTTGAGATAAGTGGAATTATTTTAACAGGTTTAGGAAATGTATACTTAATGTTCAATAATGTGCTCAAAAGCACAACACAGTTTGGGGTAGAACATTCTGATTTTCAAACAATGTTGTGGTCAAGTTTTTAAACTATTTACATTCCTCGATTTGAAAAATATTCTTTTTAAATATTCTCTATGACATTTATGCATTTTATGAGAATGGCGAGCACGGCAGCTGTGGAATAGAAGGACAATGTGATCCTTAGTGAATCCAGTGTTCTTACAAGTCCTGTTTGCGGCCTTGAGATTCTGACCATAACGTCTCCTGTTGTACTCCAAGTGCTCGCCGTCTGTCACAGTGGTCAATGTTATTTGTAATTATGCTGGGTGCGTCTCGCTGAAGCCACATGTGTTCTGACTGTTCCAGTCCTCCTTCGGACGACATTGAATGAAAGTGTCCTCATCTGTGATGTTGACACGATTAACTTTCACCCACTGCATGTAATGTGTCACCATAGTCTTTAATCATCCCTCTATCCCTGTGCCCCCAACCGCACCTCCTATCCTCCCCTCTAGCACATCAGCTCTTCAGAGGGCATGCTCTTAAATATTGGCTACCTTTAGATCAGGACGGCAGTGAAACCGCCAATTACCCATATTCATTGCCCCAACAACAAATTGCCCATTATTTATGTGCTGCTCTTTTCATTGTTCCAGCAAGACAGCTTTTACAGGGAAGAACAAATCTAGAGTGAAAGCTTAAAGCACTTGAAATGGTGCTCCCTCTCACCCAATTTTACCCTCAGTCTTTTTTTTTTACACCCTCCTCCCTTTTTCCTTTGCTCATTTTTTTTTTCCCATAGGTGTGCTGTGGAACGCTTCTCTACTTGCCGTCTTATTGTGCTAAAGTAATTACTCCAGAGAAGAAGCTCATGAAGTGGAGAATTTCAAATGATTTCTCCATATTCATGGAGAGTGAAGCATGGAATATAGAAAACGATAAATTAGAAATGTATTTACAGAGAACTTGATGAGGAAGGTTAAAACGATTAGGCCCAATGGCTTTGCCAAGGAGTCTAAGGCAGACTCCACATGAGCTCTCTTCCTCTGATTGGTGCCCCCTGCTGAAAACGGTAATAATGCGGTTCTCTCCTCACAGTACTGAGCATCAGCAGGATATTTACTCCATGCAGGCTTCTCAGGTTATTGAGAGGGTATTTTGGCACAGCAATGTCCTGTCTTGCATTTGGAAAAGGTTTCTCTACTGGATGGTTGGATGATTGCTTTCCTCCAATTAACTCCTTTTTTTATACATAAATTTCATTCATAATGTCCAGTAAGCTTTATTAAAAATAGTTAATTTTCCAAACCTGTGAATAAATTAAATGCAATTCAAATTATGTGTTTGCCTATTGTATTAAAAAGTGCCGAGGCTATTGTTCTAGAGTTAACTGCAGTTATGTATTATTGTTATTTGAATTTCAGTATTCCAAAATTAAGAGAGCATTAAACATGTGCATGAACACATATCTCTTTATCCCATCTCCCATTCTACCTCCCCCACACATGAATACACTATTATTTTTTTCTAGAAAGAAAGAACTTAAACAAGGAATTTGATTAATGTAGTAGATGTATATTAAATCTGTCAATCAATAATTAAGGTACATTAAAAGCCTATAGAATATTTGTACAAAAGTTTGTTTCCTGATCCATCTCAATCATAGGCTCCTTCTTGCATACTACAGCACTTACGCACGTGCACACTCTTCAAAAAAGAAAAAAAAAATGTGTTTAAAATCTCTTGACAAACTAAAAGGTGTAAATTAAATTTATATTAAAAAATAAAATATATAGATGTAATCATTGTCAGCTTACTTATGTTTGTCCACATGCGTGCAAACAAGAAATGTCTCAGGTAACCATGGTTCCCTTTCAGTCTGACACGTTCGTCATTACGTCAGAACGTTACCTGACAAATTGAGATCTCGCCAGCTAAGCCCAATCATCTTAAAATGTGACCAAATGAACCAATGGACATTGGCGTGCAAGATTTGCAGCGTGGATATAAATACAGAAGTGTGTGCAATCGCACTTCAGCATTTTGCCTTGGAGCCCTGTTCCGGTGTTGTTGTGACGGTGCTACAGAGGTGGTTTCGATCTTCAATGAGATACTACTGTTCATTCTGCAAAAGAGCGTGTTGCTGCACACTGCAGGCTGCATTAAATCCCTGTTAGCTTTGCTGCTGCTATTTCCACTGTGCGCTTTTAGCACTAAAACGTTAAAACTTTTGATTTTGACATCTTAATTTTAAAAGGCTATATCTTAAAAGTGATAAAAGACAGAGACTTTCTGTAAATTAGAGAAATATTAAGAATGACCCAAAGTTTATATAGGGATTACATACAATTCCCATTTAATTTGCTGCAGGTATGTGTTATGTCTTTGAACCTAAGGACAGTTTTATGACGTCATTTGTATGATCGTCATATGACGATTTTGTATAGAAACATGACGGTTTTTTTTTTTTTTGAGTCCGGGATGACATATGACATGTCTGCCATCTAGTTGAAGGTCCGAGCTGACCGACTCTCTAAAGTAAGAGGAGGCCAAACAAACTCAACATCAAGGACAGTTTACCAAGGCAGCCTCACAGAGGGCTAAATACTTGATGTCACTGTCTAAATTGAGCCTAGATGAGCAAAGGCCTCAGCAGAATGACTCTCTACAGCAAGAGGAGGCCAGCCACACTCAATTTCAAAGACAGTTTATCAAGGTGGAAGTATAACAAGAGGAAGGGGATGTCTTTTCACTTTAGTGTGGGACAGATTTCTGCCCCCCGAACACTTTGCTTCAATAACCTCCCTCAAATCCTTCCTAGCGTTCCTCTGGTCTCGTCTCTTTTCAGACTCTACCTCTCGACTCTGTGTGGTCTACAGACCCAGGCAGCCCCAGGAACCCCCAAAGTTTGAGGGCGTACACCTGAGACTGCACGGTATTAGCTTGTTATAAGCTGCTGACCATGCCCACTTCTCTTTGAACCTATCGACCACCTCAACGGATGTGCTAAACAGTTCAGAGGGCAAGACTGGCAGATCAAGAAAAAGGTGTATCTCTTCTTTCCTGATATCAGCCAGATTGATCCACAGATGCCTCTCCGTGGTCAGCCTGCAGCATTGACCCATTGGAAACGTATCCTCAATGGGAGGCGTCGATGCAAATCCGAGCTCACGCATTCCCTCCACATTTGCGTAATTCATATGGCGAATATGAGGTCTGGCAGAAATGGAAGACTCACTGGAACTGGGCAGGTATGGCCAGCCAAGAAATGCTACCGTGAACTAACTGTGGTTTCTCATACTTCCAGGGAAGATCTCTGCAGGCAGGCTGAGAGGGCTCCATTCATATGTCTTCACCCTCAGCAACCACATCATGCTTTTCCTGGCTCGAAGCCAGAAGATCACTATCTGCTGGATTGGATGATTCAATACACAGAATGTCCTAAATCAAGTGGACCGTTAGCGTCAAAGGCAGAAGACAGAGAAATAGACATAGCGCACTCGAAATCCTCCGCCAGCTCGACTTGTGAGCCACAGGATCTCAGTATTTTCTGTGCCTCAGCTGCAGTAGGTCTTGAACCACCGGTAGCAGAAGCCTGTCCTGATTCCCTCGAGAAAAGGGACAGGGACGCACTGTCAATGGCCAATGTCATTGTCGCATTTGTACACATGCGTCGTGCTCCATAGTGTCTTCAGATGCAGTGTGAATAATAATAATACTGGTAATGTGAAAAATAAATAATACTGGAAGATTATATGAAATATAAACATTTAAATCATGGCTGTCATAAAATCTTGCCAGATTTATTCAAATATGCACTCACTACGTTTTTATATATGCCTCATTCAGTTTTATATTGCAATGCTATACTGGTCTACGACCGTTTACAACTTCTAAACATCCGCAGCATGCTCTCCACCTTGCCTAACGTCAGCTGTGGCGTCTGTGGACCGTGTTTCGAGCTTCCACCCCGCCCATCCCTCTCTCCTGCATACCTGTGCCAGCTCCAAGTCGATCTACCTCGCCAGAGACGCCGGAGAAGGCGCGGCAAGCGCGGTGGTATTGCTGTGCGTCTCAGATCGGCCGTTCTGCGGGGCTATGATCCACACCTCGCCTTGCTCCGACGGGGATCAGAGTTTGCTCACTATTCCACCAGCCAGTCTTCTCTGGATGGCCCCCCTCGATGGCTGCGCCCAATCATACCCGGATTCCTCTCTGCACCTGCTCGGATATTCAGTCATCGTCGCCGTGGTGGAGCCAATCTTCACAACCTTCGGTCGCTTTGCCGCGATATACAGCCAGTGACAGCCTCATCACGACTGAGATTTGCACTCATCAATGCCCGGTCTCTGGTAAATAAAACCTTCATCTTAAATTATTTTTTTTGCCTCTCAAATGCTGGATTTCTTGTGTGTTACTGAGACTTGGACAAAGCCTGGTGAGTTATCTCCGTTCTCGGAATTGGTGCCTCGCGGCTGTCATTTCTTAAACTCCCCGCGCTTGTCTGGCCGCGGCGCGGGTCTTGCCACTGTTTTTAAAAACACTTTTCAGTGCCGACCTCTTCCTACTGGCTCCTACCGTAGTTTTGAGGTACAAGTGCTACAATTAGTCCTGGTAAACCCCATTTCCATAGCTCTAATTTATCGTCCTCCTCAGCAAAATAAGTTTGCTGCATTAATGGGCGATTTATTGAACAGGCATGACAAAATATTACTGCTGGGTGATTTCAACATTCATGTTTGCTGTGCTTCTAAACCATACTCTGCTGACTTTCAAAACTTGATCGAGTCGTTCGATTTCACTCAGTGGGTTTCTGGTCCAACACACATCCACGGTCACACCCTTGATTTGATTTTAACCCATGGCTTCTCTATTTCAGATATAGAAATCAGCAGCCCATCTTTCTCTGATCACTTGCCTGTACTTTTTACTGTTCCTCTGACTGGATGCACACTTAAAAATCCATCGCTGGCACGTTTAACTCGCTGTCTTAATCAACGCTCTAGTGAAACTACAGCCTATCATGATGTGCGAAACTCCTTGGAATCTGACTCTACTCTATATAACTTGGATGCTGATGCACATCTCAATCTTTTTAACTCCACCTGCTCAGTTATCATGAATTCTATTGCACCTTTGAAGTATAAAAACCACAAGCCTGCACCAGTACCTTGGCACACTGACACTGCACGTACCCTTAAGGCCTGTTCACACCGGGACGAATTTCGCGCATGATATCCGTCGACGTTTAACGCCTCGTGACCAAACAATGGGCGCCAATGTGAGTGTTCACACCGACGCGAAAACCTCGGGTTCGTTTTTTTGGTTTGACGCGCCGCGTCAAAACCTATCCGACCAACGAGATTGGCGGGTTTGCTCACGTGTCTGGTACTTCTGAAGTTACAGTAAAACACAACTTGGGGGCGCTCAAACACAAAACGGTCTTGCCGAGCACACATACGGCAAATTAAGAGAAGATACCTATGGGCAAGTTGAATGTTGAGCTGCTTGTCTTGGAGCATAAAGAGCTATATGATAATATTTATATTAGTATTTCTGTAATAATAGTATAGTATAGGGTGACCAACAGTCCTGTTTTCCCGGGACATGTGTAAAACGGTCACTTTTTTTTTAATTACTGTGGAATGAAACAGGTCGTGATTGCTAAAGAGACAGATATCCAGAGTCCTGTGGATATAAAGGATTAAGAACATTTAATTCTACCGAACTTCCCGCAAGTCCTGGATTACTCACACAGGTCAGTTTATTAGACGAATTAAACTTTTGAGGTAAAAGCAGCGCTGCTTCACTTTCTCTAACGTTACACTCTCTAACGTTACACTATCACACTAAACAGCATTTAAATGTGTGTTGAAAGTTACAGTGTTAGACTACTTGTTAGTTTGTTTGCTATATGAAACTAGCAGTAAGCTAGATCAACATTAGAATAACATACTGACCATATTCTAACATTTCATCATGTTGAGATAACGTTATATAAAATGTATTTGTTTTTTGTACATTTGCTGACCTGTCTAGGTAAAGCTGTCAAGTCGTGAGTCATGAAGCTCTGTCAAGTCCAAGTTAGTTGCGGACGTGGAGCTCTCGGCATCTCAAAAACTCCATGCTGATATTGAGCCTCATTTTAGCTTTCCTTGTTTGTCTCAAAGTCTGCTTGCCATGGTGTATGTTTGAAAGAAACAAGAACTGCGTACCGCTAAACGTTACACACTATGCTGTTGTCCTTAACTTTTGCCATGGTTATGTCATGGCTATGGCAGTATGAACCAAGGGGGTAATCCATCAGCCGGAAGTTGAAGCCTCGCAGGAGCCGCCATTGTAGCAGAACTTCATCTGCTGTTAGCATCCCATTGACTCCCATTCATTTTGGCGTCACTTTGAGGTGTCCAAAGACTTCATCTGTCCATTATTTATTTCTAAAGAAACATGACAATGTATAAAATGCTGCATTACTTTGTATCTTGTGTTATGGCCCCGTAGATGCTGTTTTTGTGAAAAATACGCTAATAATAGGCATCACTACACAACTTTCTATCGCACAATAGAGACATTACCGTATAGACAGGAGGAGAAGCTCGCAGGCAATATTTTACTGTCTATGAGGCAATCGGGGGGACATGGAAGTCGAGGAAGAAGCCTTTTACTGTCTATGGGATATGCCCATTGATAGAGAGTCCATAAAAGCAACGGGACAAAATATTTCAAAAACGTTTTGGCTTGGCACAGTTACTAGAAGATTTACAACTGTCAGACTGTCGTCGCGCTCAGTTTGAGCCTGCACAGTTGCTCAGACATCAGACAGGAAGTGCAAAAATCGGGCTTCAGTCTTCTCCGTTGAAATCAATGGGGTCATTGAAATCAATGGGGTCGTTGTGTACATTTCTTTTACTGTCTATGTTATGAACAGAAACTGAGGATAGCGCTGATATTGCGTCATTGACAGGCGACTTTTTTTTTTTTTCTGGGACGGCCACTTATTTAAAATTGTAATTTGAAGTAAAATAAATAAATAAATAAGTAAATAAAAAAATGGAGACTTTTGGGATACGTACACAACTGCAGGAAATTTCACACTCTGCAAGTGTTTTTTGTATATTTTACATATTACAAAATTCTTGCTTGTTGTATCTTTAATCTTACAATATCGTGGTAAATGTGCAAATTGTCAGTACATTAGCCAAAGTCCTCAAAGACTTTACCACAGTTTTAACACTTCAGTGTTTGAGTAACAAATTGAACATGTCCTCACAAATAACCTTCTGTTGAGGAATAGGATCATACATCAAATTCTTATTTGAATCTTGATATTGCCGTTTTCCTGCAGTCGACATGATCCATTACCCATCATTCTGTAGGATTATTAGCTATTAGGGTGCTATTAGGATGATTTGCTCCCATAAGCAGTGGCTCCATCATAATAAGCACATAGAACATCGCAAATTCTAAAGTAGAATTTAACCATGGATGCAATGTTATTTTCATAAATTGAGGTTTTATGCTACACTGAAATTTACAAGAGCACATTTTGGCTTATTTTATTAGAAGAAAGTGATGATGATAATTTTTTTTTTGTTGTTGTTGAATGCAAAGTTATAGAGAAGCATTTGGACAATAAATGTTTCTCATGCATTGAAAATATTTCTTTTAAAAAAATACATTATGAAAAGCCCTTTGAAAATAAATAATAAACCATCTGCAACCTTGCTGACTAAAGTGAGGTGAGGACCATGGCATCATATTCCTTCTCATTAATTTCACATCTATAGTTTGCTTAAAATGTAATTAACAGAATAGTGTAAAGATCAATGTGTTGTTAAATTATGCTGGCTCCCGTTTGATGTCTGTGTTGAAGTAAGCTAAATGTCTTGTCAGCTCTTTTGAGCATTTTATTGCATGTATTATTTTAACCAAGTCATTTATTGCAAGGGCACTCCATGACCATGGCTCAATATGAGTCATTATAAAAGCAAACAAATATGGCTGCAATCCTCTCCACAAGGGTGACTGTTGAATCCCTCAAAGCAAAAAAAGATAAATAAAATAAGAATAATAATTTTCCAGCAGCAGACTGATAATTTTATGACACACAGTAGAGCCACAACAACTTTCTGACAGTTTCATCATACATTACTCCAACATCTCTTGAAATTGACATTGTTGGCTTTGATCAAAGCCAAAACAGAGCCGTGATATTCTGAAAGAAGTGTTTCATATGATTTCTGTGACAGACTGTATATCTTCAAAACATTGAAAGTGCTTGAAGGAATACACTCTGTATGCATGTGATCTGTTATAGAAAAAAAATAGAGAGAGAGAGAGAGAGAGAGAGAGAGAGAGAGAGAGAATGGGAAATAGAAAGAGAGAGAATGAAACCATACTAAAAGAAAGATGTGAGAATGACCATTTGTAAGCACAAAGGAGAGGCAGTGGTCAGTCTGAGAACACCACATCGGAAATGAAATCCCAGCCCATTTGTATCACCAACGGAATGAGAGTCTTTTTCTTACACACATGATGAATATACGGTATTAAGGTTCAGACATAGAAAATGAATGGCTTACAATACAACTTGGCAAAAGCTGTGATGTCTCCCTTCACAGTGTGAGAACTCCAGGCCTCTCGTGTTGGCTCTTTCCATTCATCATGATCAGGGCACAGTTTGAGGCACTGACCTGATTGGTGCTACATGTCCCATGTCACTCTGGAGAATAGACACTTTCTTTGTCACCAAGAATACCATCAAGCTTGTTAGGAAGAAGATAACTTTCCTTTAGTGAAAGGGGAGCTATCTTGGGAGGACAACTCAAAAGCAGCCTTATTACAACTTTGTTATGCAATTGCTCTTCTTTTTCCTTTGCTGTGTTGTGTCTGCAATGGGAATTTGAAGAACTTTGATACAATATGCTGCTGCTTGTGGACACACAATAACCTCTTACTGTCTCATTGGACTAAACCACTTAAACAACAGTTCAAATCTCTAAAATTCCTTGAATGAAGTGCCAATGTGATCAAAACTAAGTTTAATTTTTATTCAAGAAAGATGAACAGAAATATAATTAAATGATTTTACTTAAAACCTAATTAACTGGTTTTATTTATTCCTCTAATAAACTGACCTGTGTGAGTAATTTAGCACTTGCGCGTAGTTCGGTAGAATGAAATGTCCTTATTCCTTTAAATCCGTGGGATTCGCGTTGTGTGTGGCGCTGGTATACATCTAGCAATCGCGCCCTGCTTCATACAACAGTCATGTTAAAAACATCAATGTATTCACTCATCCATAAAAAATTCATCAGCTTGACAACAAGACCCATAATTCCGCTTAATTCCTTTGTTATTGAAAGAGGTTAGCGACCCCTGGTGGCGAAAAATCTTGCATACTGTATCTTTGTATCTTAAATTGAATCAAAGTTTCATCAACCAATTACCTGGATTTAATAAATAAGAAGTAAATATAACAGCCATTAGATAACCACGACACGAAGGCGCCAACGCATGAACTGGAGCTCTCTCATAAATGGACCGAAACTCACCAAATAAGGTAGCCTACTTGCGTCTCTAAACTGAAAAATATATCTACAGTATATTGAAATGTCTACTTTTAAACAGAACAATTCAAAACAAAAGAAAACAGACTGCCTTCTGTTTATGTACTCCGTATGGGAAAAGTGCATTTCTCTGTGGCGCGATCACTACTGCAAACTTGTACGAAGATCGCAAGTTAGCATCATCTTTCCAGCCGAGTGAGCCGTCACTGACAGAAAACACTTGTTTATTAAAATAAATGTAATTGTCTCCTTGTTATGTTTGACATATTCATTATCATTACTTTTACCGGTTCTTTGTGACAGGTTTGATTTGCTTTATTAGCAGCACCCTACATACATGAACTCGTCAGCATCAAAAACACAGCGATTTTTTTAGTCAATAATCGCCCTTTTGATATTCTATAATTAAATCGTCTAGTCGACAAGACACATATAATTTGCCTGAAGTGTTTTAAGAAGCTTTCTCAAATGACCCCGGCAACACATCCAACATGCAAATGCATAAACTTCAGCACCATCCCAAAAATCTATTTAGTTGGAGCACAGAAAACAACTCAAAAGCAGCAGCATACACTGCCAAGTTGAATAATTTGCATGGTTAAAATTGTTCTTTTGTGTTAAGTTTATAAATTTATATTTAATATTTGCTATTTTTTCTCTCAAAATCTGGGGCTTAACACCCCAATTAAGCCCCGCCCCCATACTAGATCGTGATACAAACCGAATTGTGAAAAGTGAATGCATAAATGCAATGAAAAAAAAAACAACTCATGTCAACTACTAAAATAATTGCTTCAAAATCAAGTAAATCAGGCATAACATTTTAAGTAACTATACAAGCCATGTGATATGCAATTTCCCGCATGCCTTTCCAGCCAAAAATTGGAGCCATTTTGTGAAACACATATGTGAAGACTCTGAAAAAAGGTAAGCTTAACTTTTTTTAACTTAAAGTACACACGATCGTTTATTGCATTTTTGGCCGTTTTTGAGAATGGGGGTTAAACTGAATTTCAGAATTGCTACAAATTTTGCATCAACAATTAGAAACGTGTTACTTTTGAACACATATGAAAATGCTTGTAATCTACATGTTAATGTATGACTTTGGACACAAGTATATATAGGCTATTTGAATTATTAAGCGAGTATGCTTCCATCCAATGAAGTGTCAGGTGTTTATAGTAGTCAGATCGTGCACCCCTACTACTGACTAAAAGTAATTTTGCAAATACATGTCAACTTATTCTACTAACCTGGGGTGCATTTCCCGAAAGCATCGTCAGCCAACTATGGTCACAAGTTCCGTCGTTATCAGCATAGTTCATCGAGTCAGTGTTTTTCCCGAAACCATCGTTTCAACGAACATTCGCAAACAGCATCGCAAAAATTGTGTGGTTTGAACGACAGCTCTCGACCTGTGGTTAGAAGCATCGTTTCTATTTTGCATGACATTTGGAAGTAATAAATCCTTATCTTGAGCAAAATAAGCAAGCTGACATTCAGTACAACCGGTGCCTTTTATTCAGCTTACATAAAAAATGTAATTTACGTGTTTTAGTTTGTCAAAAGATTTAAAGTACCGATTTTGAAGAGTGCGCATGTGCGAATGTGCTCTACTATGTAAGAACGAGCCAAATATTGAGTTTGGTGATAAAGCAAAATAACTGAGAACAATTTGAAATAGTCCTCAGATGACATGTCTGTAATTTATATTAACAAATATATAGTTAATTGGATCTCAAACAGTTTAATTAAAAGTAGTTATTACTCCACCACATGCGAAACCAACGTGGTTGAACGATACTTTGCGACAATGGGTTTCGGGAAAAAGTCGCGACCAGCTAGTTGATTTCTCCAACGATGCATCATACTATGGTAGTGAAGCAGCAAGTTACATCGTTGTACGGGAAACGCACCCCAGATCCTTAACACCCAAACCTAACCTAACAGTCTAATGTGGTCTAATACTACTCTAATGAGAGACAGTTGACATGTAGTTGCAAAGTAACTTATAGTTAAAGTGACTTATGTCTAAAGTGGACCATCGAAATGAAAATGTAACCCAATAGGGCTTTCACCATTACATTATTGCAGGACATAACATTTTTCCACATTTGAAAATCAATGTAACTGTTAAAATAACATGTGATATTTTATTGAAGTGATACAAAATCACACCAGGAATATAGGCAAAAACTCACTGTACAGCAATCTGACACTTCCCTTTTTGGACTATAACTCAACAATGATAAAGCACATAAAACATGCAAGATTATAGTAAAATGTAAACATTTAATGAACTACGGATGCCCTGCTAAAATTGTTTCATACACATTTGTTGTCCTAGTGAACTGCAAAGCATGCATGCTGAGTAACCATTTAAAATGTTTGCATTTGTTTAATTTTGCACTTTTTGTCAACTAAAATAAGTACTAAAATGAATGAAAAAGAAATGATGAAATATTTTGAATATTTGAGTATTTTCATTTAAAGACAAGATGGATGACTAAAACAAAGTGGTGTAAAAATCAACACAGCTTGAAATACGATCTTGGCAGAAGTGAAATAGGTCTTTTGGAAGACATTGTTAGATGAGATCAATAACCTAAGGGATCATCAAGGGAAAGCAGGAAAGCATTGTTGCATATCTTAACATCAGATGTGGCCTATGGGCTCTATAGCACCTGTGAAAATGCTGTGTCTGGAGCACACTTCAAGCACAAGCACCTTCTCCCAGATGGGCTCTGTAAGCGGGGCTTTGGATCTGAGGCTGTAGATTTAGGCATATAAATGGTGCCGACACCTTATCGTCTGCCTTTGTGCTTTGTGCTTTCCCCCACTTGTACCTGATGTGAATTTCATATCCTTACTTCAATGAGCTCAGCACCCGCTTTGGCCTCCTCCCTCAGTACCTGTTGACAGACACAACTCTGCCTAGGGACGAAGCTGCTGCGACTAGATCTGTCAGCCAAGCAGAGGGCGTAGTTAACTTGGCACTAGAAGCCTAGTGGTACAGAAACTCTGCCATTTAAAATAAAAGAAACATGAAATGCCTTTTGATGTCAGAGAGTTTCACCTTGCTCTGAACAACAGCCCACATGGGAGCGACACACCACGAGACAGTTTGTTTGAGGGTGGCGAGATGCTGTTAGAAAGCGGCATTCAAATAGCAAAGAGAGACAAGGGCGACCACACAAAGACAAATTTAAACACCCAAACATTTATCAAGGTGCATCTATAGAGGGAAGTAAAATAACTAAAGCTTCTCCCTAGTTTGAAACAGAACTTATCTATGACTTTGGTTTTTCTAATAAAGTTTGCTTTATAGGACGAGACAAGTGTAATCCGAATGGAATGAAGTTGTCTCCCTGAACAGACTTTTCGTCGCTATAGAGCTTGAGGGTTTTCTCTATCTGTCACATCTGTCATTTCTGTTATTTTGAGGAAATTGATTTTTATATTGTTTCAGTGGAAAATTCAGATCACTTATAGGAGGAAGACACACAAAACACACAGTAACATACACAGAGAAGCGCAGACAGCTTAACTGTCTGAAAGAATCTTGCCCAGCAATTCTGTGAACCCTCACTGACGTGCAAAGAGTTGTCAGAACAATGAGACATGTTTCAAAACCAATTGTAGTGATTCTGCTCAGGATTAGACCAGACTGCACTTGCATCCAAAACATCTAGGCTGTAAGAGACAGTAATAAGAGCCACCACTGGCATCAATTCAAATAAAGTCATGGTATGACAACAACCAATCTTTCAACACCACAATGTTATAAACTTAAATCTCTGTTGAAGTTTCACACCCAGCCACAAGTAAAGCATTAAACAACAACATCAGCCAATACATTTCTAACGATACAGAACAAAACACAGCAATAATTATTTCCATATTGTTAGACGAGTTATAGATGTTTCTTTAGTTTTGGTCATAACATGGCAGAATAGAGTAAGATGATGGTATCTGAATGAATCGAATATAATAAAGTCATTTCTTATCTAAGTCTTGATGGAATTAACATAAAAAGCAAGCAATTATTCCATCAAGATGAAATGGAAATTACACACTTGTAAAGTACATTTATTATACAATGACTTCAAAACAAGTTTGAATCAAGTTATGTGCAATTGTACCTCAGCACATATGTAAATATTAAAAAAAGGAATCTTTTTTTCATTATATATATATATATATATATATATATATATATATATATATATATATATATATATATAAAGTCTAGAAAAAATATTGCCTTAAAATTTGTCCTATTAGTTCTAATTTATTATTTTTATTAAACCTTTCAAGTTGCAAACATTTTATTGTTGAGTTCTGTTGACATAGCAATGTTGATCATTACATCTCCTTAATAATGTGTGTAATTTAAACTCAGATTTCTTTATTAATTGATTTGTTTTTATTAAGTTGTTGTAACTATGAAACTGTCTTGATAACTTCGGAAATTAGGCAGTGGATTTCTAGATCCCAGCATGCTTTGCACAGAAATAAAAGCTTTAACGTAAGTTCTGCCGGAAGACTCAATTGTTACGTTGCTTATTACCTTCTCATCTATCCTATCATGTTCTAATACTTGTAGTATAAAATATCGGTACTTACACATCTGAGTTTGCAGATCATCACGCTTTTATTAACCTCCATCCTTCCCACCATCACCACCTACCAGGGGGTTGGTTGCGCCCCTATGCAGAGTCCGTACGCTCGGATTGTAAACTATGGGCGGGGCCTACGCCTTCGGACAACTCTAAATATCTTTATATCATAATATTGGTTTCAGGGCTGTTTATAAATGCATAATTGTTACGTTTTTTTTTTTTGTTTGTTTGTTTGTTTTTTTTTTAACCTCTTAACATATCTTGTCTCAATTAACTATAGATTTGATAAAAAAAAGGGGGCATGTATTTTAAAATAACTATTTACATCAACTAAAACAAACTAGCTACTAACTAAAATTGTTAACATATTGTTCGTTTTTTCATTTTTTTTTTGGGACTATTTAGTAACTTATTATTACATAAACATGTTTAACATGTGAAACAATATACTGAATGACTACATTTTTTATGCGGAAATTATCTGAATTGAGAGAGTTCGGGAACTGGATGAACTAAAGCTCTATGAGTATTACAATAAGCACAATAAAATGAAATAAATTAAAATGGTGTAACTAAATTCTTTAAATATAAAACAAAAGAAAAGCAGATAAGTGATAAGTCCATGGAAAGAGAAAAAAAACAAAAACAAACAAAAAAAAAAACTGCTCATTCGCATCTGTCAGTAGCCGATAATATTTTGGCTTCAATATCTCAAGGAAAAGAGGTTAGATATTAGTGAAAGATATTACGCAGTACTCGTTCCATCATCTAAAGAGAACTGAGGTTACGTTATGTGGTGTGGGGCCAGGGTGTTTAATTTGGGGTTAAACTATCTTTAAATATACTGTCTTTGTTCCTATACAGTGGAAATTGCTTACATTATTTACATTTTTATTTACACACAAATCATTAATGGCTAACATTTTGACTTAATAAAATTATTCTCTAAAGTCTTGCCGATCGACCCCTATAAACAATAAAGAAAGTGAGACTTTTTTTCTTAAACATATAGCCTATTCTTTTTTGACAGAATTTATCATTATAATCAAATTATTTACTGTTTTTTGTATCACCATAGTCATCCAAGATATGGGATTCAAATTGAAAACATTTCCCCCATTGTGTGTCTCCCCCACTTCTCAAACCAAAGTTACACCCTTGCCTACCCTGATGGTTTGTCATTTCCCTGTCAGGATCTCCACGAGTGAATTCATAGCCTTTTTCAAGCATACCAAAGTCGCATATTAAAGTCCGATTTTTATTTTCATTTATTTATTTTTAAAACTGAGAGTCATAACTAACATGATGCTGCCACTCTTTTATTGTAGTAACAAATAAATAAAAACTAAAAAGATGATAGCAAATACCATTATTTATTTATTTATTTATTTACACTGTGATCTGAGGTTCATTCAGTACCTTCAAAACACAATTGACTATAGAGGGATAAAAATGGATAGGAAAGAACACACATTCAGCCCACTGATTGATGAGATTGATTTCAAAATCAGCACAGATGGTGATTTTGAGGTGCAGCGAGAAGGTGCCCCGTCCTCCTCTTTATTGTGCAGGAGACACAATTAGAGGCCTTTATCCTTCTTCTGGCTGGAACAAGACCTCAATCTCGTGGTATCTCCCGTTTCATCAAATCCCTGCTTTTTCCCTGCCTCAAAACTGTCACTGGGAGAAAATAAGCCCTCCCTCATCAAAGAGGGACTTCAATTGATTTTCAGACTAGGGGAGAATTTTATTCAGAAAGTTGGAGGCAAAGATGGGAGGGAAAAAAAAATCTACCTGCATCCCACATCAGCCAAATTACTTCTGACTTTTAATTTATTTCTGCAGGAAATGGAAAGCTACATCCTAACCACAGTCAATAGGGGAGCCGAGGAGAGGGGTGTAATCAGGCCGAGATCCGACTCCTCCACCTCGTCCCTGTCAGCTTTAATAGGCTCTCCGAGAACACAATCTGCTCCCTCAGACACACTCCCACTTCTCCTAAAAACGGAGTCCTCTACCCATCGGCCCCAGGCCATGTCCCCCTTAATGACAACTGATCATTCCGAATGTCACACAATGTTCAGGCTCAGACATGACGGGTCCCCCATGACGATTTCTAAAGTACAGTGTATACTCCAAAAATGTGGACATCTTGGTGCTTTTCAATAGTACTTCATCATGTAGAATATTAGAAAAAAAATAGCATTAACAGCAAATGATCAGGGCCCGTATTCATAAAGAATCTTAATGTAAAACGTAGCTCCTAGTGACAAAATTCTAAGAAAATTCTTAGAAATGTGGGCGTTTACTCTTAAAATTAAAGAAAAATTCCTAGTGAAGAAAAAACTAATTCAGAAAGAATCTTAACCCTTAAAAGAGGTCTTAAGGTCAAAATTGTTTGGAGTATGGATGAGGACTTTTTAGAGGCTTAAGAGTTTCTTTAGCAGAGGAGAAAATAGCAGAAAAACGATGAAGAGGGAGAAGAAATATGTTGCAATAGATGACAGTGAGTTAATAGACAATATATATATATATATATATATATATATATATATATATATATATATATAAACGATCGTGCGTGGATCATGTTTGTGACTGATCTTATTAGAGACAAGCTAATATCACCGACAAATCGCAATGCCATAACGGCTGAAATGAAAGTAGCCTAATCACTACATTGAGATATTTGGCAAATGGGAAAATGCAATAAAGCAGCAGTGGTTTGGGTCTATCACAACCCTCTGTAAACAGTGTTCACACAAACAGTTACAGCACTTTCAGAACCTCTTATTATGCCACCTTGCAGGCTCAAAAAAACTGCATTTATGAATATAGCAGGCTTCCCTGATGCACACAAGCAGGGGAATGAACCGTTAATAATTTGCGCTATAAGCTTCCATGTCTGCTTCTTGCTTTGTGCCGTGACACCCGGCCCAAATTTTTTCTTTAATGATAGTGTTCATCCACTAACTTGGGCTAACAGCAAACACTGCTCTTCTGTCCAGTTGGGTTTTCTCATCTTTCTCGTTTTTTATTCCATGTTTGCTATATTAAAACCAACATTCAAACCACCACTTAAAAAGACAGCAATCAGTGTAATTGGAAAGAGTGGGACATTTTTTTATCATTCTAAGCCAATCAAATACCTTAGGATATTAACAGCATGGTAAAAAAAAGGATTTATATACACATAATGTATATAATGTGTGTGTGTATATGTGTGAGTAAACTCTATACTTAAAATTGCTCCTTTTTTCCCTTCTTGGACAACCAACCAATCACAGTCTTCAAAAGAGTGTGTCATACATAGCAACGGGGTCAGCCCCGCCTACTGACTGAGATAAAAGTTTTTATCTTTTCCTTAAGGCGGGCATACACTGTGCGATTTTCGTCCGATTTTGAGCCGAATTCTTACTCGTGCGACTATTTTTCGTGTCGGACCGATTTTCAGCTTTGTCGTGCGTTGTTTGTCGTGCAGTGTTCGTGCAGTGTACAGGGAGAAACGAGAGGCGATTAACCTCTCACGATCGACAATCGGATGGTCGGATGAATTTCTGGCATGTCAGAAATTTTGGTCGCTCCTCGTGACTATATCGCACTGTTGAAGCAAAGCTACGAACCGATTGCCCTAATCTCTGTGTTTTTTCCCTCACTGCACCTGTGCGAAAACAGAAGTTTAACCATTTCATCTGCGGCAAAAATAAAATAAAAGCGAAAAGAGGGAGATCTTTAAGTTCTGTAGTTCAAACTAGCTACAAATTACTGTTGCTTACCTCCAGTTCGTGTTGCAAAATAGATAATATATTACCCACCGTCTTCCAAGCCACCTGCGATGTAACATCTCTTTTATTAATTTGTCAAACAATGTTTTTGAAATAAACCTGTTTTTAATTTTCATTGATGATTAATTATGGCAATGTCCGGACATATTATAGACTGTTAATAGTTATTTTATATGCCTATAATTCATTGTAATCGACCTAAATGTTTTAGACAATTTTTAATGAGTAAGATTATGTAATATTTTATTATCCTCACAGCACGTTGGTTATGTGCTGTGAAAATATTGCGTGGCAAATTAATTATAATAGCGGATCAAATTAATAATAAAATTAGCCTCCACTAATAATGATAATACAATAATGCTAATAATAATTAAATGCATAAATTGACAATGCTAAATCATCTAGATACTGATAGCAGATGCTTGTTTTGACAATATCCCTGGATACATACACGTAAATATGCGCAATCCAGGGGGTTATCGCAGATATTACACGTATAGTGTGAGCAGTGAAGTCGCAGCTCGACGATCGGACCGTACAGTGTGAGCACATAAATCCTGAACTTTGGCTTTGCATCGCATGCGATTTACTCGTTGAGTGTGAGTAGGTACCTTGCTGAAATCGCACAGACATCGCACAGTGTATGCCCGCCTTTACTCGTAGTTGCTCTCAGATCAGTCCTGAATCGCTCTTAAGCTAAGACTCCCATGTAAAAGTTTTTTTAAGCTAAATTAGGAGTTTTCTGAGAGGATTCTTAGAATCTTTATGAATACGGGCCCAGATGTTAGTTTTCGAATATGCAAATATTCAATGAACTGTTTTCTTGAGTGGGAAGCGACACATCAAGGTCACAAATGATTGGCAGCATTTGCACACTTGAGGCTCTCTTTCTTCCAGAGAAATATATTTGTATGTATACCCTGTCAGTGTTGTTCAGGGGGGAAGAAATGGTCTCATAGATGGAAAATCAAAAAAGTTTCTATCACCTGAAAATTCTAAATGATCACTGAAATTGAGAATGAGAAGAAGAGGGGGAGGAGTGTAGGAAAAAAAATGTAAGAGTTGCTCTATTCATTTCATTTGAGCAAGAAACAGAGCGATGCTTTTGATGGTATAGCTGCTGGGCACAAAGCTGAATGGAAATGGATTTGTGGAGTGTCCCTGACTCACAGATCAGGTTTTATCTTTGTGCAGTTTGCTATTCTCCAGACTAATGAACCATCTTTGAGAGGAGATTAAATGGCAGGAAAAAAACAATCACAGCCCCTGGTCACTTCCATTCTGCCTGTGCTCTCGGCATATCACAAACCCTCTTAGTGTCACATTGGACTGCCTGCTGTCTAAGTGCTGTGTCCGTTCAGGGCAGACTACCACTGTGAAACAAACTACCATAAATGCTCTCCTAGAGTAAAATGAGTATTTCAAGCTGAATATTTTATTCCATGAGTCTTTTCTTAGCCGTACACAAGCAGATGGACATGGATAAAGGAAATGAATCACTCCAATTGTCTCCTTTCAGTGAAATTTTCCTCCCTTTTTTTCTTGTTGATATCTTCTTTGTGATGGGTCTGTGTTGAAATCTGGGCTTTATTTTTGTGGGTGATGTGCTGGAGAGTTTCTGCTTTGGTCTACCCACCCGCTCTGACAGATGCACCCAAGGGAGATCGGCTGATGTCCAGGAGCACTCACCTGTCAGAGAGTTTGCATGCGGCCTGTTGCCTTGGAAACCAAAGTGCCCCAAACAGATGTGCTGAATGAAAGGTGAAGAAGTAAACAAAAAGCTACCATTTTATGCATCTGCCCAGTATTTTCACTCTCATCCCTCATATATAGTCTCCTGATAGCTTGTTTCAGCAGGCAGATGCCCCAGCGCAGCTCATGAGCCACTGATAATGATTGTGTGCTATTAATAGTATGAGATGAGGTCAGCCATCAGCTCTGAGTTAATGAGTGTTTTACCACAGCATCGGCATGGCTTAGGCAGAAAAAGTTGGTAAGATCTTTGTTTTACTTCAAGCATAGATTTAGGAGTATTTTTTCCCCCAATCATTTGTTTATTTATGTATTTTTCACCTTGACACAGATAATAATAAGTGAAGGTCTTGAGATGGCACTCCAGAGCACTTGTGGAAAGCCAAGAGTATATTTCTTTGGACAGACTTGAAATGGACCCCCTTTCTTTTTAGACAAATTGGAGCTTGGGGAAGCATAGATTAAACCAATAAATGCAGTGAGGAATTCAAGTGGCTGGCAATATGTGGCAATGTGTGCCTATGTGTGGCAATATGGCAATATTCTTAAACTAAGCAAATGTATGACTGTAGCAACCTAATAGAGCAGGAGCCAGTCATATTATATTAGGGTACTTTTTGGGTATACACTTTTTATGGGGGGGGGGGTCCACTAATGTCTTGCTACAGTTTGCTTTGGTCGGAATTGCTTTGCTGGAACTATGACCTTCAGAAAGATGTTACAATTGTGGATTAAGACAGTAGATGAACCTGTCTCTAGATGTGACCGGCGTACAGCGAAATGAGGGGGTCTGCTATGTAGCTACTTTTGCTGACATCATCAAAAGGGGCCTCAGTAATCTCCTGGCCTGCTGCATTAGCTGTTTGGTAATTCACACAGTCCTCGAGATCAAGGTTTACAGGCTGCTTCTGGCACATTGCCAGGTTCAAAGGGCATTTTTGAAGAGTTTTGGCGTTCTTAAGAGACAAAATGAGATTGGTGTGGGCTTGCTCTGAGGCAGTCATCAGCCCTTTCAGACGCTTCCTCAGCAGGAGAAATTTAAATATTTGACTCTGGAGGTGCCTGTGTCTGTCTCATTAAGGCAGTCTGATTACTGATGACAGGCAAGTCTAGTCACTTTTCATCTATTTCTGTCTCTAACAATACAGCCTAAATATTTAAGCACATTACCTGGGCTTCCCGTTGGGCTTCAACGGCTTAATGCGCTGGGTGACATTTAAATAGCCGTCCCAAGACATATGATGCACGTGAATTAGTTTGAAACCTTGAAATTGACCGAGTATCGGTGTGATGCTTTTGTGTTGTGACTGAGGGAATGTGTGTTGTCATTATTTGGTGTTCTTGATTGAGCAAAGGGGGCACTGCACAAGAGCCTCTGTAAATCAATTTTAGTGATTTCAGCCAAAGCCTCTTCATACCACTTGTTTATGAGAGACTGAACCTCAGTTTCACATCATCCTCGAGTGCTGTTTTCATCATTGGCTTTATTTTACAAGGAAGTGTCCGGGTTAATTCCCTCGACTACCCTTCTCTTCCTCTGTCCTGTGAGATCATTTTTTTGCAGCATTAGGTGCTGTGAACCCTTGACTTCAATTTCCTCTCAGTGGCGGAGCAAGATCAGGAGACTACTTCAAAGCTGGATACCATGCTCCAGCTCATATGGCGGCGTTAAAAGCCGGGGTGCCTTCGAGGGCCACTGTGGACTCGGCCTGCACCCTCCCCTCTGAAGTCTTTGCCACTCATACTTTTTATGCCGAGGAGCTTTTGACCTCTTTTTTTTTCATGCTGGATGCCTCAGAATTTCAAAAGGTTCATTCATTCTGAATGTGATCAACTAATTTCACCCTGAAGGCCTTGGTAAAAAAAAAAAAAAAAAAAACCCGCAACTTTCGATATATAGATTTTCAGGCAGTTGGAACGCCAACGTGGTCTCATGAGAATACGTGTGTATTTTTATGGAAAGTATAGTTCTACTAGATGTCCATTTACTTACTAAAACATAGATTATATACACATGTAAAACTTTACTGAATTTGTATGCATCCCTGTTTATGAATATTAAAATTGTGCCATTGATGTTTTTACTCTATTGTATTCAATTGTCATATTAATTACATGTTTTCAATCGCATTTATAAAATAAAGTTTACTCAGCTGCTTAAGTACAAACATTTCTCTGTTTGTGACTTCTGATGCAAACTTTTTTTCGGAGGATTATACTGTAATGTTAAACATTTATTTAAAATTTTTACCATTTTGTGATATTTAGTTTGTTTGCCGTGAGACCCAAAGGTCCCTTTCTCCTATACAGCGAATGACAATATATCCCTAAAATACACCAAAACTAACTAAATTCATCAAATCAATTTTATTTTTTCACTGTAATCCAAATCTTTAGAATGCATATATTTACAAGGAACATATCCCAATTCAGTCCTTTATTTAGCAATCTTCATCTCCATTCTGATGGAGCGACCGTTAACGTCAAATCCTGCGTTAAAAAAATAAATAAATAATAATAATAATAAATCGCACCCATCAAAAAGCAACAAATACAGCACTGATTTCAAACGCTCATTTTAGTCATTTGAAAGTTGGAAATGAGCGTCTCCACGGAGTCAAGCTAGAATAATATTTTCATGGATTAAAAACTTAAATTCTGTTCTGTAATTCAAACAAAACTATTATATACTGCCATAGAGGAATGCGACTGCAACAAACACATCCTTATTTGAATGACTTTTGGTACCGCTTTTGACATTCTCGCAATAAATAAATTATTATGATAACAACACTTGTCTGTTTGTTATGTTTTTCTTCATAACTTTTAAGAAATTCTTATGGGTAGGTTTAGGGGTAGGAGCAGGATTAGTGGCGCAGAGTATCTTTTGTATGCTATAGTGTTACTTCGATTTAGATTTTTCTACACATCTCTGTCTTTTTATATTTTGTTTAAATTGTGTATTTTTAGGTATGGGAGTAGGGTTAAGGGATCTTACATTTATAAAAAAAATGGTAAAAAGGAAATTATACATCTTTATGAAATGAACGATTTGTAAATATTTATATATAAGCTAACTTTGGATGTTGCCGATGCATCCATATGTTATGTTTCAGCATCTATCCAAACGTGCAATAAAAGTATGTTGTGTGCCTTTGAATGTACTTACGTATTGATAATGAGACCAGGCTGGGAATACTGGGTTTGCCCTTTGTCCCAGAAAGAAATCTCTTGTTGCACAGGTGCTTTCTCTTCCTTTCTTTAAAGACACACCAACAGAGAGGCTCAAACACACACATTCCATTGATCAACAGCCATTAGGCACCAACCTGGTGCTCTGTGTTCATTGAAGCTTCACTAATGCATCAAACACATCTGTAATTTATTGTAATTAACACCATCTCATTTGGATAAGTAATGACACAGCGACTTTTGATGAATGGCGATTAGCCATTTGGTGAATCATCTCAATAGAACAGGTGTTGATTATTTATATATTTAGTAAATAGTCGGTCATCAAAATGCAGAAATCATCTGCCAGCGCTTCGGAAAATGTGACTATTTATTGCTATCTGTCTATCAATAGATCTGTCCGTCCCATCCGTCCATCCAGGTTAGATCTAAGGCTCTGTTGAGCTCTTAGTCATGTAAGTACCAAGCTTTTCCCTCTCACCTCCTCATAAATAGAAAGAGGCAACAATCGACTTGCAGGTATCCACCATGAAGAGGAGGCAGATGGCAAGCCCAGCTGTTCCCAGGTTTTGGAGGAAGGTAGGATCCTGACTCACTCTCCCCAGGGCCACACAGACTTCTGTGGGGAATTTACTAAGAAGCTGTGCGTATTGGCGGCCTCTCCTGCTTTACTGGTCTGGGGGCAAATACTCCCCACCTCTCCTCTCTACCTCATTCTCTGATCTGTCATACGTGTGTGCTTAAGGATGAAGATGTTCTATAGTAAGGGATGTAAAAGCAATGACCATAATTGCATACACTTTTAGGTATGTATCTATTAAGCACTGACACTTTTCAGTTTCTCTATTACTTCTCAATAAGCTTTGATCGCTTTTTGTCATCATGCAGGCTACTCACTAGAAATGTCATAGTTTAGGCTAACCTAAAATTACTAGCTATTTAAGTCTGCGATAGCTGAAGTGAGTAACACGACTTGCAACTCACTAGCAATGGGTTACATAGAACAAAGCTAGACCAATAATGGGAACATGTAAATGCAAAAGAAGTAATGACATAAGACACACCTGATATCAATGAACGTAATAAACCAACAAAAACATGAGACACCACATGACAAGATCACACGAGGAACAGAATCACATTACATGACCAGGAATATGACAAAACTATGAACTATAGTATGACAATAACAAACTAAAGGCATGAAAACCCAAACTTGATTCAAAACCTAACGTGACAAATGGACTGCAAGTGTCCTAAAACATCAAAAAGTAATGTTGTTGGCTAAAGAAATACAAATTTCAGTGTGAACTAAACAACTAAACAACTAAAATTGTACTGTTTTATGTCATTTTTAGTTGTTCATTTTCATAATTTCATATTGTATTTTGTGAAGTCAGAGTATGTTTGTACATGTGTGCTGATGAGAGATACAGTATGGGATGAGCTATATTGTGCTTAGAGGTATGCGCAACGTTCACTGAGCAGAGATGTTCCAATGATGATGATACGTTAAATGTGTAATGTTCTTTACAAGGAAAGGAATGGTTCAACTGATGCAAATGTACCACTAATGTATACACAGAGGGATAGTGGATTGTACCATGTATATGCATGACATTCCATTTTTAAACATAAGCAACATGTTTTGCAACCTTACAAGGAAGTTGAAAGTCTCTCTGTGATGTATAAGTTCAATCTTACTGTACCACCTCAGAGAAACATAAAGGCATGACTGGGTGAGGAATGAGAAACAAAAAGGCATGAGGGGGTGAGGGAGGAGAAACACCAAGAAACCATTTACAGCTGGCATGATGAGAGTGAGATGATAGATAAATGGGGAACAGAGAAATGGAATGAAGTCACCTATAGTCTTATTATGCAATGCCTGTTTCTCTCCTAAGTCTGATACATGATACATAATAAATAGAAATCGCTTGGCAAAAGTAACTGGTGTAGCTTCTGTGATTCAACAATAATGGGGAAATCATAATTTTCAAATCTATGAGCAAAGTAGGTAAAGTAAAAAGCTTTTTGGTGTGTTTATAATTAGAGTCTCAATGGTTTATTGACCTTAGCTGAATAGACTACTGAAAATCCAAGCACATCTGTAGTCTACTTACAATAATGGACTGACTTATGAATACCATAAACGTATTTGATAGGTGCACCTCACTTTTGCTGTTTGCAATCACAGTAAAAGGTATTTGGCTCAGCCATGTCTATACTCCAAACGTCAAAGAAAAATGCAGTACTATTTTTTTTTATTTTTTTATTTATTTATTTATTTTTTTCCTGCAAGAGCTCTCACTCCTGTCAGTCAGGCCTAAGAACCTACACATTTGCCAATCAATATATAGAAAAACAGATACTCTGAGGAAAATTAATATGGTTATGTTTAAGGTGGTATTAATATTAAAGTTGAGATGAATGTTTTAAAGAAAATATTTTCATTCATCAAACTACTTCCTGTAAAATATAATCTTCCTCCCCAGAGTAAACAGAGGAGTAAAATTGAAGAGCCTTTAAAAGACCACAGATAAAACAATTGATCAATTGAAGTAAAAAAAAAAAAAAAAAAATCAATAGATTTCCTCTGAAAAACCAAAGCAGTATGCAGATGTCGTTGTTTAATTCTATGTTGTTATGTATCTACATGTTGGCACTGGAAAAGAAGTTGCTTTTAATCTCATTGTGCATGTGTATTGTGACAATTAAAGGGCATTTCATTTCATTTTCATGTTAATCTAGAAGTGACTAGGTTACCCAGAAGTCAGCAGGTGTGAATGTGTTTTTGTCAACATGTCATTTATTATTATGCGGTATGTTCTGGATGGGATTAAAATCTACTGCATACTGCATACAGTATACTGTACAAATACACTCATACAGTGTTAAGCATGCTCACTGAGTTGTGCTTTTATATATATATATATATATATATGTAAACAAACATTATTCCGTCACATGCATAACAGATTCAAATGGGAGATGACAATTTTTTTATGTTAAAACAAACAAAAAAAATATATATATGTTTTTTTTGTTTGTTTGTTTTTTTTTTCTTTCTTTCAGATAATCAGATTAATTCAGAAGACTTGGAATAATGCACACAGGTCATACTTTTATGGTATTTTTATGTGTCTTAGAGATAGACGGTTAAAATCTCTCCTTGTGTTTCACAGAAGAAAACATCATACAGGTTTGGAGAGATGAGTAAATGACAGGATCTTTTATACTCCTTTCATATTGGTCATGCAAAGCATTATTATTTTTTGTTATGGTTGATATCTGTCAGTGTTTAGAAATAAATAAATCAGCTTATAAATTAATAAAACTAAATGTAGGTTTTATTATTCAATAATAATAATAACAATGAATTAATAATAATTGTTATTTTAATATGGGGTGTCACGTAAAATAATTTTATAACCTCTGGTTTACAAGCCGGAAATTAAGAAATTAAAAGTGATGATAAATAATTTGATTAAAACAACAAGAAAAATAGACATTCACTACAAGAGAAGATGGCTTGAGGAGGATAGAATGATGGGGTATGCAAGAGGGTCATTCAGTGTTTCTGAGAGTTGGGGAGAGACTAACTGTTTCGGTCTATTTGCATATTTATGCGACTTATTGCCCCTTGGGTAACTACTATAGATCCAGAGCCCCACCAATGGGTAACAACAAGGGCCCAGATTTTGCATACATTATATGGGCCTGTCTTTTTTCCTGATGAATCTCTCAACTTGCTCAGATTACCTCATCTATCAAAGCCTTCAGGTATGGCGATGTAGATCCAGACAAAAGGTGAGTCAAAGAAAGAAACATCCAGCGCTATAGACAGACTAGAAGAAAACAATGAGCAGTAACAATAAATCCTTTTTTGACTGAATTGCTATAATGAGCATTTTACCGAGCAAATTACTCAGTGACCGTATACTGCACAGACTATCATTAGTTTAGTGACTGAAAAATGAGAGGTAAAAAGAATGAGGGTGAGTATGTGTGGGCTTAATTTAATCATAAAACAGTCATATAGTGTGCATTACGTGAATGGGAAAACTACTAATTTAAACAGCTAAACACATCTATTCTGAGCTGACTGTGCAGTTACTTTGATAAAATATCAGTCTAAATGAGAGAAATGGAAATGTGCAGAGGCTATGGGCACGGTGGGTAGTCCCCCAGAGGCATGTCTTTGGAGGATTTATGCACAAAGTAACAGCTATAAAGCAACACTGGTCACAGAACAGAGAAGCAGGGCCGACTGGCACAGGTTTAATCATTATGAAATCAGAGCACCTCTGCTGAACAGATTAACGTCAAACCCTCCACTCTGCACTGATCTCACACTTAAAAAACGAGATGCCACTTTTCAGGCCCTATTTGAAGTCTTAATGGGCGAAGCTCTTGATGAAATCAATGTCATGCGAGCAGTTTACTATCAAGATATTCTTAAACTCCTTTAATGGGGTTTAATCAGCACCGCTCGCTGTCAGTACAACTGCTATTCTAAGCAGAAATTACTACAGTGCCTCAAGCATCCCATTATATGGAATGCTATGATTAAATTTACATACTTTCAGTTTCACTCTTCCATAAACAAACTTTTACACTGCAGCAGTTGCAAGTGTTGATCTTGTTCGTGGTGCTGCATTCACACCCAATTACTTATTTTCAGAGGGAAAACATGTGAATATGTGTAGTATAGCTACAGGCACTTATAAATCACAGATAATATGTACAATACCCAATATATACTTTTTATAAAAAAAGAGTTTTATACTTTACTCTACTTGCCTTAAAAATGTCCAGTAACAGTAACATAGTCTGTGATTACTATAGAACAATGCCTCATGCCTGGTCATTTACATTCTCTTCTACAGATGATTAAGTCAGTTGCTGGATTTAATCTTAGGCCCTATTATACACTTGGTTCCAGACTTTACATTTGATTGTCCCAGCACTGAGAGAGAATGTCAGTTGTGCTTTAGTGGTGGGGGTTTTACAGATGTCCTCTGCATGTTCCCTTGTTTCACCAGTACTGTAGGTGGTAACAATTGTCAAATATATTTATAAGCACGTTATTGATTCATTAATTCAACTGATTTGTTTAAAAATTCTGATTTATTTAGTAACAAAACAAATGACTGGCCACATAGAAGCTTGAGGCTGTCAACACTTGATGTCTCAAAGTGAAGACTGCAATTCTATTAGTCCTGTTGTTGGAAGTAGTGCAACCATGTGAAGGATGTCAGAGACAGAACGGGCCATCTGTCTACTGTCTGTAGCTTGTCGCTCTGCATCCAGTTTTGACATAATCACAGATTTTAATTAGCCTGTTTCCATTTGCGTTTGACGTAACGTGACTGGTGTACATAGTGTTACTATTTTTGCCATATTATTATGTTTATTGCAGAAATAGTAAGAGTAGTTTGCTATTACAAATTCATCAATGTTTTATGAGTTAATCACTGAATCATTTACTCAACCAATGTGTTCTAACACACAGATTCGAATCAAATCAAATTAGTGCAGTAAGATTACACTCAGTTGCGGATGGTGCTAAACAAAATTGGGATTTCAAAGCACCTTTACAGAAAATGTCTGTCAACATACAATATAGAGTGATATGATATCAGAGGTGACTCTCTAAATAATGCATTTCAGAAAAGTATATATACAAATATACAAACAGTTAACCTACAGGTACAATGTATTAATTTAAACAATGTATTTTAGGCACAATCAGTTCACAATCACCATCAGTTAGCTCATTGAATTAAAGAATGCATGTTCTTAACAAATGTGTAGGACATTGAATCAAAAAATGGGGGGTGGTGGTGATGGCGCAATGGATAAGCCTTTGATGTGAGAGACCTGGGTTCGAATCAACTGTGAGACCTCAATGTGTCCCTGAGCAAGACACTTAACCCCTAGTTGCAGAGGTGTGACTATAGCAATTGTAAGTCGCTTTGGATAAAAGCATCATCTAAATGAATAAATGTAAATGTAAAATGCACCCATGCTAAATTTTTCTGAGGTTGCATAATCTGAAGTATTGTCAGAAGGCCATCTGTTGATGACCTACCATTTCGTCTTAAATAAAAGAGTTTACTGTAACAATCTTCTTTGTTTCTATTTATGTTTTTTAAAAATTTAGCCTTTTTTTCTTTAAGCATACATCTCTGTATTCTTTGTTTTTTAGTCAATGTCCAGCAGTAATGTCACATCTGTCTTTCTTTCCTTTACTACAATGCGCACAAAACACCTGCCAATAGTGAAGCCTTCAAAATCAAGGTTTTAAGAGATTTCTCCTTGAGCACAGGTCAGATGGAGTGCTCTACTCTGAATGGAAATGAGTAACTCTCACTGCCAGTGCCACCAGAGAAAAGATTAAAATGGCATTTAGAGGAAAGGCATTTCTCCACTGGGCATAATAATAAACCGCCATATCCAAAACAACAGTGGTGAGAATAGAGGGTTGAGCATGTAGAAAATGGAGAACTCTTCCAAGTCTCTTCAGAGTTCAAAGAGCTTCAAACTGCATCTCAAAACAAAAGACAGTACATGCTTTTTAGTATTAAGTGACAACAGCAATCACATTCAAGATGTGCTTGACTATGTGAGGACATGCTTTTTTGGAAATGCAAAAAGCAGCTCATTTTTTTGTTCACTTATTCATTTAAACTCTTCGTCTTTGTGTGATCTATTTTGAATGGAGGATGCTTCAATACAGAGCACTCTAGCGTTGGATTGGATCTGTGAAGTCATTTGAAGAAAATATAAGAAAGACTGATGGTCTAAAAGGTTTCATTTGTTAACATTAGTTAATGCAATAACTAACATTGAATACATAGCATATGTGTAGTGCACTTTGTGAGTATTAAAGAATATAATGAAATAACTTACTGAACTGGGCTGTGTTTCCCAAAAGCATTTTGAGCCCAAGTTGATAGTGAAAACCATTGTCAGGATTTAGAGAAGGGTGGACCCAGGCACAGAATGACAGGGAGTGTCATTTATCAACAAAGACAAAACATGTGCAGGAACACAGTCCAAACAATAGGGCAGGAGAACAGACTGGTCAGGGATGAGACAACTCCAGGCTCTATAGCAACGGTGGAAACTTGACAGCAGCTCAGAGTCGATGATCTGGGTAAAACAGGATACAGGGCAGGAACCAACACGAGACAAACACACACACAACAACGCTCAAAAAGACAATGCAACAAGAGATAACAGAAACACTGACAGAAAAACTGACAACTATGACTAGAGAAAACAAAATAGACTTAAAGCTGGAGCCAGCAAAGGGTGAAAAAATAAAGTAAATAAAATAAATCATTTCTAGAAATAAGAAACTGGAACTTTCAAACAAAAGGAATAAAACAAGACTGCAATCAAAAAAACAAACAAAAAAGTGAAATCAAGGCGGATCAAAAAACAAGACGAACTAGACTAAAAAGAGAAAAACTAGATATTAACAAAAAGGAAATCAAACAAGGAAAACTAAAGCCCTGCACTGTTAGAATACTGTGAAATAGATAGTTTACCCAAAATGTCTCATCCTCAAGTTGTTTCAAACCTCAATGAGTTTTTTTCATGTGGACATGTTACATGATGGGCACAATGAGTCCTCCTGCACCGAACCCATGCTGCTCCATCCTATACATCTATTTGTAACTTTGTGCATGTGTGTTTAACTACAGGGCAACCACTTCAATAACAATGTGTAGTACGATGCCCTCGTTTACCTCTTAAAAAAAAAAAAAAAAAAAAAAAAAAACTGTTGTTGACGAAAGATGACATCAGTATAGCCTGCAGAGAAATTATCAAATTTATATGTAGGCTAATTTAAAAAGATGTTATATGAAATGTATTGGAATTCGCTCTTCCTTATCGGTTACACGGTTTGCAGTGCTGATTAGATATTGTCATGACAACTAGCAGCTCAACAACATTAAGCAGGTCTCTCCTCTGTGAAAGATTCTTATTTATGTTGCTAGTAGTACTGTCATTTCTTTCAAGATGTGCAGGAAATTATCGTACATCCACACCTCAATGGTGCTGTAAATCATTACAGCTAAGCCAATACACGCATATTCATGCAAGTCCCTCTCCCAGTTTACCCGGCGAAGACAGATTTCACCCTGGAAATGATGGACGGGTTTTGGTCGAGCGCTGTGGATCTGGGCCCATGCGGGTACTCTGGAATGGTTGTGAAGGTCAGGTCTCCTGACAATCTCCACATTGGCCTCTGACACAAATCTCCATTCATCAGTTTAACCTGCTCCCCGGCAGCATGCCAGCTCTGCATAGATCAATCAGCTCGCATTGTAATTTCATCAGGCTTCCCTCCACCCCGCCCCCACCATATGTGTCCACCCATTCATCATCAAGGTTATTAAGCGTGGGTATTTAAAAACACTTTGGAAAAAGCATCGACTGCTCTTCACAAGGGGGATAGCACACGCGAGCAGTCAAAGGAAGCGTAATGACAGTGAGTAATCATTTGTCACTAAAGTTTGATTGCACGCTCAGCAATCTCTCCTCCACTTGCTCTCTTTTTTTTGTGATTACTTCAACGTCCCCTTGCAAAATTTCTGCAAATGTAAAGTTCTGTAATTCTCGACAACAGCCGCAGTGTTTTCAAATGCTGCTTTCAAGAAGAGTTCTAAATGCTCCCGTTTATCATTTTGTGTAAAGCAGTTTTTTTTTGAGGAACAGTGTCACATTCCATGTCTACATCCCAATATTCATCATCCTGCCACTGACGGTCTTTGCCATGATAATTGCATTATTTTGCCCCCCTTCGTGAAGAATGTGTTTTCATTTTGAGAGGAATTATGCTGATTTTGTTGTCCCTTTGTTTTGCTCGCTTCAGGTCCCCTTCCCCCCATCGAGTGAAGCATGGCTTGTCGGCATGCTTACCAATGACAAATGGGGGACGGTGATGGGGTCTTTGGGGAGAGGAAGAGGAATCAGGTGCACAGCGGCTGGGATGAGGCTCCAGTTCTGCTAAACCCAGGGGCCACCGGCAGAGGAAGAGAGAAGCAGTCCAGGCTACAAATTAATACGTTCACGTGGGAGACAAAAATGGTCGCACTATTTTTCCTGCCTGCCGTTGCATTGCGATGCACAATCCCCACTGCACCCTTCATACGAATGTTGCTGTGGAGGGTAATTCCAAATGCAGAAAGGCAGAATAGCTCTTACGCCAATGTGATGTTGACTGAATGCTGAGATCTCGTGGAGAGATTGTAAGTGCATTTTAAAATTCAGAAAGAAAACAAAACAAATAATAAAGATAATGACACACAAATAATTGCTCTTCTTAAATGAATGGGATTCAGAAGTTGACTTGACAGGTAAAGGGGGAGCATGCGGCAACAATTCAACAGAATATCTTTTGGGCTATTGCAATATCAGTGAAAGAAAGAAATTTCAGCAAAGGTTCTGCATGGGTCGGGGACAATAATTAATTTAACTGAAAAAAAAATATACTATTTTCTAATGGTTAACCACTCAAGAAGGGGATTATTCTTCAAAATTATAGCGGAGTATAAAAAACTGAGAAAGCAGTCAGAATGCTTTGATTTGCATATTATTGCACGAGCATACAAAACAAAACCCTACTGTTTATACCAGCTAACACTGCCTGATAGGAAATATCTTACAACTCATCTCTGCTCCTTAATGAATGCAAAAAATGCGCGATTATTTCCACCCAGAGTCCCCATTTATTTGCAGTTGTAATGAACTTATAAATTCGCACAAAGTAGTGTGATATGTGATCATCGAGGGAAAAAAAAATATCTGAACTAGGTGGAATATTAATGATGTTGTTTTGGGCAAAGGATTTAAAATTGGTTTTCATTGAGCAGCAGAGTTTTGTATTGACATGCATTATTTTTTTCCTCTGCCTCTTTACCCTTGCAAAAATGCTCTTGATTTGTCCTCTATGCTGCAGCATTGAATTATTTAATAAAAATGCTATTTCCAATCATTATTTATGTTGGGTCATTGTAAATACAATTTTTGAATCGACTGACACTGCAAGATCTTAACTGTGCACAGTGGTCCCAGGAGGTAGGCTATATTTGAATTAATGTGGACGAAGTCTAACATAGTTTAAGCTGTTTACGGGTCTGTAAGTGAGACCAGACAGATTATCATAGATTACTTTGTGTCTTCAGTCAAGACTCAAGTATGTTTGTATAGCGCCTTTCACAATATAGATTACATCCTCTGTACATGCAAAGTTTAATTCATCAAGCAAATTGTAATGAATATAGTTATCTAATACAGGAAATTAGGCTAAAATAATACAACAAAATTTTACCACGTTTATTAATCCATGTTAAGGAGATAATTTAACCTTTCTAGTTGTATACCATATTTTATTTTACAACAATATTATACAACATGCTGTATGTGTTTGCGGGTTTCATACAGACTTGTCATTTTGTGCAGAATTGCAATTTGGTAATAGGGATTTTTTAGTGATCTTTCTTGCATGAACATGTACTTACCTTAGCAATGTTTCTAAGGTGGAGAAAGGCTGTTCTTATAACATATGAAATATGATTTTAGAAAGACAGGTTGCGGTCTAGTATAACACCCAGGTCTTTTACTGTAGTGGATAAAGTAACAGGACATCCTTCTAAATTAAAGTTGTGTTGTAAGAGGTTTTGTGGGTAGTTTTTTGGACCAATAAGTAATATCTCCGTTTTATCTGAATTTAATAGCAGGACATTACACGTCATCCAGCAATTTATATTTTTAAGACACTCTGTCAATTTAGATGATTTAGTGTTTTCATCTGGTCGTGATGAAATATATAATTGAGTGGCATCAGCTTAACAGTGGAAGTTAATTCCATGTTTTCTTATAATATTATAAGTGTCAGTTTGAGAATAGCAGAGGGTCCTTGCGGCCAATCCTTGTGGCACTCCATAGTCTACTGGCGTTATCTTCGATTTTGCCCCATTTAAACAGACAAAATGGTAACGGTCTGATAAGTACGATCTAAACCAGCATTGCTAAATCAATGCTGAGATACAGCAACGGTCAGATTGTTGTTGGTTTAGATGTAATGATAAGTTTATTTAGCTCTTCCTGTCCTATAGTTGGAAAGCTTGTAGTTGGTCTTGAGGGGCAATAATTGAGGATGAATTATAAGACACCATAAAAGATTGTACAATTGTGTTTCTGATGCTTTCTATTTTCTTAGTGAATAAATTCATAAAATCATTACTACTATATTGTAACAGATTATTTTGCTCAGGTGATGTCTGTGTATTTATTAGTCTAGCCACAGTGTTAAATAAAAACCTTGGATTATTTTGGTTATTTTCTAGTTTGTGGAGATGCTCAGCCCTTGCTACTTAGAGCCTTTTTATAATGTGACATCCTGTCTTTCTATGCGATTCTAAAGACCTCTAAATTAGTTTGTTTCCATTTAAGCTATAAGTTACAAGTTTCTCTCTTGATAAGGCGTAGGCCATACACTGATTTCACGCAGCTGCCATTTTGAAATCGCTCCAGTGGGAAGAATCCCAGAAGTACAGATAGTACCATGTCTTGGACTACCAACCAGAAGCTGCTGCCGCAATTTAAACTATTAATATCCAATATAGGATATGTATATAGTTTGTTCCTGCTTCTTTTTTTATGTTCTGAACATATATTTAAAAATGTATTTATAAATTTATAAAAGAAATGTATGCACATTTTTAGAATAACAAATTTCTACATTAAAATCAACAATACCTCATCGCATTCGCGACTCTCCTGATTTAAAGTTTTCTTCCCAAAAGAGACATTTCAAAATGACAGCTGCATGAAATCAGCATATTGCGTCATCTGCATTCGAGGGGAGGGGCTTACAGATATCCAATAGGTCAATTGCGTTTTGGCCGTTGGTGGAGGGGAAAAAAAATACAAGGTAACCTGCAACATCATGTCTACAACGTAAGCATTGCTTGTGTGATATTGTTTAATAATATAAAAAAATGACCATTTTTAGTTCATGATAACTATGACAACTAATGGTCACAAACTCAACTATATTATTTTACTCTAAAATAGAATGGCACATCAGGCTTTTCTACAGGCTTTTCCTCACGATGAGATGCTCACCATGTTAATATACATTTATCGTCCCTGACCTAGCCACTCTGAACTTGAGCAATAGATAAAAAGATTGGAAATAAAGTCCTGAAGCGAGACGGTGACAGAGTCGTTTGAGAAAATAACAGCCACAAGGACAGAAATTCACTTGGTCTTGTGGTCACTGATGGCCCCTAAAATTGTTAGCCACTAGCAAATGTGAGTATGGGAACTCTAGTATGAAAACTCCACTCAAACTCACACAGGACTGAAAATGAAAAAGTAAACATCCCCTACATCACTACTGGCATTTGATTCCCAATTGATAACACATATGAAGAGCATACAAATTTACAGTATTTGTAAATTGTTTATGCCTGCCATACACTAGCATTCAATAAATACTTTTAGTATTCAGCAAGGATGCATTAAAGTATTTAAAAAAATAATTTAAAAATGAATAGGTAACACATTATAATAAGGTACATTATGTATTAACTTAACATAAACTAACGATGAGTCAAGTCAAGTCACCTTTATTTATGGTGTTCCCAGTTCTGGCTGACCTAAACTATGCAGCCTAATTTTGACTATGCAGTCCAAATTCCTATGGGCGAAAATTCCTTGTTGATGCTAGAGGTCAGAGGAGAATTGGCCAACTGATTCAAGCTGATAGATGAGCAAATTTTGACTGAAATAACCACTCGTTACAACCGAGGTATGCAGCAAAGCATTTGTGAAGCCACAACACGCCCAACCTTGAGGCGGATGGACTACAACAGCAGAAGTCCCCACCGGGTACCACTCATCTCCACTACAAATAGGAAAAAGAGGCTACAATTTGCAAGAGCTCACCAAAATTGGACAGTTAAAGACTGGGAATGTGTTGCCTGGTCTGATGAGTCTCGATTTCTGTTGAGACATTCAGATGGTAGAGTCAGAATTTGGCATAAAAAGAATGAGAACATGGATCCATCATGCCTTGTTACCACTGTGCAGGCTGGTGGTGGTGGTGTAACTTTGTGGGGGATGTTTTCTTGGCACACGTAAGGCCCCTTAGTGTCAATTGGGCATCGTTTAAATGCCACAGCCTACCTGAGCATTGATTCTGACTATGTCCATCCCTTTATGGCCACCATGTACCTTAAATCATTTCAAATTGATTTCTTTAACATGACAATGATTTTACTGTACTAAAATGGCCTCCACAGTCATCAGATATCTGTTTTTTTTTTTTTAATCAAGCTGAGCGCTCGTGTGCGCTGTATCAGTTGCATGAACGATGTGCTGCGCAAGTTGCGCAATCTTCTCTCAGACATGCGTTTTAATCTATCGCCGATGAGAGAGAAAAAAAATGTAGCCTACGAATGTGCGGATTAACCACTTATCTAAATAATTAGATGTTCCTGATTCACCATCGTTTGTCACATCTGGCCTCTGAAAAAAGATTTTAAGGCTAGCCTGCCTGGGCCTGGCCATATTTGAAATGTCTCACTCAATCGTTCATTGTTTCGGTCTATATTGCAGCCATCTTATGCATGCGCTTTATATAAAATGCAGCATGCGATGTTGTTTAAAGCATGCAATGTTGTGATGTTAGAACCTGTTCCTTCATAACATAGCCAAAGGTCAGTGTATTTTTACATTACATTTTAAGGATTATTCACAAATTCATGTTGTGTTGGTGGTGGGATTATTACACAATTTTAATTGGACAATTTGACCACAGAAATTTAATTTTGTCAGTCCACGATAGTCCATGATATATACAGTACCAATGCTTACAGTGCCAAATGGGTTTTAAGTGTTCACATTGTCATGGATCATTCTGTCCCTATTCAGAGAGTTATGTCTCCCTGATGCCACAATCTATTCTGGATACATCTCCACTCCATCACATAGGTCTAGTGGAAAATTTTGCTTTGTGCTGTACTACGTTTACATTTATAAGAGCATCCTGAAGATCCAAATATAGATGTGAATCCTCTCTAGCCTCTGTTGAAAATCACAATTACAGAAAACCCCCCAAAAAACAACAGAAGGCTGTGACATTTTGATGTGTTTGCTTTTTTACCCTGATTTATAATAGCAGCCTTCCTCCTTGAGCAATGTAGATAAGATGTGCAGACAGAAAACATTGCAGAGGTTGTGATAAGGTTGTAGTATGTCCATGCAGCACATGTCTTCAGCGATGATTACTACAAATCTTCTGCGCAAGAGGGAACAGAGGGCTTAGACATACTTCACTCGGCACTATGGATTGGAAAGAAACAAGTAGTTAGTAAAATGGTCTCTTGGAAAATGATGAGGTTTGTTGTTCAGAGATAGACACATCACATTATAATAGAGCCCACAGGAGCTAAGGAGTCCCAAGCACACAACACTTTTCTTTTCTTTGTCATTTTAAGGATCAGCAGCTTTACTGGGGTAAAAAGGCCTCCCATACTGATCCCAAAAGGGAAAGTAATTTTTATTTATTTATTTATTTATTTAAATTTGACTCAAAATGTTATTCCCTCTACAAATGTGAAGGGAACATTCAAACAGGACAGCTTGGGCATGATGTCACACATATAACACCGACCTCAAACTTGAACGAAGTCAAGCATGCAGCTCAACTGCTGAGGTAATAAAGACTCAATTATGATTGTTTTCTTTCAAGGCCATCTGCCTTCTGATTCCCCCTCCTGCTGGAGTCATGGAAGACGCTGGGATGATCTTGTTTAGAGATGACACGAACAACTCAGTGAACAATAGTGAAATGAATAGGTTGCAAATGCAGACTGCTGATTTGAATAAAAAAAAGTTTATTTGCCTCAGAAATTCAGTCCCATTCACTGAAGATGAGACAATATGGAAGAACATCTCACCTGGTGCCATAGTCAAAGCAATAAAACCGAAATATTGTACTCAGTGTGAGACGATCTTTTCCAAAGTCATTTCAATCTTCCCACAACATGGTGCTACAGAATAAAACCAGCTTGAAGCAACTCTTAGCTTTCAAACGTAAAACCCCTGTAGTAGAAAATTTCACAGAACATTTGATTTGAGAGTTAAATCAACAGATGGAATTTCAAACATGCCTATCTATCTATCTATCTATCTATCTATCTATCTATCTATCTATCTATCTATCTATCTATCTATCTATCTATCTATCTATCTATCTATCTATCTATCTATCTATCTATCTATCTATCCATCTATCCATCCATCCATCCATCCATCCATCCATCCATCCATCCATCCATCCATCCATCCATCCATCCATCCATCCATCCATCCATCCATCCATCCATCCATCGGTTTATTTTCTACTTCATTACATACAAATTGTAATTTTCCATCATGTTTGCTATACCACAACTCAAATCTTATTCAAACTCAGTTCATTACAGTAATAGTAAAGGCTTGTATTTGAAAGTCATTCTTTAAAAAACTGCTCTACAACTAATTTGCTCTGAAGCATTTAATACATATATCTCATGGATTATTATCAAATTAATTACTATCAATTCAGAGGTTTTCTCTGGAGTTTTCATTTATGGTTGGAGAAAAATTATTATTACAGAATGGATGATTTAGATTTTTTTAAAGTGCATTTTAGTTGATTCTTTGATTGTTGTTACCTATGCATGGCACTTTAAATATGAAATCACTTCAGTGTGGATGGTATGCAGACTCAAGTGGCAGCCAGGCAAAAGCCTCATGCAATTTTATGAAGTGAAGACATTGCTATCGTGTGCCACTGAGCTTGATCACCTTGATCATGTCCTGACACCTTGAACCTGCTGAACCACACAAAAGCTGACAAGAATTTTCTCAAGAGAAATACACACACACACATAGTTGGGTTTTCATGTTTTATTGGGACTTTTCATAGACATAATGGTTTTTGTGCTGTAGAAACGGTATATTCTGTCCCCTAACCCTAAACACAACACAATCATTTTGGATCATTTATAAGCTGTTTTCCTCATGGGGACCCAGAAGGTCAAAGATTTCTGGTATTACCATCCTTGTGGGGAAATTTTGTCCCCATAAATGGGTTTACCAGGACACCCCACCCCACAGACACACACACACACACATGTGTTTCAGTCTTACTAATCGAGTTTGCATCTTCAATACAATGGCATTCCTTATAACCATACTGACCTCAAGTCCTTATTAAAGCAACACAGCCTGAAATCGAGGTAACTAAATGCAACTTGGGTAAATAGAAATTGATTTTTTTTCTCTCTCCAACAGTGTCCCAGAGTGACATAAGAAGAATGACTTACAAACAATCAGCACTCCATTTAATCCTAGCTGCCATGAGCCATGATGTCTTCCAACTAGGAAATTATATGCTGATGCATCTCTAAGGGTGTAGTAATTTTTTCAGACCTTGCTTCCTTATGATTTGCCCTGTGTTTGCAGGATTACTTCTCTCCCCCTTCCCCCTCAACATGTCCCAGTGGAGACAATTAAAGTGTGACAGCTTTTCATTTAACAAGTGCTGTTTTAGCTTGTAGGGATGAACACATGGCATTCTAATTATCGGCGAACGGCCCACAGACTCCTCACTATTTTAGTGTGTCTCTGATGTGGCCTGATGTACCTGACAGCCCAAGAACACTGGTCCTGAAATTAGTTCTACAACAGCCAAAAAAACCGAAATATGTGTCGATCAACCAGGTGCATGGTTTCCCATTTGCTTTATCTTGATTCTTAGGCCTTGACATATTAGAAGAGCCAGTGACATTGAGCTACACATTGAAAGCCAAGCATTTACAGAGCAATGAATCCTTCCGTGAAAGCATGCATTTATCTTCTTTCTTGAGCATTGGTCAACACAGGATCCTTGTTAAACTATGTCTGAAAAATGATATTATGTTGCTTCTTGCTTGTTTTGTTACACTTTCAAAGTGAAATATCGAATCAGTGGTGCTTACAGCGCATTCGGTTTTATTAATGAATTTGGAAAAGATGTTACATTGGTTGTTTTATGTACTGTATCGTGTAAATGAATTGTCCAGTGAGTCGAGTTAAAAGGTTAATGCTCTATTGTAAAAAAAAAAAAAAACGTACCACATACACAAAACCCTACAATAAACAGTATAGTGGGCTTTATGCACAGCTGCACTACTTCCTGAACTTAAGCTAGCTCCTTGTTTCCTGTCTGCCATTATTGGCCAAATTGATTAATCCAGGTGTGCCTGACCTCAGTAGTTACAGCAACAAGGGGCGTAGCCAGTATTGGGCCAGGGCGGCACTGGCCCACCCGCACTACTCAATGACCCGCCCAGGCAAGTTTGATAAAAATACATTTTTAATTTATTTTTATAATTCAAATGTATTTAAGAAAATATATTAATATATACCTGATTTTTTGTTGACTGCTGTGTATGTTTAATTAGTTTTGCCGAATAAAATGCAACTGTCGAACAGTCGAAGTAGAAAGCCTCCCCCTCCGGAACGTTATTGGTTGCTATGGTTGCGGGGGGTTCCGATAGGAAAACTCTCGGCGGCGGCGCCATAATAATGGCTAAACAACTTTCTTTAATGTGCTATTTGGAAAAAGCGAGAGTTGAGGAAGAAGACACGCCACTGCCTTCATCTATCGAGTCCACCCAGCCAGTTCTTCAGACTCATTATTTACCCACAAGAAGACTAGTCAGGCGCTGGCGGCGGCCGCTTCTCTCTCCCCCTCTACCGGTCAGCCTGACGCGGGTTTACCCGCCGATCCAACTGCGATATTATTATTTTAGCCTACTTTATTTTCGGGTGAACTGTCTTTACACTGCTGACTAGCCTGAATAAAATTATACACACTGATTTGTCCAGCCTTTATTGAGCTCTGTTGGTTGAACATGATGATTTGCCGAATATTATAAAGGTGTTACTGTTTTTGCAGTTTGTCTATTCATTTTTCTACTCTCTAAAGTTAATTATTATTGAAGTATATTTTTCTATGAAAACCTATAGGCCCACTCACATTTTCACTGGCCCACCCAAAATACAATTTCTGCCTACGCCACTGAATCAGACACACCTGAATTAATCAATTTGGCCAATAATGGCAGACAGGAAACAAGGAGCTGGCTTAAGTTCGGGAAGTAGTGCAGCTGTGCATAAAGCCCGTTGTTGGTGGTGTTGTTCATTTCAGATGGAAGCAGCAATGAAGTGTATTTATAAGCATGTCTTTGGAAAGATGCTTGTTTGTTTCAATGAGCATTTCTTGCAATTGGTACTCCCAGAGAGTATGTGCTTAATTAATCACCCCCTCTTTCATATAATACTATTTATGATGTGTTGTGAAATGGACCTGGATCAAAAAAGCTGTTATGCCCATTGATCTACAATGTTCAATCTAAAAAGATTTTTACTGAGTTCATACCATTTTGCGCTTAAATCAGATTTTCCAATCCTGCTATTGCACTGTATTGGGGGTGCTGAAGCCTTTCAATTTTAAAACATTTGCTGCTGATGTTTTAAATGACTTGTCCTTAAAAGATAATGGATAAAATCAGGGAGATTGTGAGTGACTGGTCAATGAATTTGTGAAGCCTATAGCAAATCCACTAAAACATGAAATAAAATGTTTAGCCTTCTTCCAAGGGGCTTTTCAGCAGTCTAAGTAGGCAATGTTGGCACAAATTGGTTCATTTCATATTCTATAACAGCAGTTATTTAGTAGAGATTCTTTTTATTTGTTAATCAAAATGAATAAATATTGAAAAACAGACTAGAATTACCATACACAGGTAGCTTGCAATTTCTGAGGTGCTGCTGACAATTTTAGTGCAGTTAACTTACAAATGGAATTCCTCACATTGTTTTGCTTTTTTTAAACAATCTCACTTTATTTCACTTCACTGAATTAAGAAATATGTTTTCATACTTACCCACAAATGATAAAGTTATTTTGCACAAGTAAAACACTGTTATGCCTGATTCAGATTACATGTAATTTTAGCCCGATTTTGGCACGATGTGTTTGACGTAGGGTGTCGTGGGGATTCGTAAAAGACAAGGGCGTCGGGACGCAAGATTCGATCGTATCATCTCGTATAGTGTGTCATTGTGCGTGACGACCTTCGTCGTGTCTGCGATGCTTCACGACATCACGACAAAAAGACTAGCATGTTTATTTTTTTTTTTTCAATGGTCGTCCACGATGGTTCCATCACATGTATGACGTTGACCAATAGGACCACAGAAGCTTTTCCGTACACAAATTTCAAAAATGTCGAAACGAAAGAGAGACGATGGTGCTAACGTTAAAACTAAAACTTTCTTTCTTTTTTACTTTTTTCTGAACACAGGACAGCCAATACAACACTCACCACTTCATCCATTGTTTGTTTACGTTCGTTTCCGGAAGTCACTCGTTACTAGTTTCGCCTTCTTGATGACATGATGCGTGCCGTAAAGACGGCATGCAATGACTGGTCAGGAAAAAACGTGAAGTCTAACATTTGTCTTTTTCTTGACAGCAAGATTTTGGGAGTCAAAATCACGTTTTCTTTTTCTCAGAATTGCGACTTTATATCACCCAATTCTGACTTTATATCTCGCAATTCTGACTATATATCTCACAATTCTGACTTTATAACTCACAATTGCGACTTTATATCACACAATTCTGACTTTTTATCTCGCAATTCTGATAAAAAAAGTCAGAATTGTGAGATAAAAAGTCCCAATTATTTATTTTATTTTTATATTCAGTGGCGGAAACAAGCTTCCATACTATTTTGACCCTTGTTAGTGGTATAAACTAGCGATTTCTTTTTACTAAGTCAATGCCCCCATTACTAGCATTATACGCTAAACAGTTATTAGAGATAAAACTCGTTACATTCAATTATCACGAAAACAAATCTCAGAGAACAATTGACTAGGTGCCGATGTTTTATTAGACCAAAGGTTGACCTGCATCTTCTGTAAGACCAAATTGAGAGGTTTTAATACTGGCATAAATCTGTACACCAGTATGCATTAAATCAGTAAGTCCTTTTTACTCTGCCTTAAGTATAAATACAATTTAGACTGAGCAATAATTTTCCTTTCCCATTAGATTGCATACACATTTAGAAATTCGAAAGTCTAACTGCACATATAGAAATCAACACTTCAGGTAGGTTAGTGGAGGTCACACATTCAGAAAAGGTGCTTCAAAAGAAAAGGTTTGACTTTATTCAGTCATCTTTATTCAGTCTGCTAGAGAACATCTCACTGTGTTCTAAGACATCCATTTTTACCCATTATGCAAGAGAACCCCAGTGATCATAGCTTCTGCCTGCCTTTATTCTCTCAGCTGCACCCAAGGTTATCTCTGCTCATCTATTCTTATCATCTGCTGGTTGATTGATCTGTTACCCCTGCACCCAATCTACTTAATAGATGAGTAAATTTAAAAGCCATCAAAGACAGACAGAAGAAGTGGTGAGAAAAAAAAAAGTTATCATAGATTACTTCTCATGTGTTTTAGTCTACAAGGCCTTGGACTCATTTGCATTCATCTGAAGTTAATGAAAAACTGATGGCATTCTTAAGCATTAACTGTTTTTCAAGCTCTCACTAAACATCAAATTATGAATCGTCTTTAGTTGCCTCATACTTCAGATCTAACATTTGGAATGTGAATGGTTTTGAATTTGAATGATTGCAATGTTAATTTAAAACCTTTGACAACAAGTCTTTGAAATGTAACTTTAAAAGTTTCTCTCGGCTGTGTTTTTGGAAGGCATTTCTCTCATGAGGCAATGATGCATCAAGTTCAATATCATTTTGATGCATCAGTTAATTTGGGCATAGGAAACTGAAATCCCAGATCCAATTTGCATTTCCAAGGAAAGCTTTACTGACACTGATATTTATTCCCAAATTGGAGGGGACAAATGATTACAACATCATAAGCCTGTTGCTTCAACACAAGTTACTCTCTATCATACCTCTGTATGGGAGTGAAGTTCCTATGCGAAGGAGAGCCGAGAATAAATCTGTCTTTTGACAGTTCTATCTGTCAGACTTTGTGATGCAGAGATGTTGCAGCGAGGAAATACCCTGTGGATGTGAACAAATCAGCGTATTACTGCACAATTAATGTAGCTGAAAATCTTTCCAGCTGTTGATTGTTAGGGGAAGAATTTTCCAGCTTTGAGAAACTAATATCAGGTAAATTAAACGCATTGCTGCTTTTTTGCGAAGTATCGAATGGGACACCGCTGTCTTTTTTAACAGTCCACTTTTTATATTTCATTTATTTTGACAAGATTGCTAAAAAGTGACCCAGCTGAGAACTTTAGATAGCAGCTCACATTTCTCTATAAACAGTTCTGAGCACCAGCTGAGACATCAAATGAAGAAATCGCAAACAGATTGATCCGTTTGAGAAACAGACTTCCATAAAATGCTTTATTTATTGGACTGAGCGTTTAAAAGTAAATGTACTCAACTCAACTTCAAAGAATCATGCAAAATCTATGAAATGATGAAAACATTCTCATTTGATATACATGAGGCTGTTAAGAATGAAGCATTTCTGTGTCATGTTTTAATTACGGACATTCTCACTTTTGATTGAATTTGAGATACTTTCATGGTTCTGTTTAATTTAGCGGAAAAGACTGTGAGAAGACACCCTGACGAAATACACATCTGATGACGTTAGTTGCCATGACATGCTTTAAATTGAAAAAGAAGAAAATTGGGCATAAAGACAGACTGGGGTGATGTAAGATGACTCTTTTTGATTTGAATATTCTTTAAAATTCATAGAACCTGCTGTCAAGATGTATAATAGGTGAGCAAGGAAACATCAGAAGTCCTTCTATAAAATGTGACAGCAGGGCATTCAGAAGTCTCAAATCATCTGGCTTGTCCATTTTACCACTGTGCATATTTTGAGCCTGTCCAACACTGTTAATGAGCCCTCCTTTGGCCGTAATGAAAACTTTTTCAAAGGCAGCTCGATTTAGCCAGTTTGCTAAAGATTAAAGAGCGATGTACTCTGCTTGACTTACTTACATGTAGGATATATCTCTCATACTAAGGTTAAACCAGGGGGGGCTTTCTTTGAGAAGGCAAAAGAAGCAGCACCTCCTCAAAAAAAAAAAAAAAAAAAAAAAAAAAAACATTTCAAAAAGAAAAATCAATTCCCAAAACCCAGTCAATGTGATAATGCCCGCTTGAATGAGTCAAAATGATAAGTAAAATCATAGATATTAGTATTTTTGGCCACACCCATATCAAAATTAGCTGGATTTTGTTAAAGGGAGACTCCACCATTTTTTTTTTCATATTAAACTATGTTATTCCCTTAAAGGGATACTCCACCGTTGTTGCTGTTGTTGTTGTTTCTCACATAAACTATGTTATTCCCTTAACCAAGACGAGTTGATCCATACCTCTCTGGTCTCATTGTGTGCTCTCAGTCGCTCTGGCGCGCGAGACACTTTGATAGTACTTAACTTAGCCCATTTCATTCAATAGGGACCAAGCAGAGAAGCGACGACACACCCCCATGTTGTCCCTATTTAAATACAGTTACACGAGTAGAGTAACTCGACCTAGGACGGTGACACAAAATAAAGCGTTGCACTTTCTACGTGTGTTAAGTGGATAACTATAATGTGTGGCGGAATACCAAAGTAAGTGATTTGGAGCACTTCGATTCAGCGTAGTAATATCATCACTCGTGAAAAAATCCTCTCCCTCTCCAGAGAGTTGATATTAGTGCACCAAGTTCATAGATATATATGCACCGAGTTGAAGTACTCCGAAAAGTACAACATTTTATTTTGTGTGACCATTCTTGGTCGAGTTACTCTAGTCGTGTAACTGTATTTAAATAGTGAAAACGTGGTGTTGTTTGGTCGCTTCTCTGCTTGGCCCCTGTTGAATGAACTGGGATAGCACTTAACTGTAAGTGTTTCGTGCGTCAGAGCGATTGAGTGCACGCACTGAGACGAGAGGGGTATGTATCAACTCCTCTTAGTTAAGGGACTAACATAGTTTAAGATGAAAAAAAAAAATAATAATGATGGAGTCTCCCTTTAAATCAAAGCTCCATAACTCTTGTGTAAGGATTCTAGGATTAATGGTCCAAAAAAAAGGTAATTAGCTAGGTAATGTGAATTAATAATAATAGCCAAACCAGTTACCAACAAATAAACATTTTTAGAAATGTGCCTTTTTAGAACTCTGCTATACCCACTGTATAATTGTCATTGATGAACTTATTTCTGAAACAATTAAAATAAACAAATACAATTAAAAATGTATAAACTAAATAAGACTTTTGTCATGATAAGAGTCCGAAGATGATGAAGAAATCCATAACTCGGAGGCAGGTACATCTAAGTACGAGTTAGACAAAGCTACACAAAACAATGTGCACAGCACAAACAATACTGGACGAGAAGAATACTGGTGTGAAGTAAGGACAGAGGAACTTAAATACAGGGCAAACAAAGGTGATAAATGACAACTCATAAGTGGTGAGAAACTGAACAAAGGAAAACAGGAACTAATGAATTGAACTATAATGAACTAATGAATTTGTTTGTTTGTTTTCACTGTGATGGATAAGTTTAGGGTTATGGGATGGAATACACAGTTTGTATAAAAATCATTATGTCTATGGGAAGTCTCCAAAAAAAAAAAAAAACCAAAAAAACATGAAAACCAAATGTTGTGTGCGAATGTGTGTGTGTGTGTGTAAGCAAAGGTAATATATTTTAGCAGAGAGTGTGAAAATGAGGCTTTTCTCTTTTTTTTTTTTTTTTGCCCTTGACAGGCCAAGCCCAGACACCAATGACAGGCCAAGCCCAGTGGTGACTATAGTTTGGACCTGTTGTCATGATTTGTTGGTTGTCTCCACCTTGGGAAAAGGGCATTGGTGCTATAGGAACTGGAGGCAGGCTAGACTTCACACCTCTCTCCAACTATCCAGCCATGGGTAATTTCACCTTTGAGCTGGTGGTGCAGTCACACAAGCGGACTGAACACAATCTTCTCTTTTCTGGATCCCAGGAGGCCTTTCTCTTTTCCCCACCAAGAGTGTAATGCTCTCAAAAAAACGTAGCAACAGAAAAAAATACCATTTTTTTTTTTCAGTGAAATACCAGGCACTTCCCAGCAAGCTCTGCCCTGCTTGTCATATATGGTTTTGGAGAACGAACAGGGCTTAGCGCTCCAAGGCAGCTTCAGGCAAATGTCACTTTAAGTTACGTGCACCGCGAGAATCCTGCAACCAGACGAACGGTCACTGATCTATGAGAAATCAGGTCAAGCGCTGAGTGTCCTCCCCTCTTCTCAGAACTGTCAGGAGCAGAGCGAAAGCCAAATGATCGAGGGGCTGGCTGGAAATATTTCCATAATGGGTGCCCATGAACACCACTGTAAAGACACACACACCCTTTTACAGCAGCACAGGAATGGTGACACTGAGATAATACATCGTCCATAGAACACCAGCGGCCAAAGAATAATGTCGACCTGGGTCAGCAAACATGGCAGCACATCAACTTTAAGAATATATTATTATTAAAACTATTCTGAGAGCACAAAGAAAATGATTTTTTTCCCTTCTTTCCTTTTTTTTTAAACTAAAAATTGTATGAAATAAAAGTCAAATGTCAATTAAAATAAGTGAATTATAGCAAACCAAACAAACAGATGAAGGCAGGCAAGGACAATTGTGCTTATAAACTAGCAGTAGATGAACAAACATACAGTAACCTGTTTCATTGTCTTCACACCTAGTTCTCTTGCACAATCTCTCAAGCAGCTGGTACCTGAGTCCTTGAGCTACACCTAGTGGCAAATCTTTTGTCTCCGATCGGCAACTGAATGAGATCCCCAGATGGTCTCTGTGAAGACAGGCAGCAGGAGAAGCAGCACAGTAAACAAAGAGGTAGAACGATACTACATTATAGCCTGTCCACGTGTGGAAATGCTCGAACAAGGACATGAGGAGGAAAGAACTGCATCTCAGAGCATCTGTGGAGGCAGTAAAACTGACCAATCACCTCAGGTGTAGCGGTTCAGGTTGTGCAGGCATGAGTTGTGAGGCTTCTGCGGGAATTGTGAGCGGCACTAGATGCGCTAAATAATTCATCTCTATGAGTGTGTCATTCCGAGGATACATTGTGTGTTTGCAGTGATTCACTCATTTCTTATTCAGAGTCACAGGGTTGTTTTAACCAGTGAGGGAGCGTAATATAGCTCTTTTATCTTTCAGACATATTTTATGAACAGTACGGATGTATTTCATATAAATGTGTGTCTGTGAGAGGGAGAGAGAGAGGGGAGGAGTGTGTGCATGATTGTAAAAGAATCTCACCTTTGTTCTTATAAGCTCGATTTCCTGTGTAACTAGGTGATTTCAACCTCACGTTCTTCAACTGAAGTCACAACATCTTGGCCAGAGGTCTCCATGATCACACCCCCTGCGAGAGTGTCAATCAAAGACAGGCGCCACCGAAGTGTAAAACCCCCAATCAATGATTACAGCAGTGTGATGAGAGAAAGGAGGAGGACAGGATGGAAAAACACAGGAGTAAAAAGCAGGTGCACTTTTCTTTTCGTCCTCTTTTCGTTTCACATCTAATCTGGGTAAATGGTTCTCAGCATGGTTAAACCACAAACATTATGTCCATTGTTTCAAATAACAGAGTAGAAGGCCAATGCTTCTTGATTGAATATGATTATTTACAGTGGCTTTGCAAAGAATATCTGAAACAGAATTCATCATAACAAATGGGCATGATTACCTTTCTGTAATAGAGCATAAAAGTCTTTTGTCCAGAATTGCTTTCCTATCAAATCAGTGGCTTGTCCATTTGAACCCAGCCATTAAATCAGGATGCTCATTGTGATGAGTGATGTGCAGAAGTCAGCTAGTGAATGTTTTTTTGTGGATAAGAATAAGATTATGTCTAAAGGGAAAGCCTTGCGTTGAGCTTTGACAAACAAAACAGAACAAATGTATGCTATCAGGCAATGGATTGATCAGGGTGGGGAGACAATGCACAACATACAGACAACTCAATGCAAGAAAGGGTCAATATACCTCAATGACAGAGCCACTATTAACCTTTAAATGATCTTTATTGATGCACTGCTATCTGCATTAATTTACTTATTGGTATTTGAAAGTCTTGTGAAAAATGTAATTCTACCACAACGATAAGGAATGCACCAACACTGAAATGCTTGCCTATACACATAATTATTTACAATTTAATTATTTTACAATTACATTTATTCATTAGGCTGACACTTTTATCCAAAGCGACTTACAATTGCTATATATGTCAGAGGTCGCACGCCTCTGGAGCAACTAGGGGTTAAGTGTCTTGCTCAGGGACACATTGTCTCACAGTGGATTCAAACCGGGGTCTCTCACACCAAGGGTATTTGCCTTATCCACTGCACCATGACCACCCCCGTGTATGTTGATGTAATCTAATCGACAATTAAAATGTTATACTTTTATGTGTATTAATACAATTTTATTTTCATTTTATTTTAAAAGCTTAAAGTGAATTTAGACATCACATAATTTTAATGTGCAGCATGAAAATAAATACATACATATTTAATTTAACATTTAAAATGTAACACTGAACAATTGTTAACTTTAAAAACAAAGTAACATTTTTTTGAGCACCAAATCAGCATATTAGAATGATTTCTGATGGATGGTGTACATGAGTAATGATGCTGAAAATTCAGTTTTGACATCTCATTAAAAAAATGCATTTAATAAAATATATCAAAACAGACAACAGTCATTTTAAATTGCAATCATATTTCACAATGTTTTTAATTAACCACCTTTTGCCTACATATATTACTGTTTAAAAGATTACCTTTAAATGGATTTTTGAAAATGACAAAGGTAAAAAAGGGGAAATGCATTATTATGCAAATATCTAATATTGATAGTGATTAAAAAAATCTAATAATCTAATATGTTACTATTATTATATTGTGTTTCCTCGTTTTCCTTTATGTTCGTTTCCCCTCTTGTCATTTAGCTCCTTAACCTCTGTTGACACAAACTGAAAATTCTACAAGACCATTGATATGCAAAGCCATGCACAAACCCCCTCCGCAGGCAAGTGATCATAGTATAAATGCCACGTAAGGCACAGGTGAGTTAATTAATAAATGTTGTTTTAATTAAATCAGTCAGGGATCCAACTATCCACAGATTACTGTTTCCTATAATTAAGTAATTAGACGTGGCATTTTTTATTATTTATTTATTTATTTATTTATTTATTTTTTTGAAACACTTGCGAGGCAGAGGATGTTATCCACAGAGTGTAGGCACAAATAGAAACACCCCTATGCCGTTGGCGGAGGTAAAGCAGGAACTGGACCTCCCCTGTAGACTCAGTCAATTGATTAATGTGAATTTGTTGCTGGTACTGCTGTCTTTCAGTTTCAAGAAGCAGTGTTTGTGTCAATCAGGCATGAAATTTAATTAGAAAGTCTGCTTGTTGAAAGTGGAGTCAAAATGAATCCCGAGAAATGAGAAAAAGGGTCTTCTACCTGGTGGACATCAGACTTGAATTACCATATCCACAGCGCTTTTTTTTAACATTGTAATATCTGAGGCCATAAAAATGCATGAAGGAAAAAAAAAAGTCATTTATAAGGAATGGCCCAGACAATCTTTTGGTGTTTGCCTTTTTTCATCTGCAGAATTTAATTGCCAATTTATGTTAATGACACAGAACATAATTGATGCATAATTATACATTAACTTGCGCTCTCTTTGTGACGCTGCTTTTTTAAAACGAAGTACAAAGTCTGTGTAATTCATTATGACTTATAGCATCCACAAGAGGACAAACATCTATGACTTGCTTCTCGGCTAGTGTGCCATTTCACGCTTGTGTCAGGTTCCACAAACGACAAAGTATCTTACCCCTGAGAACATTAGAAGTGAGGTAAAGTAAAGGATGTGGTCTATATTCGTATTCATATATTCATATCATTCACTTTGTCCTTCCATCTCAAATGGCAATGATTTCGCTCGTCATGTGCATTAGTGCTTTTGGTGTCTTTCTCCAATAGAAAAAAAATAAAAATAAAAATAACATAAGTGCTACAAAATTGCTTTTAGAAGCTTTTTTTTCCCAGGAAGTTCTTGGAGTCTATTTTTGAATGTTTAATTTATATAAATCCGTTCCATGGCCCTTCGAGGGCACAGTGACATAATGCCATAAGTCACTCTTGACACTGACACTAGCTATGGGGGACTGTCCGTGTTTGAGGACTGTTGAATCATTTAGAAAAAGTGTCACTTGTTTCTTATTAATTGCCCTCTTGTTTATAGCCTGGGGCAATGACTCGCCAAGACAAATAACCCCTTCATGCTGTAAGTTGAATCCATGCCAGGTTAAACAACTAAGTACAACAAGCTCAGCACAATGCACTGATCTCTCTCTGTTCCAGAGCAATGAATATCTTGAGGTACAGGCCAATGGTGATCAAGTGTGGGGGGGTGGGGGTGGGGGGGGGGGGGCACTGCAGTGACCTTAAAAAAATGCATAAACAATGCTGAGTATTTTTGAAAATTACTTGTTATTTGTTGTTAACAACTAAAGCAAAATCTAAATGAAAACATTTTTTGTTATCAGGAAGAAGAAAAACTGGCATAACTGAAAACAACACAAAAATACATTTTCATGACTCCAAAACCAACTAAATCAATATGTATATATGCAACTACGTGGCAGTAACACTAAACTGTGTTAAGAAATTAAATTTAATTTAATTTAATTTTACATTTTAAAATATAAATGTTTTATCTTAAAATGTAGTAGCCTGAATTATTAAAACATATAAAATATAAGCTTAATAAGCAAAACAAAATTGCTTCAGACTTTGGGCCTGCACATGAGTATGCATATTTTTAGTGCACACTTAAAAAACATCCCAAGTGTTAAATTACATGTATACACCACTATAACATGGTGTTCAGGAAAAAAGAGGTCAATTCTACCGACAAACCAGGTATTCTGGTGGACCAGTCATGTTTGTTATTGGGTTGCCCTTTAGCCAAATGTTATCTTGCAGGGAGATGAATCCAATAACTTGGTGTCCTTAATAATGGGGGAAGAGACCACAAATGGCTGGAAGAGAAATCAAAATAGCTCTCCACTGCATTTATATTGGTCAGCCAATAACTCCTGTCCAACACGGACTCAAAAACCAATAAACAGACGTGTTCACTGGGACTTCAGCAACCTTTAGGAATGCCATGAGATTGCCTAAATCCTAACGAAATGTGAACGCATCCCACTGAAACACAAGGGTGTGGAGAGTGAGAAAGCAGAAAAAAATGGAGGAAAATGGTCAAACACTCGCATGATGTGCTGATAAACATAACCTAATTGATCAACTTTGCTAGGAATGAATGGATGATAATTATGCAGTATGCAGGGCGAGAGGTCAAATGTTTTGAGCGAGAACATGCTAATTCCTTGGAAGCATACTAATGGGATGTGTTTGACCTTGTGCCCTGGCACAGTGAAGGCAGATTAGACAATGATTAGCACACTGACTGATGGGATAATAGAATACTCTATGACAGTTGCTCATTTATTGCATCATCAATTACAGATAGGGTTAAAAAGGATAAAGGAGAGATATTTCTCCACATGAAATTGAATATGCAGAGTGAATTTCTTAAAAATTGATGCAAAACGATCAAATTGTACTCATGCACTGGAATATAAATTAACTGTCAGCCAGATGTCAATAGTTTTATGTTTTATTGTCTCTTTAGTTGTTGTGTGGTGCAAGGGGGTCAGTCTCTCACATTTATGAAAAACGGACGGGAAAAAAACTAGAAAAAAAAAACTAAATCACAGACCTGGTTGTAAGATAGATTGGCGTTGAGGTTTGAATTTTCACTGTCACTCAAATTGTCCCAATGAATCTGTCTGCGTGACATCTTTGTTTATCTTGAAACGAAAATGAAAAATGGACATATTTCTGCCCATCATGAGCTCCAAAGGGAAATCTCTCTCTCTCTCTCTCTCTCTCTCTCTCTCTCTCTCTCTCTCTCTCTCTCTCTCTCTCTCTCTCTCTCTCTCTCTCTCTCTCAACATTACTTGTGTTCTGAGAGGCTATATCCCCAATCATGCAGGGAGATAAGTAAATAAAGTTGTCCTGACATTTTATAACAACTGTGACAATAATTCATATGTACACGCTGACATTTTGAGTCCATGAATGACGATTGCTGATAAGGAACAAGAAAGGGATAAGGTCATTTTCAATTCAGACCAAATGCATATTTAATTTGTAGTCTAGACATCTATCTATCAATCAGATAATCTTCCCGATTATCTGACCCATTTGGTAAATCATAGATGAACTGTAATTGTTTGTATGTTAAATCAAAATAGATAAAATCTTCAATATGCATTTTTGTTGCTGAACTCGCTCCAGCTCAGTGCAAACAGCATCTAGCCGTCTACACCTACCTCCAACAAGGCATTCACAATTTTTTTTTAATTTTATTCACACCTCATTTATTTTTAAGAAGCATCAGAAGATTGATGACTCATTCCTTTTTCTACATTTCACAGTGCTCCACTTAAAAAAAATGCATAATTTGCATTGGTTTATTATCTTCCTTTGAAACAGGAAGCACAAAGTGAGCACAGAGATCCCTGACACACTTGGGGAAAACCCCTTAGTAAATAGACTGATAATTAGAGCTGGAGACATTCTTCTTGATGAGAGAACAGAGTGTGCTGGTGAATGATGCTATTGCACAAAGTTTTGAAGCAGAGAGGGGCACTGGGCTGAATGGAATAGCATGGGGTAAATCACACAGTGCCATTCTGATAATGATTTATTGCTAGGAGATTTGTTTTATTCCCATTATATTTTCTTACTCTACCTCTCAGCTATTTATGTCTCACACCAATTAAACTCTTACTCTCTGTGAAGGGACAAGGGAGACATTTTAAAAGTCCAGACAGTACTAGCAGAAATTAAAAATTAGAGAAAGGATATGCTGACATTATATTCTTGTAAAGGATCTTATACAGCCTTCAGTGGGAAAACTGTGGTTCACATTGTCTGTCATGGTGAACACTAAACATGAAAATAATTGTTTTTCTTTCTTATGGCTTTCCATACATAGAAACTAAATAAGTTATGGCTAATCAGAAACTGGGTAATATAATGGCAAATCAAATTGATTCAGTTTCTCTCAGAAAACACACCTTGTCCAGTGTCTCGATCTGATTTCCCTATTTTAAATTACTTACAATGTAATTTGTGATGGTGATGGCACAGTGAATAAGACACATGCCTTTGGTGTGAGAGACCCGGGTTCCTGAGCAAAACACTCAACCCCTAGTTGCTCCAGAAGCGTGTGACCTCTGACATATAGCAATTGTTAGTCACTTTTGATAAAAGCATCAGCTAAAATGAATAAATGTAAATGTCTTGTGAGAGACCCGGGTTCGCATCCACTGTGAGACACCAATGTGTCCCTGAGCAAGACACTCAAGCCCTAGTTGCTCCAGAGGCGTGCAACCTATGACATATAGCAATTGTATGTCGCTTTGGATAAAAGTGCTAAATGATTAAATGTAAATGTAAATAATGGTTAATAAGTCATTACGAATTTCTTCATAATGGTTTATAAATGTGCGTTGATCAACTAGAGCTGTTATGTAGGGAGCTGTTCATGCCCATGGTCTTCCAGGTCCTGACGTCATCCCCGCACCATGTGTAGTGGAATCTGCTGTGTCTGCCGCCCAAGGGTATGATATCATTAATAATTGACAGCAATTTGTGTTACTATCAGTGTTGTGCCAGATAGTTCATGAACTCGTTCATATTTTGGGCAGATGTGACCTGTACGTCGTACTGTATTGCTTACTCATGAACGTTACTGTGAACTCGTTCATTCTGGTGTCTGTTAACGCACACTCTCTCAGTATAACTTTGTTCAGTAGGGTGCCATATTTCTGTAGAAAACCTGGCTAAAACAAATAAACAGGCCTTAATATGTAGTGAAAAAACACCCAATCTGGCAACACCAGCCACCAGTGTCATACCACATCACAACCCCCCCACCGCATGTGTCAACAAAACAAAAAGCAGCATGTAGTCTACAAAGCCTCGACTACATCGACAAATCTTACATTTCTGTGCAAACTGTTCACATCACATCTTCCCAGCCAGAGGCTATTAATGTCACTTGATTGATGTGATTAGGCCCCTTGAGTGGACCATGGAAGCAGCGCCTTAGCTCCCTGCACTTCCTGCATCACCCTGACTCCCTGAACTACCGACGCCACCCTGGCTCCCTGCATTGCCACGTTCCATGGCCCAGGTCCGTCCACTCCTTGCCACGGCCCAAGTCCGCCTACGACCCAGGCCCGTCCACACCATGCCACGGGCCATGCCCGGTCCCCCTGCACGGATCAGGCCCACCATCCCTCCCCCAAGATTGCCTTCACTCCACTACCCTCCTTTAACATTTTTTTCTTACGTTTTGGTGTCTAGAGCCACCCATAGAGGGGGGATCTGTCACAATTTGGTCTTGTCTTTATCACTTTTCATCTCATTGTCATGTTTCTGTGTCTTGTCATGTGATTCCCTGTTTGTCATCCATGCCATGTTGTTATTGGTTCATTATTTCATTGTTCACTAGTGTCCCTTGTCTTGTCATTAGTCTGTGTACGCCATGTGTCTTTCTCAAGTTTTGTTTCCCTGCAGACCATTGTTGATAAGCGTCACATTTTCGTTTTGAGTTCATGCCACGCCATGTTTTAGTTTCATGTTTAGTTTTGTTTGTAATCAACTGCACTTGGGTTCTTCTCTACAACTTGTCTTCAGTGAACCCTGTACAATAACCTATAAATATTTGTAACATTGTCTGACAACTTAGATTGATATAAGAAACAATTTGTGTAAAATGTCTGAAAGTTAAAAATTATAAATCATATTTACTATACAGTAATATTGATGACACTACCATTTTCCAAATATATTACAGTAATATCTGAGCAACTGCTGGTATTTGTTTTATTGCTGCTCCGTTCTGTTACTATTCCATTCAGAGAGGTCATATGAACATACTGAGCCCAATTAGCTCTACAGTAGGTTAGATGACATGGCTGGAAAAGGTCAAGGAGAAAAGCTAACAGCAGCAATTCAGTGGTTTACAAGTTCAGTTTGTTTGCTCTTTAAACTCTCAGGGCCCATCCAATTACTTTTAAAATGTAGAGGATCATGGGAACCCTGTCCTTGTTTTATCTAAAATATGTCTGCATCATGCACAAAGAGTTTCTAAATTTTTCTGCATAAGCATGTGTGTTACTCTGAGTGTGTAAAGAAGGTGAGTTTAACACGTTGTACACACAAATCTAAGTGCTTTATATTGACAATACATCAGTTTTACAGAATGCCTGATTAGTGTACGTTTTTTTTTTAGAGATCAATTTTTTAGATAGTGAAACATATTTTAAACAAGGAAATGGGGAGTGTTCCAAGACAGTAAATTGTTTTAGATGATGTACTACTGTTTTGTATTGATATTTTAAGAAGATAGATAGATAGATAGATAGATAGATAGATAGATAGATAGATAGATAGATAGATAGATAGATAGATAGATAGATAGATAGATAGATAGATAGATAGATAGATAGATAGATAGATAGATAGATAGATAGATAGATAGATAGATAGATAGATAGATAGATAGATAGATAGAATAGAATAGAATAGAATATAAAAGTGTAACGATATAATAGGGTATAATATAAGAGGGTGAATAATATCATATAAAAGTATAACAGTGTGTGTGTCCCGTTCACAGGCCAGACTTAAGCCTAGTCACGTGTGTTTAAGCTGTAACTGAAAGCAACGTGCACTGACATATCTTAAAATATGTCAGTGCCATTGCTTTGTCGCAGGATGCACACCAGTGTTTTTTGTCTTTCTAAGGCATGTTTATAAAGCTACTAGATGTCCTAATTAAATTAAAACCTATTGGCCAATACATTTTGAATTGGTAATGATGTATAATCATTGGTAAAGATGTATACACTCTCATAATGATGTATCAACGCAGATTAGATCAGACTTGCCATACTGTTTGAGGATAGGCCCAAATCTGTCTGTCACATTTTATAACAGAAATGGATGAAGGTACAGGCACACTGGGTTTCCATAAGGACATTTGTGAATGTCTCTGCGTTTGTATCAAGGAGAGCTGTTATCAGTAGGGCTCATAGGACATGTTGTTTTTTGTTCACCTACAGTAGACAAAGGGCGGTGTGGGATCTGATGTTGTGTAGTGACATCCGGAGAATTTCGTCATTGGGAGTGTGTATATGTGATTATCTTAGGTAACACATTTGTCTTTCTTGGAGTTATAACTGCATTCAGAAAAAAATAAATAAATAATAAAATAAATAAAAAATAAAGTGCCACAAAAGATGATATTGGAAGCTTTGGGGAAAGAAAAAAAAAGACTTGTCATTTCAACAATCATTTTCGGCACTGGCTTAATCTCATATGTTTAGACAGCATAGTGCAAATATTGTGAGATCATCCATACATGCATATTGACATATGTCTCTCTCTGATTCTCCTATGGAAAATCCAATTTTACACACCAGGGCTTCTTTGTATTATTTTCAGAGAGCCCAGTTTTCATGAAGACGTTCCAGGTTTTATTTATCCGTAAATACAGTGTGCCACTGAGCGGCACGTAGTGTGCAGCATATTGATCCATCAAATAAATTTGCAGCTATTGTGTAGCGCTTCAGATCAGTGGTCACTAGTAATGTTGAAGAGTAAATCTAGTGTACACCAGCATGGAAAAGAACTACATTTTATTGCTTTTGTGGAACTGCTACAGTCCCACACCTGCTCAACACTGATTGAATATTTAATTACAGACTTGGTCACGGTTGTCTGTTAGAATGAGACGCTGTGTAATCATAGAGCTCACAGTTAACCACTGCACAGACACACCGTTCAGTTCTCGCCAATACAAAAGGCCGCTCTCCCTGAGGCTATCAAAAATGAAAGGCAAAGTATGGAAGTTTGACAATCGTAAAAAAGAAGTACAAGATTTATTGACTTTATAATGACTGATCAAGTCTAAAGCAGCTCAACGGTCAGATCATTGTCTCCAAAAAGGACCTTTATGGGGCCATTAGATTCAGACCTGCCTTGTTCTCCAAAGGTCTGTCAGCACAATTCCATGTTTCTCAGACCTCCAGTAGAGATGGTAATAGGTTTTGTTCTCACTCTTTTGGTGCTCTTCTTTTATGTCTGAGGATAAACATGTGTTCAACAACAGGTTTCCATCATCATTCTTCCACAGCTCAGCTCCTTTAGCTTCATATCCCGAAGGGACAAGAATGAATAGGTTAATGAAAATAGATTAATTGCAGGGTAAGGGTAATACAGCCATGGCTGTAAAACCTATGCTACATGTAAGTTGTCCGCCATATTGGAACATCTGCAACCTAGTTATTCACATGTATGAATATCTACATTTGTAATAGACATTAGCTGATGATTTTCACACATTGTGTTTTTTGTATCATTAAAGGGTTAGTTCACCCAAAAATGAAAACTATGTCATTAATGACTCACCCTCATGTCGTTCCAAGCCCGTAAGACCTCCGTTCATCTTCGGAACACGGTTTAAGATATTTCAGATTTAGTCGGCGAGCTTTCTGTTCCTCTATTGAAAATGTATGTACCTTATACTGTCCATGTCCATAAAGGCAATACAGACATCATCAAAGTAGTCCATGTGACTTGAGTGGGTTAGTTCGAATTTTTTGAAGCATAGAAAATACTTTTTGGTCCAAACATAGCAAAAACAACGACTTTATTCAGCATTGTGTTGTCTTCCGGTTCTGTTGTGGATCCGCGTTCAGTGACGCTGACGTGAGACGCGGCTGACGCGTGTCTGGTGCGTCCGAGCTTCGTTCACAGTCTGAGGGAGACGCACGCTGTACAAAAAATCTTCGCAAACATGTCTAAGGATTTCCACACAGAGGAAGATTTGCATTTTTTTGCCCATGTTTATTTGAACCCGAATACACGGACGGACGCACCAGACACACGTCAGCCGCGTCTCACGTCAGCGTCAGCAGCGTCAACCTGTCATCAGTTTGCATGACAGGATGCATGTAACTAAGGGCGCTTTGACACTAGCACTTTTGGTGCGTACCCAGGTTCGGCGTACCCAGGTTCGAATGACTTCAGAGTTTGGTTCGTTTGGATGATGTGAACGCTGTCTTCTGAACTCGGGGGCACACACAAGAACCGTACTCGAGTGCGTTTAAAAAGAGTGGTCAGGGGTACGGTTCATGTGAACTCCAGTACGGTTTGCAGCTGATGTGAACGCAATCGTACCAAATCACTGAGGTGAACCAGTATTGATGACATATAATGTGAAAAAATAATAACTTTTTTTTTTCATTACAACAGTCAAGTGAAAAATAGTCAAGGCTTTAAAGTTATCACTAAAATAACTTCTAAATAATATAGCACTTATAATGTAGGAAACAATATTAGCAATAAAACTAGGTGAGAGAGGAGAGCAAAATTTACTGAACTATTCATAATCTCACATTCTTTTATTTACACATCGCATATCAGTAATTCATTAGAGGCTGCATTTCAACTTCCTTAATTGACTTCCCATTCACAGGTGAATATGAAAGAAATTATTTTGCTCTAGTTCTAATCCAAGGGAATAAAAAGAAAAAGAAGAAAAAATTAGGAAATTGGGGAAACAAATGGAACTAAAACTCTGAAAGTTATTATTATTATTATTATTATTATTATGGCACCGTCTCTACATTTCACTCATTTTCCACTACTAACTACTAATATGCCCAGCTGTCTGATCCAGGCCCTGTAGCTATGAGGCATAATCACCATGCACTTGAGGAAGGAGATCTAAAGCTTTTCAAAGCACATGAGGGCTTCATGAGAATTATAGCATTCACGTTCCACATCATTAGACACATGTCTTAACAAAGTACTAGAGAGGAAAGAACTTGTTTATATACACAGCTTCTTTGATTTGAATATGTGCATTTGCACAGTAAAATGTGCCCCTGTGCTGAGGAATGGTTTACTGGTGTCACATATTACTATCCATCCTAAAGATTAGCACTGTATGACCTTTAATGACTACATTTAGTGGTCAAACTGATTATTTCAGGAATTACACTACCGTACAAAGGTTTTGGGATGATATGATTTTATAATATTTTTGAAAGAAGCCTCAAGGCAGCAACAATTATTTGATCGAAAATAATGTACATGTAAAACGGCAATAATGTGAAATTACAAAATTAATTAAGTAATTTAGTTAGTTAGTTAGTTAGTTAGTTAGTTAGTTAGTTAGTTAGTTAGTTAGTTATATACAAATTGTAATGTATTCCTATGATGGCCAACTTGAATTTACTGTGATTCTGACTCAGACTTCAGTGTCACATTATCCTTAAGAAACTATTTTAATATGCTGATTTGGTGCTTAAGTAACATTATTTTCTTTTAACAACAATGTTGAAAAAAAGTTGTTCACCTTGATATTGTTTTTGTGGAAACCATGACAGAAAGTTCAAATGAACAGCATTTATTTGAAATATAAATAATTGCAATATTTGTTGTTACTTTTGATCAGTTCAGTTCAATTTTTAACAGTTCAATGTCCTTTAAAGGGGTGGTAAGATACCACAAGATGTAAAATAAACATTTGATGTCCCCAGAGTGTGTGTGTGTGTGTGTGTGTGTGTGAAGTTTTAGCACAAAATACCCCAGGGATATTTTTATATAGCATGTTAAAGTTGTCACTTTTTGAGGGTTTGCGAAAATGCACCGTTTTGTGCCTGGCCCTTTAAATGCAAATGAGCTGCTGCAGAGGGCGGGGTTTCAAGAGCTTTTTGTGTTAGCAGCTGTGATTTCCTCACACAGACACACTAAAATTACAGAAACTGTTCTCCCTTTAATGTTAAAATGGAGTCAGTCAAAGATGGAGAGACAACGTAAAATACAACAGGACGTCTCGGAATGGTTAGTTGATGAATTTATTTTACTGATTTGGAGTATCTTCAATTAAGATATTCTGTCAAGTAATTAATAAATGTATAATTAAGTAATTAATTAATTTGTTACATTTATATAGTGCTTTTTATGGGACCTCAAAGTGCTCCACATGGGGGGAATCTCCTCAACCACCACCAATGTGCAACATCCACCTGGATGATGCAACAGCAGCCATATTGCGCCAGAACGCCCACCACACACCAGCTTACTGGTGGAGAGGCGGCAGAGTGATGAAGCCAATTAGTATAATATTAGGAGGCCATGATGGACAGAGGCCAAGGGGCAAATTTCGCCAGGATGCCAGGGTTACACCCCTACTCTTTTTCGAAGGACATCCTGGGATTTTTAATGACTACAGAGAGTCAGGACCTCGGTTTAACATCTCATCCGAAGGACGGTGCTCTTTGACAGTATAGTGTCCCTGTCATTATACTGGGCTGTTAGGACCCACACAGAAATCAAGGTGAGCACCCCCTGTTGGCCTCACTATCATCTCTTCCAGCAGCAACCTGGTTCCCTCAGGAGGTCTCCCACCCAAGTTCTAACCAGGCTCAGCCCTACTTAGCTTCAGTGGGCAACCAGTCTTGGGCTACAGGGTGATCTGGCTGCTGACGTAATCTATAAATCACTCATATAGGAACTGTTGTATGCACACATAACAGAGTGACTTTCTATTGCATGAGAAAATATGGATGCTAAAGTTTGAGCTGACCCACAAATTCTTCCTCTTCTCAACACGAACTGTGTGTTCCCAGGGGCGGGGCTTATGTACATTTTAGGGTTGGTGATGTCATTAACCCGGGAGGAATGTCGTGTAGTCCCTACCAGCCATAGGTGCATGTTTGCACTGTAAAACAATTACTGAATTAAAAAAAATCCTGTTTGTTGTAGTCATTTTCTTTAAAAGCAAATATCTTCCTTTGTTTTGAACTTTTAGCGTTGTAACTTTGATGATGATGTTTATGCTCAAACAGCAACATTACAAACTGATTAAAGTTAGAAAAGTGAAATCATACTTTACCACCCCTTTAAAAAAAATATAGCAAAAAATAAATATCTTATTGACCCCAAATTTTGAATGATAGTGAATATCTAAAAAAAAAAAAAGTGTAAAGACATTTAATTCAATTAGTTGCTCATGATTTTTTTGGAACTTAATGAGAAAAATATTTTTAGGATGTAAATAGTCAAGTGTAGCAAAGAAGAAAATCATCACAGATGCATTTGATAGGCTGATTAATTATTATACACAGCAAGCCAACAAATCCCAGGCAGATGGTTTGGCATAGCTAGGCTTACTGTGCTAGTGAATATGTAGGTAGGATGTTCAATACGGCTACATGGCAGGAATATTTTGGCTTTCCTTCTCGAGCCATGGGCTGAGGAAAAAGTCCAAGAGAAATGTTTCACATTTATTGCAATTTTAATTTACAACATTGTACTTGCTGTGTGTGCACATTAAAGTTTTAATCTTGGCATTCTTAGACAGCTAGCAGTAAACAGTAGTGGTATTATGCAAGTTTCACACCCAACATTACTCAAGGATTCCCCACCTTCAGTCCTTCTGCGGCTGTAGCTGTAAGTGAGAAAAGACTGAAAGCATGATACTATGTAAAAGCTGCTACAAACAGGATGCATGTGCCTTTTCATAAAGAGTGTGTATATTGTTTTTATGGAAAATTAATCTGAAAATGAAGCTCTGAAAAGTTTAAGAAAAGTACAAGTCCAAGACAACTATTTCAGTAAACTATATTCGGTTCTAAATAATAAATTAACCATTTATTTTTTTTTCATAATACCACATACGTCGTAATGAAAATGGCTATTGGCCACATTATTCAACCAAAGGGATTCCTTGTGTACAAGCTTATCATCAATAATAGCTGTGTCCATATTCACTGCAAGGCAGTCCTTAACAGAACCCACAGTTTGCTGTTTTTGTCTCCCCATGGAATTACTTATAGACACTTCCAATAAAGCATTCAGTGAAAGACGTCACTAATTTGACCCCGCACTACAAATATCCCTATAGCCAATGGTGGTGTGCTTGCTACTTTTTTTTTTTTTTTTTTTACTGTTGCTTGAGGGATCTACTGGAGCAGGGAGCAGGTCTGGGAAGTGCTGCATCCACTAATGGCGATAGCTCCAAGAGGCTGGTCTGCATAAACAACAACCCGGTGCAATCAGCAAGATGGTGCACTTCTCTGCAAGGGGGAGAGTGATTGGGGACAATGTGCTTTTTTTTTTTTTTTTTTTTTTTTTTTTTAGTCTTCCACTTCACCCTTCTCTACAGAGGCTTAAACAGGGCATTTTTTTATGAACATGCCGTAGTTGTTTTCTTTCTTTTTCCATGTATTGCAGTTTGTACATTCAGATATTTTGTACATTTAAAATGTATTATACTTACACGTTTACCTTCCATTTGTGTTTCTTTTATCTATTTTGTTCAATTTTCCTACCACTACTAGTACCACCAATAATATTATTATTTCTTAAATTTGAATTAAAAAAAAAATGTTAAAGGAGGTCACTATTTAATATCGTTTGAAATAAATGCACTTTGTGTTTTGAAGTGCTCCCATTTCACTAGTGTAAGAACAATGCCAGAAGCCTTGCTGGTTAAAGTAAAGAAGGATGAGCTCTTTTTCTCTCAGATGAGAGCCATCTGGCTGGGAGCAAGGCCAACGGATGAGTCTTGGGAACAGGCCTCTAAGAATTTCTGACCCTTGGTAGGTTGATGATGTAAAAAGAAGGTATAAAACACCACTGGGGCCTTGAACTGGAAAGGGATTTGGAGCCGAAGAGGGTGTGTGTCTCTGAAGAGGCTTCACACGTGGACTGAGGGTGAAGAATTACGAGAAAACAGACAGATGGGGAGAAAAAAAAAAAAAAAACGCAATTAGTGCCACGCTCTAGACATGGGAAAAGAAATGGATTTTTCATCCTCTGACCTAATTACAGAGTTTGTTTCGAGTGTGTATCTCTTTTCATTTTCTAATAAAGCACAATCATTGCAGTTTCTCAAAGAGCTACATCAGCAGATTGATGTTTATATTATCCAATGCTCTTTTTAGCCTGGCACATAACAAAAGAGGTTGTAAATTGAAGCAGTAGCCCTTACTTCAAACGTAGGTTCAGTCATATTTATGAAAGCGCTCATGACTCCAGAGTCTCTGTCAAGAAGACTTGCTGTGTGGCTGAACCACGGCCAGGCTGCCCATTACACTGAAGCAGCTTGAAATCCAGAGCAGCAGGAAAGGAAACCATCAGATTCCCACCCACATCTATCCACACAGCGGCAAGCTCAGCCAAGTCTATCACAGCAGAAAATCTATGTCGCACTGTATTGGGTTATAGCTCTAATCAACTCTTACTTTGTAAGCAAAGTGTTTAGTTTAATTTAATTCAATGTGCTTCTTAATGGAAATATATATGTGCTGCAGCACTGGAATGGAATCGGAGATCCTCATAATGCATATGTAAGCCTGTATGCATATGTATGCTGGTGCATCAGCAGTTTGTCTAGTGTCATGGCACAAGATGAATAGGTAAATAGATACACAGCCTCAAGCTCACTGACTTTCTTAGCATTTAACACAGACATTTGTCAACTTCTTCCATTTTAGTTCTCGTAAGGCAAAAGTCAGAACAAAACATTTACCCACTGCCATCGGGGGAGCCGATTGCACATGCGACACACCACTGCTTTCGTGAAGGGGGAGAGGCCAGCTGCCCATATATGAGGCACATAAAGTCCGCCATTTCCAAAAAAAAAAAAAAAAAAAAAAAATGACCAGGGGATGCAGCCACTTCAAACAGTGAACACAAATGGAGCAACGGTTTGGGGTCATATGCCCCCACTGCTTTCATTCCCTCACACCCCCACCACTCTACACTCACCTCTACGGCTCTACCTGCCTCCCTTTCCCACTCAGTGCAACGACACACCCCTTCCTTCTCTTCTTCTGTTTCTCTCTCGCTTTCATTCCACTCTGCTCTCTGCAGGCCACAACAGTCAGAAGGAAAACAGACACAGCAGTGCATTTTCAATTGGATCTTCAGTATTCCAGGAAAATAAAAGGGCAGATAGCCTTTGTGAAGTCATCTCATCCGGAACGAACCAACATCGGTCCCCTGCTCGGTGTCCTCCATCCCCATACCCCTCCTGGCCCCTGACACTCAACACACTCTTCCTTTCAAGCTTTTCATGCAGTGTTAAGGAATGGCTTGCCAACAAAAAAAATCATGACAGATTAAATGTATAAAATTTAAGGATTCATTAAATTTATGTAAGGGATCATGTTCAACTATTGCAAATATAAACATGATCAGAACACCCAAAATGGTTATTCACCAAATTGGTTATTCACCAAGTTTGGCCCGGTGTGTTGTGATTGGCTAAACTGTCGCTCACGTTGTCCGGAAGGTTAACGCCCCTTTACGGGTGGAACATGTATGTCATGAGCTCCGGTCCAGATGTAAATATGTGTCGAACTACAGTATCAGTTTGAGGCAGAATCAGACTGAGAAACCTGCGATGAAGTCAAACAGAACTTCACCACACACAGCTCTTACTAAACGTTTCTGAATGACAATTTGCTACATTTTTTTTAACTTTATGCACGTTTGTTTTACACAATAGCATCTGATTGGCAACAATAGCAACTGACTGGCTACTAATGTTGTACTCATACAGCATGTGGCATGTTTACGTTCTTGATCAAATCGAAAATAACGTCATAAAGTATACATTTAAAATGGTGAAGTCTTAGCCTACTTACAGGTTGTGGCCCAACAACTGCTGCTTCTTGTTTTAAAGTCGTAACTGCTTCATGTTTTAGTAACAGTTTCTTGTTGAATCCGGTGTTGAACTCGTGGAGATTCTGGCAGCTGTCTTTTGTACAACGCGCAGCACAGAGAGCTAGATTACTAGCTGTAGTCCCAATCGAGTCGTTTTTGTAGGCAATATACTTCCTGATTTTTAAAAGACGATATCTCTGCTTAAGATATCTCTGCTTTCTCTGCAGCGCTGTAACTTTGCAGATACTGTTCATGCACCAACAGCAACATTACACACTATTTAAAATGAAAAAAGTGAAATCGCAGTCAACCCCCCCCCCCAAATTTTTTTTCTGCTGGGGGTCGAGGAGGGAAAGAAACATTAATTTGTGGGTTGAAAAACTATTACATCTACAGGAATATATATTTAGTTTACGCAGTTCGCTACAGATGCGGATACTACCAGCAATAGTACGCAGTCTGTGCGCACATCCAATCAAAGAACGAGAAAATACATACGTTATTATATGCCAGCTAGATGGCCCCGCTACAGTCAAAGCGAAATCTGATTGGCTGATTAAATCTGATGGATTATCTGATTGGTTAAATAAACGGTTTCATTGCCATTCATTTTATACTACAGACGCCCGCTCTGTCGATTCTGAATGCCTCCAGGCAGATTTATTTGACCCGGCAACGCATGATGGCTGGAATATGATTGGATACAAGCTCTAACATAAAAATATACTACTGGAAGCAGCGCAACCAAGAGAAAAGCTATGAAATTAAGAGAACGAAATATTTGGAATAATTTAATACTCATTCATGGAAAAATATATTAAACTGCAAGTCAGTGATTCTGATAGTGTTTAGGCCAGCAGAGAAGGCCTTGCTGGCCCTGACGGCCCACTACTGATATATAGCAACTAATGTTATCAATAAATAGTGTGTGAAACATGGACACTAATGAAAAGTGTTGTAAAAAGTATTGTTGCAATATAGTATATTAAACCACTATCAAACGATAAGATCAAAATGCTGTCTAAATCCTCTGCTAATACTGACAACATAATATGATTACAACAGTTGGTGAACACCACTTGTAATAGCTTTAAGACTGTTAGGTCCTAAAATAATTTGATTTGTGCAGCAAGCACTGACATAAGTTATCACCTACATTTTTTCCCCCTTTCCTTATCTTTATGGGATGGTTTTGAGATAAGGTCTGATCATCTGTGCAAGTAGTGAGTACTTACTCTGCATGCAATGCATATGATTATGCAAATTATACTGAAGGTAATAAATCCTTGTACTACCTGAAGGTTGTTGTAACACCTGTCTTTTCTCTTTTACTTGAAACAAATTATGTGCGGAACCTGAACTCTTGGATACACCAACACTTTCAGCAATCATGACTGGTAAAAGCTAAGAAATATTCCAGAATTAGAATTACTAAAAAAGGTATCTTTAAAAAAACAATCATCTCCCCACTAAGCTGTGTTTACCCCATTTGTTTAGTAATGCTTTTAATGAACATTCAGCAGATAAACTGATGACTATTTATGACAACTCTGTAAATAAGTGGAAGGCTTTTGAGTTTGCATTTTGATTTTGTGCATTGTGTATTGAACATAAATGCATGTTTCCCAAGAATTTTAATGAATTTGTCAAGTCAAGCCTTTATCAAATTCATGTCATATCTACATTAAAGTGTTCCCATTCATGCCAAGTCTTTTAGTTAAGCCAGTTTTGGGGATGCTTGTTTATTTTGATATTTTCTTTTTGTTTAAATAAAATACACTTCTTCCATCATCACACCCTGCAAGTTCCATGTCCCATGTTCTTTACCACAGTTTAGTGTTTGTTTGTTTGTTTGTTTATTTGTTTGTTTGTTTTAAAGAACAGATGCCAAGAAGATACAGAACAGATGCACTAAAGCTGTGGTTTACTTACAAACTGAGTTCATGTAAAACTTTACTTGAAACTGAGATTAAGGAAAGCAAGAAAAAAATAAGACTATTTTAATAAGTAATTAAAACAATAACAAATTAAATGTTTTAGAAACAAATATAATCATATTTTATAAACCCTATTCATGCAATATCTTTAACAACAAATTGATTGTGTTGATTATTGTACAATTCAGTTGTTTCTGATTCAGCTATTCATTAAAAAAAAAAAAAAAAAAAAAATCTCACGACCAAGTCGTACGAATTCGACGAATGATTAAAAAGAGGCTAATTTGAATTCATACGACCTCACTCATACGAATTAGTACGATTTTGCTAAATCGTACATATTTTACGAATTGGCCAATTCGTATGAATTCGTACGAATGATCTACCCCTTACCCCGCCCCTAAAACCTACCCATCACGTGGGTTTAGACAAATCGTACGAATTCGTGAGGTCGTACGAATTAGTATGAATTAGACACTTTTTAACCATTCGTCGAATTTGTACGAATTGGTCGTGAGATAGGGTAGAAAAATCACATCAAAAACCATGGAGATAAAAGTCATACAAACACCATAAATGTGTCCCTCCTCCTGAGCCCGCTAACACTGTATATCTGGCCCAAAAGCCCTAAGTCGGTAAACCCTGACAATGTGATTGCTTAATTTGTGTTTCTGACAAGACCATCAAACCTGAAATAGATGGGTTAAAAATAACATGAAACATATATTTGAAAAGATATGCTAACAATTATCCCATTTATTTCTTCCACCTGTAATAATGCAGGACAAATGGGTTCCAATAAATGTGATGCAGGTCTTTTGAAGAGGACATTTCATTTTCAGGGCACCGGAGATGTGGAGGGTGAATAAGATAATTATCAGGCTCAATGCTTGTTCTGCATTAGCTCTAGTGGGGAGTGATTATGGGAAACAGCTGAATTGCAGGAATAGCTTTTGAACCATGACAATGGAGGTTATCACTGCATGACGCTAATAAGGGATTGAACACTTGCATAATACGAGCGGTAAGAAGAGGGCTTGATGCAACGAGATGAGCTGGGCTTAAAGTAAAAACACTCTGGATCAACTTGGACCCACGATTTGAAATGCAAGGGATATTCAAGGAGATATATTTCAAACTTTAAGTGATTAAAATTCTGCTTTTAAGGGGGTTAAATGTTTCTGCCCAGCAGCAACCAACGCCCTGGTTGATCCATTGGGTGGTAAATGATTAATAGCCTTTAATTAGTGACCCTCTATGCCCTTCTATGTAAAATAATTGTTGTTTATACAATGCTCATGGCTATTGTTTACTCTTTGTGGCTAATTAAAACACACCTATATTTTTGTTTGCCCTCATTGTCTCCTACTAGCCAATATGGTACAACTTAATTTAAATCAAACCAAGATGTATGACAATATCTCAGCTCAGAGTTAGCCTCTGGCCTTATTGTGAAAGTAAATTACCTGTTCCTGAGTACACTGCAATATTTTGTGCAACCACTGAACCATTATTTGTGTTTGGGATCAAACGGCAGAGGACAAAGAAACATACTGCAAGTGCAGTGAAATAGCTAAAAGTGCACAGGCCCTCAAGGACGTGGTCTCTTTGGTCTATTTGTCTCCCGTGTCACAGCTCCCATTGGTCTCCGGAGGAATTCAGAGCTTTTGGAATGAAACCTGTTCCAAACAGCCTCAAGGTGGCCGCAGGCAAGTGTCACTACCCATTGGATATTCCTGGTAAGTACTTTACATGCTTCAAAGCAAAGGTCAGTCATTTGGTGTGTCTTCATGTCTACCCCGGCCTCGAAGGAGTGAAATGCTGATCAACCACATAAAAAAACACATCTTCTGAAGAATGGAACATGCTTTAAGGCTACTGGAATATGGGAAATAATATAAGTCTAGCAGCCTATATAGAAAAAAGGCTGATTTTATGAATGACATTTAATTCAGTAGTTCTGTGCATTCATTTAAATTTCAACTTCAAAGTTTCAAGCATACTCCAGTGTTGTATGATACTTTACATCAACGATTCATTGCAATATATAATCATTTGAGCAGTCACATAAATGTAAAAGACACTTCTGAGCAAGCTTCTACTCGGCATACTACAGTTACTTGGATGAATGAAGAAGTACTTTAATGCCATGCAATGCTTTCATATAGGATGGATAAGTTATCAGAGAACTTTGTTTTTAACCTCATGATGTCTTCCAGGAATTATTCTTCCCTCTCTTTCTTTTTTCTCTTTTTGGCAGTGCAAATTCTACCCTGACATGGTGCTAATAATGGTGCTGCTTTTCTCCGTTTGCACACAAAGCCTCAGGGAAGCTCAGAGAAAAAAGTTAGCAGTAGGCTTGGGATCCCAAACGGGTTGTACGAAAATGATTCTTTTGACTACTTGAAATATAGCTCATATACAACCAGGCTCCTGCATCTACAGAGGCCTGCTTGGATTCTCCCAGAAGTCAATAGGAAACAGTCAGCCATAACAATGGCATTATGGCAGCTGGATATGTTGTGAAACAGCTTTACTAATCAATATGGTCTGGGTAGGGAAAGACTTTAAACATTTACAAAATACTAAGATTGTCTGATGTCGAAACCTACATCGAACTTCTTAATCGAATAATACATGCACAAGATCACTACACTTCAGTGAAAAAGGTCCATTCACAATCCAATTAAATGATTTAAATCTTTATCCGATGATGAAACAGTTATCATACATGCCACAGAGTACCAAACAGTATAACGAGAAGAAAAAAAGTTTTGCTTTTGCAACAGTTCAGTCTGAATTTGAGCCAAGACTGAAATCAATTCACCACTAAATTTTTAAGCATTAAAAGTTTACAACTTCTGACATTTTGACAAATTAATAAATGATGCTATGTAATCGGTGGCATTGTAAAATATTCAAATACAAGTATATTGTATTTTTCTCAGTAAAACAGTTAACTGGCTTCTAATGTAAAGCAATATCAATCAAAATTTTATTGCTGGACTCAGCGGTATTGAGAACGGTCCAAGCATTCAGTTCAAGATGGAGCATGCAGAAGAAAAAGAGCAATTTCCTTAGTCTAAATGGAAAGTTCTGTCAAGCAGTTTGGAGTGATCCACCATCAATCACAGATAAATTCTCTTGAGCTGGGTAGCGACGAAAAAATAAGGAAAGAAGAAAAAAAATTGGGAACACTCCATTACCTGGGTGTCTTTCAAAGTGACTAATGGCATGTGACAAAAGGCATTCAAGAGTCATACAATGTGTTGCCTTGATAAAAATGAACCTGCTGCCACCCGGTAACACACCTCACATAATCAAGTCTCAATCTCTGAACAAAAGGATGGGTCTCATTTAAATGGCTCAGAGGGTCAGTTTAGTTTTTAAAAATAAATGTGTCTGGTATCGCCAGCAAGCCTAATGAGCAGAGGTGTAAAGTGTTAAGAGAAATTAAATGGAAAGTTTGAATTTGTGGAATTATTTATTTTTAATAAAACTTTTATTTCTTGGGCAAGTGTTCACTTAGAGGTTTTAATGGGCCAATGTGAATGAATACTAGATTTTCTAAATTCAAAGAGACAATATATTCCATGCAAGACCGACATTTTATTCTTATTCAAAATTAAGCAATGCAAGCCTTATGGAGCACTAACACTCTCATGTAATGTATGTTTCATTCATTCTCTTGCAGAAAGCCCTAAACTGATGAGACTGTGTCCCAGTTCAAAGGGCTGCAACCTACGAAGGACTCCATTTCACCTAGTTATACTATACACTAGGTCTTATGGGGTTGGAACAACATGAGGGGGAGTAAAAACTGACAGAATTTTCATTAATGCATAATGTTGCATTTAAAAGTTAATGGCCAAATGAATCTTCAGAAAAGTCCACATTGTTATTGCGGATGAAATATAACACAGTTAACATTAAAAATGTTTTTTAATCAGGTTAAACACTCATTATTAGTCAATCAAACCTTTATCTAAACTGTTCACTGCCGGTCGTGCATATCCACCATGTGTTGTGGTTTTGTAACACTTTTTACTCGTGTTTGTCGTTCTGAACCAAATCCTCCTCCAAAGTGCAATGGGTTGTGGGCAATATTAGCCTTTATAATGTGCATGGATCCACACTTCGAAAATCTACCGAAAATAGTTGACCATCCGAAGGAATTTTGACATTCTCTTTTCAACACAATATTGTATGCTTTGGGACACACTTATTCAAATGTTATTACATACTATTTAGGATGAATAGTATGGACATTGGGAGGCAGGGTCAGACTTCAAAGACCATGCCTTCAAAAACCATGAAGGAAAGATTGAGCTTTGTTAAATGGGATGGTCTAGCCTACGGAGGATTGTTCATGTCGCCTAGCAACTGTGACAGCTGCCGTTTATGATTGACAGTAATGTCTAACTTTCAAAAAAAAAAAAAAAAAACTTTTTTTGAAAGTTACATAAAACTGTCTAAATATATCCATCATGGTCCATTTCTATAGATATTCACATCTTAGTAAGATATGTCAACATTTGAACATTTTTACATTTGTATTGTTAGATATTTGAACAAGTTGAAACCCAGTCCTTGCATTTAAAAGTGTCCTGTCATCACTGGTGCGCATTGAATTCTGGGTTAGGCAAGGCAGAGAAGAAACCATCTGTTGTATCCTTCATTGGAAATAAAGGATGCATTTGAAGGAGACTTTGAATTGGAGCCTTCGAATGCAGCCTTCAAAGTATGCAGCCTCTGAATCAGAACACAGCAATAGGCTCTATGCACGATCGCTTCCATATTTGTCTCAGCACGCCCACCTACTTCCGGTGCTGCGTCAGTCTATGGTCAGAAGCCGGTTTTGCGATAGGTGGAGATAGTGTCAAATTACACTTGCTGTTTATAAAAACGTCCTCCGGTTAACGTTAATGATGTTAACAACACTGTGAGGCAGTTAGCTGTCACACAAGAGTAAAAAAGAAGTTATTTAAATTATATATTTCGAGCCAAATCAACAACTTTGAGTGTTAGTATTCTCTCATATCATACGAAATTCGACTAGCGAATCAGCGTTTCTTAAATCGTTGTCTCCATTTCTGAGAAAACGGATTTTATTACAGTTTTGCCGCTATACAGTTGGCCTGCAGAACGCGCTTCCGGAAGTAAAGACGCTGACTGAGATTCGTTCGAACACACGTCAGCAGGGTTCGTGCGTAGAGGCTATTGAGGTAATAATTTATGCCAGGAAATCCCTTGTATGGACAAAGGCATCCAGATTTTACTATACCTACCGGTACTTTCTCCACACACACAGTGCTTTTCTTCCTTTTTTGCCTTTGTTGTCACACACGTAATTGTCTTAATTCCCTGATAATGTGTATGGTCATAAAATGTCCAGTCTTTAAATTGAAACTTGAGTTTATTAATATGTGTTGGCCAAAGCAATGGTCTGATAATTGTGTTACCTTTTACATTTTTGCTGTTACCCCATATTGTCATACAATGAGTCTGAGTCTTACATAAACTGTATTTTTATTTATTTATATGCAATTTTAAATAGCTTTTTTGTAAGGGTTGTGTCTTTACAAAAGTGACAAACAAATCTTTCCTGATGAAAAGTGCGACAACTAGCCGCACTCCCACCTAATGAAGCAATGTTACTCAATTACTTTACATATCTTCTAATTAATTAGAATGTATTTCTCATTTACTTCTCACCTTCATTTGTGCAATCTATCCATTCCCGTCCCTTTCTCTCTCCTGTTCTCATACTCTGTCATTCTCATGACAGAATGATTTCGCTGATCCAAAATAGCAGATCAGTCTTTTTGAGGCTCATCGTATAGTCGGTGAATAAATCACTGCTGAGGATTGACAGGGAACACGAGATGATTGTATATGTCGTTCTCAATTACTGAGGCTGCCTTGCAAGGGGTGTCTAAACACACTAAAATGCTTTTACAACACTGAAAATAATGCTGTAATAAAATAACATGGAAACAAACTTGGAATTTCACTGTAAGCAAGGAAGCATACAGTATGGCATATGCTAACAATTTACTGGGGTTGATTGACTTGACCAGATTTTAAATACCAATTCTTCAAAAATATAATGAGGTTAATAGATATTTTGCCATCTGCTTCAAGATATTTAAAAGCTGTGTCCCAGGGGTTTCGGGTAAAAAAAAAAAAAAAAAAAAATCGAGGGAATATTCCTCATCATAATTCCTCTGCTAGATTGTTTTAAAGGTCCCAAACCTGCAGGCAGAGATCTCTGGACTTTCTTACATGTTCTCATCCCCATAGTACTAGTGCTAATGGTCTCCTTTTCACCAGAATGTACTCCCCGGACCAGGAGTCTTGTGAGAGCTTCTTTCAAATATAATTTAAAGGTAAGAGGAGAAAACCTTGCTCAGGTCTCTCCCCATTCTCAGTTCTCTATACCCTTCAGTAACCTGCTTTTGTTCTTCAAATTTGTTTTATTTTTTTCTTCAGCAGAAAGAACAAATGCATTTGATTGTATGGAGACATTAAAATACATTAAGTTAAACTGCATTATACTGTACCGTATATAATCACTCCACAGCAATAAATCTGGAAAGAATACTGGATGATAAAAGGTCAAAAGAAAAAAAAAATTCTGTATTTTTCCTGTATCTGATCACCTGTCTTTTTAATGTGTGGACATACTTTCTTCCTCTCTGACAGAGTTAGAAAACTACAAAGCCTTCATCTGTGATAATGGCAGTCAGTGTTGTAGTTGAGACCAGCTCACTCGAGTCTGAGTCGAGACCGATACCATAGAGGGTCGAGTCCGAGTCTAGACCGAGACCAAAGAGAGTCGAGTCCGAGTCGAGACCGAGTCCAAAGACAGTCGAGTCCAAGTCGAGACCGAGACCAGAGAGGTTAGAAAACCTAAGGTTGGGTCTCAAACCAGACTTAAAGAAATCTTCAAGAATATGTAAAATATTTGGTGGTAACAATAAAATTGGCACCATGCTCAATCAGTAAACCAAATATACCATGGAATCAAGTACACTGTAATGGTAAAAAGGCCACATAGTCATGTAAAGGTAATTTTATTATATGACTTAGAATTTTTACAATCAGTAAGTGCTCTTTCACAGAACATTACTGCACACGAATTCTGTGTGGCTCTTATATGCAAACTGAATTAGGGATGATAAGGCAGACATTTTCAATACATAGTTGAGCTAGAGGCTCCACATCACATCTGACCTGGGTCTTGCTGAATTTGTGTGCCGCGAACGTTATAGTCTCAAGTCATGTGCAGTTGCGCACAAGAAAGTCAGCAATCATTGGACGTTTCAATCAAACAACAATTTAAAGAAATATTAACATAAAGTAATAGTCATGACATATTTTGAATGGGACTCGAGAGGACTCGGGAATAAGTCCGAGTCCCGACTCCCAATATGTTCGAGTAGGAGTCAATACCGAGTCAAAATGCACAAGATTCCATGACAAGACCGAGTTCTTTAAAATATGGACTCGAGACCGAGTCCGAGACCGAGTCTCGAGTGCACAACACTGATGGCAGTTTTTCCTCTCTCACGATTTATTTTGTTATTGAGCTTTCTTTTGTTCAAAGACTGTCAGGTCACCTGCCCCAAAGGTTTAAGTAAAGTAAGTTTTTTTCTTAAATTACTGAGAATCAAGCGGGAAAAACATATTTATAGTATGTAATTGGACTTGGATATCAATGAATGATCATTATCACATTAAGTGTCTTGTAATTAGGAACTACACATCTGCAGAATCCATTAAGAACCCAAAAACGACAAACATAACACTGCAAAGATGTTTAAAAAATTACTAAGTATCTTTTTTTTTCCCCCTTTATGTGAAAGAAATTTACTTACACATAAATGACTGCACATTACTTACATTTTATGTTTGATGGTCCATGTTTTAGGATTGTTTCATATTTGGAATCGAGTAAACCAGATGATAAACTAAGAAATGCTGTAATTAGTTAAAGACACATGCCAAAAGAAGTCGTATACAGTGACGATGATGGCATCGACAGGAGAGTTGAAAAAGCTTGACACAGTGACGCTTTTCTTTATGAAAGATAATCCTTAATTATATCGTGTAATTTCTAGATTTTCAGCAATCTGTCTCAGTCTTTAGGGAACAAAACATCTCCCAAGAATTTGGAGCTAATGATAGCCTGTCAGAGGTGCAGCTGTCTAGAATAAATTGTCAGGTTCCCTTATAAACAAGAATTCCCTAAACATCCAAGATGGTCCAAAACAAAAACTTATTTATGACTTCAAATGCAAAGTTAAAAAAAAAAAAAAAAAAAAAAAAAAAACTACTCCAGCAAATTCAGTACGTGAAAAAATTAAATGAGCATCCACAAAAAGTACCTGGTTGTCAGCTTAAAACAGAGAGGGTGAGATGAAATGATCAAACTTTATAGGCATCAAAAGTGGCTCTTAATCTGAATTTTCCATCAAACTGTTAGCATTTATTTATGAGTTTCAAACTCTAAATTATTGATGATGGCTTGATGTCCCTCTGGCACTGAGACTGGTTGTGTTGTACTATTGTTGTTGTGCTTTTCAAAAAACATAATTTACTTTCCCATGTCCTCAGAGCCCTTACTTTAATCATTAATTTAATCAAGCAGTCAAGGATTTGAGGTGTTATCTTTTCCACTGGATCAATAGGATAAATAATGCTCTATATCCCAGCTTAGTGGTCAGCCCAACATCTCTCATTATCACCATCATCAGCCCATAGCAAAAGATAAATACATCTGATCCATCCATTCGAGCAGAGCCTGATCTGTCAACAAAAATCCATTTGTAGTAAATCTCAAAGACCAGAGAAAAAGCACTAGAATCTGTAATAAGATTCTTAAGATCTTACAAAAAAAACGTCCCATAGACAGAGACTGAAATATGAATGTAACACTTTCAAAGAAGTCAGACAGTGATAATGTTCTTGGCACAATATCAAATGTGCTAATTTGAGTTTGTGCGATTTCATTAATCTAAAATGCTAAACGAGCTTCTTTTCTTGTCTGGGGTCTCTTGGTATGTAATAGAGGGATCAAGAGACTGTGTAGTCTATGAAATTCTTCTTGCTGTTATATGTAGGCTACATTGATCACTTTTTGGAACACACACAGCCAGAGACTGTGGCAGGTGAGAAGAAATAGGTTGGCTTCTGACAAATGCCTCTTACAGACATGTAATGTTGTCCAAGGGACCTGTGCTGCAAGCCTTTGTGAGTCATTTCTCTTCTGCTCTGTTAGTACTCATATGTGCTGTGAAAGCCAGAGCTGTTGCAACCCGGGTAAATCTCAAAAAACATGGATCTGAGTTAATTAATAACAAAAAGAGCTTTAAAATATAGTCACATGTGACATGTGGACAGGTAGAAGATTTCACTGTGATTACTCCTCAAACAATGATAATGAGACTGTCTCATCGATTTGAACTTGTGTGTGTGTCATTATTTTAATGCACTTTTGTACCACGAACATTTCAGGTTTTCAGCAAACACAAATGACTGCATGTTTTTATTTAATATCAAATGCAAGCCACCATATATTGTGAAAATGATTTATTATGGCTCCATCTACAATTTCTGAGTGCGCTATCTCATTTTACTTCATTAAACTATACATATTTTAGTGAAACTGGTGTTGCATGACATGTCTTTCAAAGATAATATAATCCATAGAACTATCAGCATTATGAACATTCATGTCATTACATTATTTTGAGCCAAGGTAACAGATGATTATTTGATGACAATTTATTTTGTTATATTTGGAAAACTATGTATTGTATAGCATAGCATTTTTGACTCAATGGCCTAGGGCTAAAGGGAACATTGATGTAGTCTTTGTTTTATTACGGCCATTTCCTGTTTATTCAGTGGCCTCATCCATCTCTGTGAAACTTTCATTGTCTGCTTATTAGTCCTTAATTCCAAATTTGAAATTTCTAATAAACTGTGATGGATTATAATGTTGCTTTGTCAGATTCAATTTGGGTGGTCATATTTACTCAATATAATGGCAACTAGCTTACTTTGAAAATTATGTGCCTGAAATTATGTTTGGTGGAAAAAAATTGAGCCTGCATGCTGTTGTTTGCTAATCAGACGTCAACTATGGTTAGCCATTAGAGTGTCCTAGTGGGGGGTGGGTTAGATTCCAAAAGAAAATAGACTCAGTTTGATCCACAATTGATGGTTTGCAAATTACTTCAATCTAGTTATGTTTTTTCCCTCTCAACTTATCAGAATAATGGATTTATCCATTAACTTTCTAGGGCGTGTTAAATCTGATACGGGATCTAACTTCATCAGAGTCAAGGATTTCTAGGAGATGCCTCTCTAATATCTATCTATGATTTTCTACACCATTACATCCCTGACAACATGTCCTTAAGGGGAAATGACAAAAGGATGGATCGGTGGAGAAACAGGCAGCGAGATAAACTACAGGGGTTTTGTCACAAACAACATTAGCGATATGCAAGTAAAAGACAATGCCCTGAGCCGCTAGACCTAATCCACTTAAAGTACCTGAAAAAGCCTCCGCTAAGAGGAATGTTTCTGTTCAATGCTGGTAGCTGGTTTGCTTATCCCCATACATTTTCCTTTTTTAAGGTCAAGGAGATGTTCGATAACTTGAAAACTGTGGCATGGAGCAATAAGCACGAAGCATTTAAATACCTGTGGCAGATTGTGTATGGGTGGCTTTTAGAGAACCAGGCCATACTGGAGGGAAAGGTTTTGTAGGGCCTGATATGAAATAAGTGTCAGAGGTTAAGCCTGTAGCGGGCTTACAGAAACTCATTTCTCTTATCTTTTTCTGGTCATGAACCGTGAGCAATGGCATTATCAAGGCCCTGTTGTTACAACAGAGAGCTGCATCACAGACATAGAGAGATTTCACAAGTGCGCGTCTTAGGAATGACTCCAATCGCTGGGCTAATCTCGCTATTGTACGTTCCTGTTATCGGCCCCCTCCACCACAGTGAGAAGAACAAAGAATAATATCTCCCAATCCATAAATCATAATTTCAACCTTTGTGTTAGGTCACAATTTAAACTGTGTCTTAGGTTAAAAGTTTATCCCTGCTTGCTCAAGGCAATACTTTTTTTTTTTTTAATCCATCTCTCAAAACATTTCTATTGTTAATTGAATTTCCAGGCGTGGACATACCAAGAACGGGATAGAGAAATAGTGAGCAAGGAATAGAGAGAGAGAGAGAGAGGCTTCCATATTTCAAATGTTAATCTGTTTTTGCATAATCCTTAAAACTTGTATTTGCATGGTTAAATATCCATCATTATCCCTAGACCGTGAATCTGGCATTGTTCTATTTACTCTAAAGACTATTTTTATTTTTACATTCCAGCACAACTAAATCGGGATGTCTAATAGATGAAGATCTACATACAATAAACATGGTAATGTGGATCATGCATATAAGAATGTGTGTAGATTTTGAAGAGCTATACCTTATATAATGTAAGTTCATAAAAAACAAAAAAACTTTGATTGTTCAATTATGAACCTGTACCTGGACCAAATTTCATACCCACCAAGATAATTTATTGATAAATCACAACCAAAAAGCAAAAACATGAACAGTTTGTATTTATAAAATGCTGCCGGGATGACGTCAAAACCTAGAAGAATAATTTGCCAGTGGTTCCCTCAGATTTTCCAATGGGGATTTTCAATTTATGAGTAAAATAAGGTCTGTGGAGATCATAATTTGACAATAAATTAACATTTTGCGCTACAACTTTGTTTACTACTCACTTTATTTTACTCATAATAAATTTTAAATCCTCAGTTGAAAACCCCATAGGAATATCTTGAGGAAACCACTGGCGAATTAGTCATCCGTGTTTTGACGTCATCCCTGCAGCATTCTATAGTGTTAATGATGGTCAAGGTGAGTAGATTAAGTTTAAAATGAGTTGCTGAAGTTTAATTTTATTTTACAATGTTTCTGGATAATTTCTGTCTGGTTTTACAGCTTCATGTAGGGACCTGTCACAATGTGCAGGATTGGCTTTACTACAAAGTTATAAAAAAAAAAAAAGACGAGGCAGCATCAACTCCATAAACAAGCGCTGTTACGTATTTCACATTCAAAGTAGTCACAACAGCTTATAACATATAATGGTAACACTTTAATTTACGGTGTCCGTGATACAGAGTAATTACTTAATTAATTACTAATAAATTTACGGAATTTTACACAGGTATAAGCTACATAAAATAAAGTGTATCAAGATTGTACTTAAGTGTACTACATATGTATCTACAAACCTTAATCCATACGTACTTTAGTTTGAATTAAGCCTAACTCCCTCGTTCATGCAGCCTAAATACATGCGGTAGCTTCCTAATTACATTAGGAAAAATATTCTATGTTGACTCAGGTCCAATAAATAATATCAAAAGTTACAGTGTTTGATGTTAAAGGTACACAACGTAACCTTTTTTTTTTTGGTTCAAAATGAACAAAAGTTACATAAGGTACATTTAATAATGGCCAAAAAAAGTGAGCTTCAACACAAAGGTTTACATTCTGGTCAGGTGTGTGTCAAAGTGAGCAGTTTAACAATTCTCATTCTAGCCTATTTTCCTTTGAGACGTTTCTTTTTCCTCTTTCTCAAAGCTCAGTTTGAAAAAAAAAAAAAAAAAAAAAAGGAGCTTTGGTGTAAGCTCACAGGCCACTAGGGAGTGATTCCCAACTGACACTCAAAAAAGAACAGCTTCAAGGGCCCACGATGCCAGAGTGCATTGTGTAAAGGAAAAATACAGTGATTAAAAGTGAAATGTTTGTTTGAAGTTGATGTTATTTTCGAAAAACCTTTCTTAAGAGGATTTTGAAAAGAAACTGATGGAAAGTCGAGTGAGAAAAGGAATAGAATTACTTCCCACATTTATAGTACAATGTTCCCCTAAGCTACCACCCCACAGGTTTGGGCCTTAAAGGTCTCAGGATGTATTCAAACCTCATCAGTGGCTTACAGCTAACTTCAAAACCCTAATTAACCTAGATAAAATGCTGTTCCAAGAACAATGTGCAAAGTAAATCATACTGTAGATACACAGATGAGAAACATGAATATTGAATATCTCCTTAACAGACGCATTCTAAAATATTCATGCTGCAACTAAAACAAGTATTGCTATAGAATTCCTGACATATAAGTCAACAGAACAAATGAATGTGCATTATTTAATAAAATGTTAACAATAATCCAGAAAACAACTTTCTGAGAACAGTTTTATTTTTATTTCAAAGTAGCATCCATTTCAGAGAAAATGCCTTTAATGGTCAGACTTTGCTAAATGAAACCTCTCCTGAGCATTGTAACAGATGTACATTAATATGCACCCTCCAGACCAGGCTGCTGGACTGCCTGATCCTGGTCAGAGCTACATCTGGACCAGGTCACTAGCATCTCAGCCCCGAAAACTCATTATAGGGAATTACCAAGAGAGCACCAACAGCAGAAGCATGAAGAGGTCAGTCTAGATGACACTGTCAAGCAATAAGAAGGGCTGATTCACGCAGAAACAGTCAGATTTACCCAAGACGTGTTCTCATGAGTCTCCCCACAGCAGATTCACTTTACATGAGAGCTTGATGTCAGTTGATGAGATAAAGTAAATATTTGGGGGCCATTTAAATGATCAGCCTGTGTTAAACTCTTAGCATTAAACTAATCAAAAAGGTCAATTCATGAGGAATTATGACCCAAAAACATGATCCATTCATTTTCTCATAGTAACTTTTGTTGGATGCTGCAGCTGCTCTGCCATCTTTTATCATAAAAAAAATAAAAAAAAAAAATGGTTGTTTCACAGTGACTTTCTTACCTATAATTCGTGGATAATGAGAGATTTAAAGGCTCATCTTTCAAACATCCGAGACACCTTCATGATCCCTCTCATTGGAAAGCCCTTACAACAGTCCACTCGTTATTCTTCAGCAATTACGAATTCCTTTGACGGCATGACTTTGCATAAATAACAGCTAATTGAATATAAATAGGATGTGATGGTATTTGATTATCTGTTTTTCATTTTCTAGAAAGATTATGCAAATCGACTCATCTGCATATCTCCATACACGAAAAAAATAAGAAGAAATGTCGGACTCGATTATTCTTTGCCAGCATTACAGGCAAACTTCTTTAATCTTATGAATTTGGGATTAGTTTCACATTTTGGTGTGATGCTCTAATTTGGCAAGATGAATGAGGTCATTGAGACACTGGGAGCTTTTGTTTGCTTCAGCAGGTGAAGACAATAGACCTAATAGAGTTTAAACTGGCTTTGTTATTTTTCTTAAAGCTTGACTGAATCGTGGAATTTGTCACAACTGCTCATTGTTGCCAGGCAGATACGGCGGGGGGCGGCTGTGCGCAGACGATGAGTTTTCTTGCGGCATGGTCTGTTTGGAGTAAATGGAAGAAAAAAAAAATGAAAAGCCTATTAAAGTAGTAAATGGTGAATTACAGTTCTGTCTGGCACCTAGACCCCGCCTTTAGCTCCCTTGCCAATTTACTGTATGATGCAATTTCATCACATATGTCCAAACTTTGATGTATTGTTGATGAATACATTTATACAGGAGCAGAAATAATAATAATAAAAAAAACCCTTTCAATGTCTGGATGGAATGTAACAAGTCAGGTGAAACCTTCTGAATATTTGGGTGATAATAAAAAGTAAAAGAAGAGGATCTGTACCCTTCACAATCTATCTGCACGGTTTTATAATCAAATTTAAACGTTTAAGCCTGCACAAATACAACTAATATTGAATCACATGAAAATGCCTATTTAAATGACAGAACAGGTAAATTTGGAGGTATGATATTAAACTCCATATTGACATAATTCATTATCAATTCGAGGGCTTGGAGCCAGAAGGCGGAAGTGGCATTTTGGGCGAATATGAGTTATTTATATCAAAATAAAGGTCTTGGTGAGCTCTATCCAATGGTGCCAAAAACCTATCTGAGATCAAACTGTACTGAAAAAAGCAACAAAAAGGTGTATCTGACATATTTGATTTTTTTTTTTTTTTTTTTTTTTTTGAAAATGTTTTAGAACATGTTCATTGTGTTAATATGCCATACATTTTTTTTTTTTACTTAAATACTCATTCAAGTATGCCTCTGGTTGCAATGTTTGTGGTTTAAGGTTAATAATACAGTTGATTGAAGTGTGGTCAAAATTTTGTTTTGTCTCTCCTGTAAAGTTTGTTAAAAGCCACTTACGCCCCTCTGGCTCCAAGCCCTCGAATTGCTAATCAGCAAGCGATTATCATTGATTGTTCAGAAACTGCGAGCCTGTAGAAAGATTTTGCGAAGCCATTTTTATATTGCATCGATGATGATTGTCATCGATGATGATTGTTATATTGTCATGATGATGAGACAATACATGTATCACATGCATGTGTCGTGGTGCTGTTGTGAACATGCGTCAGAGACTGACATGGTAGAGAACAAATTGTTGAATAAAGTCATCATTTTGTTTTTGTTTTTTGGCGCACAAAAAAATATTGTCGTCGCTTCATAAAATTAAGGTTGAACCACTAGTAACATGGACTATTTTAATGATATATTTCCTACCTTTCTGGTCATTCAAAGAGTTAATTAAATAGCTATCAATTGATTTCATTAAAAATATCAAAATTTGTGTTCCAAAGATGAACAAATGTCTTACTTGGAAGGACATAAGGGTGAGTAATTAATGACAGAATTTTAATTTTTTGGGGTAAACTATCCTTTTAACCATTTTAATAGTCACATTAACCCTCTGGGGTCGGTGGTCGCGCTGGCGATACTAGCTCGCCTTTTTTTTCTTATTAGTGCAAATAGACCCAAAATACTCTGTTAAATACACGTCAACACCCAGGATCGCTTAGAGAACCTTTAATTGTTCACATCTACACGCATAAAGCTTTCTTACACAAAACATGCCTTACAAATTTTTAACCAATACATTGTTTTATCTGAATGAGTATGCAGGATGATTTTCACAAAATTTTAAAGCAAATATTCTAGGCTACGTGATACAATTTTCGGAAGTCTTGTGAAGCAGTCTGATCTCATGAAATGTCATATGTATGACACGCCAATTTGTATTCGTATTTTTTGGCTATCAACACGCATAATCGCTTTTCAGTGTGTTTATGAACGCCATTGACTTGACGTTAAATTTCTTTATATATAAATATATGACCTACCCCAACCCTATCCCTAAACCTACCCGTCACTGTTAATACGATTTAAGAGTGTTCCCCTACCATCCCAGAAAAAAAATATCGCTCCTCAGGTGTAGATCTACATTTTGCTTCATTTTGCTCTGACATTTAACGGCGTGTACATACACGCATACACACGCACGCTGATAGCTCAAAATGTGTATAGATAGCATGTCACTTGACTTGAAAGTTGCATGTATGTTCACGCAAAAGTCATGATGTCATGTTGTGTGAAGAAATAAGCAGTATATGTTTCGTGACCTTATTTCAGTGACAATTTGTTTTGTTTTTTCACAAACCACACATAAATGTCATTATCTTAAACCTGCAAACTCATACTGCACATACATGCTGTTAACATATTATTGTAGCAGAGTTTATGCTGAATACAATATAATTAGACTTAAACCATGAGAATGTCCAGCCCGTTCTCATCCTTTAACGTCATATAGAACGCTATATGTTAACAGCGCTATACTACGCACATGGCACCCTTTATCGTTAATATAACACGCGAACCCAAGACGTCATAAATCCTTTAGCGTGAATATGACACGCAGACCCTACCCCACACCTAAACTTAGCCCTCACAGCGCGTGTTATATTAACGATAACGGGTGCCATGTGCGTAGTAGCACCGTTTTTGCATATAGCGTTCTATATGACGATAAAGGATGAGAATGCGTTGGAATGTCACATTTAATAGAAATAAGCACAAATGACAGAGCATGTCAGAACACCTCCAGTACCCAGAAAATACTTTACCCAAGATACCCAAGATGTATAACCCATAGACACTAAAGCAACCCCATAGACTTCAAATGATAAAAATGAAGTCAATTAGAAGCACTCACTTCCTGATGGCTGAGCGTAATGCGTAGGCTCAAACTGAGCTTGACGATGTATGTGACGTGAGCAACCTGTCTCACAGTTGTACGTCTTCTAGTATAGCTTTGCCAAGAGGAATTTGAATCATTCCCTTCCGAATCTTGCAGAGAGGGAGAGTATTAGCTGTCCATATGTTTCCACATCCCCCTGATTGCCTGTGAGCTTCTCCTCCTGTTTTTACGGCAATTTCTCTACAGTACGACAGAGAGTTGCATGTTATGACGCTTCTACGGGGCCATAACGTAAGATGCAAGGTATCGGAACCTTTTATACATTGCTGTTTTTTTTGTTGTTGTTTTTTGTTTAGAAAAAACAATGGGCAAATTGAGTCTTTAACCACTTCGATCAATTCTGAACGAGAACTGGCAAGTTCCTCTAAACCAGAGTGTAACACCCATGGGCACCACCTAGCTGCAAAAATATTCATTATCATATTTTTCAAAAATATTGCCTCGATTAACACAAAATATGTGTCATTTAAAAGCTTAGAGTCTGAACTTTATAGTGCCAATTTGAAAAACTCCTAAGTAGTTCTGACTTATTTGCTGATAAACAGATTTTTTTTTTTTTTTTCAAAATCTCTAAAATACTTTTTTGTAGTATGTACTGCAATGTGTCAAAAACACAATACAGCTCATGAAGCATTCACAGGTCATTGAAAATGGCACATTATTTTTTTTAGAGTATACCATTACAATTAAAATGAGCCCAAAATGAACATAATCCACTGCGACAAGATAGTCTCCATGGAGGAAAATTGTCAAAAATGCCCATTAAGGGGCGTCAAGCACTGAAAAAACAGGCTGCATTGGTTTCAAATGCTGTAACTTTTGATTCCTTTATCTAATCACCACAAAATTTGATCCAGATGCAGCTCACATGACTTCACCAACAAGGAATTGTCCTTCTAAGCCCCTTTTCCACCAAAGCATTTTGAGAGCCGGTTCGGAGCCGGTGCCTGCGCGTGAACCAGTTCTTTGTGTTTCGACAGCCAAAGAACCGGTTCGCGGCCGCGAGAACTGGTTCCAAAGCGGCACCAACTCTTTGCTGGACTAGAACCGTTCTTTTAGCACGTCATGTTTACGGGGCGGGTTTAGATGCGTTCTTCTTGGTTCTTTTAAACATATTTTCTGACCATCGCAAATCCAGGAGAAACTGCAGAAATAGCAAGCGTTTTATTTATTTATTTTTTTTGAAACATAAGCAAAGAAGAAAACAGTCACGATATAGAATAAATAAATGGAAAGAAAAAAGATACAAGACAGGGGTACATAACTTATCAGAAAAGATTACATACCAAACGAAAAGATTAAAAGACTTACATATTTCAATTGTTTTTAAAGTTTTCTCGGTAGGCCTACACGAGTTAGAGATAATCCCAAACAATGTACTTGCAAGCGACGTAAACAGTGACGTAACGACGTCGTTCCCTGGGCGCTCTAGTCAGTGGTAAAGCAAACAGGTTCTGAACGGGTTCGCAAGTTGAACCAGCTCCGAACCAACTTTGAACCAGCACCAGTAACGAACCAGTTCTTTTTTCGGTGGAAAAGGGGTACCACTGTACCTTATTTCCTTCCTGAGTCACCTACCTTTTGACTCTCCTTGCTAGAGTTTTGGTGTTATGAGTCATTAGTTTTGTGTGTGTCACTCAGAAAACAACAATTTTGTATTGCTTTCCAACTGTGTGAGGACTAAACAAAAAGGTTAGCTTTGTTCAGAATGCTCTAACTTTTGACTACCTTAAGGCGGGCATACACTGTGCGATTTTCGTCCGATTTTGAGCCGAATTCTTACTCGTGCGACTCTTTTTCGTGTCGGACCGATTTTCAGCTTTGTCGTGCGTCGTTTGTCGTGCAGAGTTCGTGCAGTGTACAGGGAGAAACGAGAGGCGATTAACCTCTCAGGATCGACAATCGGATGGTCGGATGAATTTCTGGCATGTCAGAAATTTTGGTCGCTCCTCGTGACTATATCGCACTGTTGAAGCAAAGCTACGAACCGATTGCCCTAGGCCCCGTCCACACTACTGCGTTTTCGTTTAAAAACTGAGACCTTTTGCTACATTTGCACCTCCCTTCCACACTAAAACGGGAAAAACGAAGACGTAAAACGGAGAAGTTTAAAAACGCAGCAGCTGCGTTTTTCGTTTTGAATCTCCGGAGGGCGTTTTAGTGTGGACGACAGAAAAAACGGAAAACTTCAGAAACGCTGACGCAGAGGCTCACGCTTGGCTCTATGATTGGGTGTTATTAGTCATGACGTATCCTTCCCTGATTCGCCATTCACTGTTTACACTGGCATGCGCATGCCCAGTGTTGGTGAATGGTCACGTGATCTGCGTTTTCAGTCATTTTAATATGGACGGAGATCGTTTCTAATACGCAGATGAAACGCTGGTGTTTTAAACGAAAACGCAGTAGTGTGGACGGGGCCCTAAACTCAGTGTTTTTTCCCTCACTGCACCTGCGCGAAAACAGAAGTTTAACCATTTCATCTGTGGCAAAAATAAAATAAAAATGAAAAGAGGGAGATCTTTAAGTTCTGTAGTTCAAACTAGCTACAAATTACTGTTGCTTAGCTCCAGTTCGTGTTGCAAAATAGATAATATATTACCCACCGTCTTCCAAGCCACCTGCGATGTAACACCTCTTTTATTAATTTGTCAAACAATGTTTTTGAAATAAACCTGTTTTTACTTTTCATTGATGATTAATTATGGCAATGTTCGGACATATTATAGACTGTTAATAGTTATTTTATATGCCTATAATTCATTGTAATCGACCTAAATGTTTTAGACAATTTTTAATGAGTAGGATTATGTAATATTTTATTATCCTCACAGCACGTTGGTTATGTGCTGTGAAAATATTGCGTGGCAAATTAATTATAATAGCGGATCAATTTAATAATAAAATTAGCCTATAGGCCTCCACTAATAATGATAATACAATAATGCTAATAATAATTAAATGCATAAATTGAAAATGCTAAATCATCTAGATACTGATAGCAGATGCTTGTTTTGACAATATCCCTGGATACATACACGTAAATATGCGCAATCCAGGGGGTTATCGCAGATGTTACACGTATAGTGTGAGCAGTGAAGTCGCAGCTCGACGATCGGACCGTACAGTGTGAGCACATAAATCCTGAACTTTGGCTTTGCATCGCATGCGATTTACTCGTTGAGTGTGAGTAGGTACCTTGCTGAAATCGCACAGACATCGCACAGTGTATGCCCGCCTTTATGCAATCACCACAAAATTGCAGATGCAGCTCACATGTAGAGAGACTTTAAGTTTTCAGCTACTGTATTTCCTTCCAGAGTTATTAAATGTCAAACAAGACAGATATGTAAAATCATAATTTATATATATATATATATATATATATATATATATATATATATATATATATATATATATATATATATATATATTAGGGCTGTCAAAACGATTAATCGCGATTAATCGCATCCAAAATAAAAGTTTGTGTTTACATAATATATGTGGGTGCACTGTGTATAATTATATATATATATATATATATATATATATATATATATATATATAAATACACACACATGTTTGTATATATTTAAGAAATATTTTAATGTATATTCTGTATATAGATTTATATATAATTTCTATTATATATAAATATAAATATTTTATATATAAATATTTTTTTTTCTGAAATATACATGCATGTGTGTTTTTTATATATATATATAGGCTATGTGCACAACCGTAGTTTCGAACTTCCGCTTTTGTCAGAAGTTGGCGTATCAGTTTCCGGTCTACGTCTGATCATCCGCATCCACTAATAAACAAACAAGATTAGTGCTGCTGCTGTACGAAAAAAAGAGTTCTTAAACACATCTAAGTTTCTTAGAACTGTAGTGGATCTAACGTCCGTTTCACACCCGTTTGCAGTGTGTGTTGCGGTTCAGGAGCGTGCCGTTAGTGCGTTCACATATTATGATGCGTTTGCTGTGAATAACTGATCCGCGGCTGTACAACAAACACATACTTAATATTTTTATGTAAAGTCCAGAAGTTATGCTGCAACTTATTTTTAAAAACAAAAAGTTGTGTCAGCATTGTGATTCTTTGTATGCACGTTTAAACACAAATTAAACAATGTAAGTTAGGGCTATTACTCCATACAAGTTGCTCAAGCAAGTGATCAAATATTTCCTATATTAAAATCAAAATTAATTTAAATTAAAACTTGAAATTGACAAAAGCAGCCGACTTGCCTTTTCTTTTGCATCTTAATTTTAAAACAATAGATCTTGCATGTCACAAAACGTATTTTTCCACCTCCACGATCGAGACGAGTTCATTCTATCGCCTGGTTGAAGAAATTGTAGTTTTCCTTGATTAAATGTGCATTTATGATGAGATTACTACATTTTGTTTAATGAAACGCATTTATGGTGAAATTACTACATTTTCAGGTCAATATTTATCATTTTGACCACCAGCGTTTGCAGCACAGCAGAAATAGATTTGGCGTGGAAACGATCGCTTTGCTGCTGACTGTTATATGTACCACATCAGTGAGAAGTGAAAGCCCTAACCTGTTAACATTGTGTTAGGAGACTGCTGTGTGGCACTTTGCTCTGCTTCAAGTTGCTAACAGCCATTTGAGCTTCTACTGCTTCCTGATAAACACCAACCTTCGTGCGCAGTGGCTGCACAAAATAAACATTTTGGGCGACGCGTAAAAAATAATAAAAATATTAAGTATGTGTCTGTTGTACAGTCGCGGATCAGTTATTCACAGCAAACGCATCGTAATATGTGAACGCACTAACAGCACCCTCCTGAACTGCAACGCACACTGCAAACGTGTGAAACGGACGTTAGATCCACTACAGTTCTAAGAAACTTAGATGTATTTAAGAACTCTTTTTTTTCCGTACAACAGCAGCACTAATCTTGTTTGTTTATTAGTGGATGCGGATGACCAGACGTAGACCGGAAACTGATACGCCAACTTCTGACAAAAGTGGAAGTTCGAAACTACGGTTGTGCACATAGCCTATACAAAATAATTATACACAGTGCCCCCACATATATTATGTAAACACAAACTTTTATTTTGGATGCGATTAATTGTTTTGACAGCCCTAATATATATATATATATATATATATATATATATATATATATAAATTCAGCAGTTTTTCAGCAGGAGAATGTCCAAATATAATGTAATTTATATTTTTATTTTCAAAACGATACTGTAATGCCAAACCTGCAGAGGGAGCCCTCACCTGAGTACTGACTGTGTTCCACTTCCTCTGCTTCTTCTGCACTCATTTCCTGTTTGACAGCTATTTAACCAGAAACCATTTTATTACTCATTGCGAAGTATTGCCAGTTTACCTGCCTTACTGAGCGTTATTTCTTGTTGATCCTGCTTGTCCACTGTGTATGATTCTGCCTGTTTTTTTTTTTTTTTTTTTTTGGTTTTGACCCTCTGCCTGCCTTATCGTATTTGTTTTTGGAAACTGTTTTTAATAAACTTCCGCGCATGGATTCTCAATAAGCCTCAGCGTCCTCGTTACAGATACCTACCCTTTGACTTGTTGTTATAGGTTTTTTTTTTTTTTTTTGAGTTATGAATCTACTTTTATGAGTCTTTTGCAGACTCTCCATGTTTATAGTGAACCCTTGGTATTTCTAGCTGATGTGATCCTAATGATCTGAGTGATCAGTTTGGTTTATATTCAGTGAGCATGCTACTGTATATATTGAAGTCCTAGCCCATTGAATGATTTATATACCAGTAATAATAGTGACTACTGTCTACTGTCGGTTGTGGTCTGATATGTCTGACCCCAGAGGAACTCAGGGTTGTGCTGATCACCTTTCTGATATTATTGATTTTCTCAGAGAAGAAAGAAGCAAACTCACTGCACTCGCCATCTGAGAGCATTTCACTTGGAATCTGGCTTGGGGGGGTTGTTAGTCTTGTAGAAAAAAAAGAGTGCGTGTGTTAAGTTGCTGTTTATGATATTCGATCAGAAAGTCTACCTTTGCCTTGTTCCATATGAAATGCATGGATGCTGTCGTTGTAGGCTAGCTGTTACAAGTTTTGTCTTCCGCCACATGCTCTGCTTTTCTGCATTGTCTTTTCATATTTTTCACAGCTGTTGAGTTTCTCCAAGGTGCTGACTTTGACTCCTGACTTTCACAGGAGTAAAATCATCAATTACCCTTTTAACTTTTGAGTTAAAATAATCAAGGAGAAAATCAACAGAGTCAGCAGATATGCTTGTTTTTAAAAAATATAGCTTCATAAATAGCACACCAGTGTTTTCATTTAAGAATCTCTTCTTGACAGACACAGAACTAGCTTCAATGGCAGGAGAGATCAATATATCAAAGCAAATACAGAAATGATCAGACTCATCCTTAATAAAAATCGATGACATTTTTAGACCGTTACTGATAAGTAAGTATAAAATGTGTGTCCACGATTGTGTGTGGGTCCATACATGCTTTTTAAAATCTTTTTGAGTTTTTAAAACGGTTTTGATTTCTATTGCCATATTGTTTTCTGCATTATCTATGTGAATGTTAAAAGCAAAACAGTTAATCTCTGAGGAAATTGTTGATTGCAATTCTGTAAAGTCCATAGCTGTCAACATTGAAAATAAGGGAGATTTCCCGGAATCCATCTCCAAAATAAGAGATTTTTTTAACACATTTCTTACCCACAAACTTTAAAAATAAAGCACTAATCATTAAAAGCCTAAAGCATTTATAACTAGCCTTCATATGTGTGAGAGATAAAGAGACCGTGTGTGCCTGTGTGTGTGTATGAAAGAGAAAGAGACAGAGTGTCATTTAAAAAAAAATAGCATAGAGAATGTTTAAATACTAATATCAGCTTACGAGGGAAACGGAGGTGGAGTTAAGCCTTTACCAGAGACTATTTATATAGAGACATGTCTAGGGTTGGGTATCGAGAATCGAGTATCGATTGGAACCGGGACTAACTTTTCGTTTTTCCCGGAATCATTCAAAAGTTAAAATTTCGATTCCTAGTTTCGATATTCACAGTCCGCCGACCGGAAGAAGAAACCGCTGAACAACACCAACGAAGAAGCGTCTACCGGAAGTGTTGGCATAACCGCGCGAGTCGAACATGAGTAGCTTACGTCGGCGGTCCAAAGTGTGGCTTCACTTTTCTAAAAATAACAAAATCTCGACAAAATGCAGAGTATTTCCCTTTAGAAAGGAGTATTTCCTACAGAAAGACCGTGGGTTAGCAAGGTTAGCTAAACTTTTTTGACCCTGTCTCTTAAAAGAATCAGAATCGAGAATAGTTGGGAACCGGAATCGAAACAAGGAATCGGAATCAGAATCGTTCAAATGCAAACGATACACAACCCTAGACGTCACTTCCTCAATCCTTAATAGAAATGTATAGGGAAAACCCGCAACACCAAAGATGGCGGTTGTATGCAAATGCCCCGCCCCTCCCGCTGGACTCAGACATCCCAAGTCTCCCAGAAGTTCCGGGTGTCTCCCGCAGATTGATAGAGGCTCGTTGATGCCCGCAAATTAGTTAAAATCCCTCGGAATCTAGAGCGACCGAGCAAGAGCGCGCACATACTGTGTTTCAAACTGTGCAGCGCGCACCCGACAGAGCGAGAGAACCCTTGCGCATGCGCAGTAAAAGTATAACCTGTGGGAAAACGGTGTTTTAAACCTTATTTTGGGGCAAAGTCATCAAACTTTTTCAGAGATTTTTATCACATTTTACTGCTGTTTCTATACATGCAGTTTTTATTTCCTGGTGACCAGTGAAAGTGCAGTTCTGACTCTCTGCCCATTCATTTAGATAGGAGCCTGGTCTTGTTAAGTCCGAAATAGCTGCCCGGAGGCGTTGCCAAGATGGCGGCGAGTGGCATGACTTGTCTGAAAGGACTTTGTTTATACTCAACGCGTCCTCACAAGCGCGAGTCTCCGCTGACTGCGCGTGCACCTCTCCAAACGGACGAGGCATTTATACTTGATGCGTTCGCCGTTGTGCTATTCTATGAAACGACAGGGGGCGACTCGGAGTAATTCTCCTCTAAACCACCAGGAATAAGCAATGAAGAAGTAGTTTGACGTTAATTAGTAGAATATTTATAGCTTATTCATAAATCGAGTAAATGCAGTAGGTTAATTGTAGCCTACTTTCACTGCATGTAAACTAGTTAAACAACTAAAGCCTTATTGAAGAGTGTTTAAACCTTAATTTCATCAGCAGGGCTTACTGCAATTGTAGGCATATTTTGTATATGTGACCAATTACTTTAGACAAGTGCAAACTGGGTGCTTAAAGTTACGCAAATTACGATTTATCACGATACTCAGATATTCGAAAGACAGGTAATTCCCAAAATATATTTGCTTACATTCATAGACATCTTTAAAAAGAACAGCTAAACCCTCACCTCTCTTACCTGGTCTGCAGACACTCATAAAAGTTAAAAAGTTTCATTGATGACTGTTCCACTGCAGCTGTCTTCTAGCCAAGTTTCATTTAGAAACATAAAGTCCAGGCTATGTGGTTATTAAGTCATTGACTAGAAGTGATTTATTTTTAAGTGAGCGGATGTTTAAAAGTGCTAACCTAACAGTCTTACTTTTTGTCCCCACAGCAGTATACAATTAAACGAATTAATTTGATGGTGGATCAGGATCAAACGACAATCACCAGTGACAACAAGAGATTCACTCGTTGCAAAATGCAAAAGACTTCGTTCGGACTTCGGAGTGGCTACAAAAAAAAAGAGAGACTGCAACCGGGCCTATGTTGTTAATGTCAACAATTTGAGAACAAAGTATAATTTGCACAGTTTTATGTTTTATGATAAGCGATTGTTAGATTTAATCAGCACAATTTACTGCAGTGTCAGAACTAGAACAAAAGTGGATGTTACTGGTGAAAATCATTATTTTGGTCATACTTCCAAAGAGAACAATCTGTGATTCTGAATGCCAGCATCCACACCGGCGCGGCGACTGACAGCTGCACACTCTCCTCAAACGTTGTGTTTATCCACACTGTGCTGTGTCAAAGTACAATTCACGTAAAGTTAATAATTCTGCAAATGACTGCAATTGCAGATTTCGAACAGAGATGGCGACGAAGTGGAAAAACTGCAGACTACAGCTTTAATAAAAGTGAACTGCTGCAGTTTGAATGCCTATATAAATACCCAGTGTCAAAGGAGAGAAAAACAATTATTCAAAGTTACAAAGAAAAAGAGAGGGTGAATTGTTCTCACAGGTGATCCATAGAATTAGCTAATAGCGAATGTGTTAATGTCACATCTAAACAGTGTCACGCTGCAGGTCACACAAACCAGAGTTCAGTCAGGTCAAATTAGATTCCAGAAGCTTCAGCGTGGATGAATGATCAAAGACAACTGAGTTATTTAATCCATATTGTTGCTGGAAGACAAATTAGCTGGTATTGTAGAGGGGACAGGCACATTTGAAAAGCTTGAGATTGCATGCATAACGTAGGATCTGTGGCATTTGACATCAACAGAGTGGGAAATGAAAGCAGGAGACATTGCAATCCACTGTAGATGCTTTACACCAAGGGTAGTGGGAGGGTATGCATGTCTCTCGGAGACATGATTGATTTGCTTCTTAGTGTTAGCCAAGCTGCTGAATATGATTACGGATTGCTGAGGATTCACTCGAACGCTCATAGACATGGCTCGGGTGCAACCTACATGGGTTGGAAATAAGTGCTAGTGGCTTGTTGACTGATGTGTGGTCCTCCCTTTGCTCTTGTTCATCATTATAATTGGGCACAGTTCAGGCCTCCACATCCTTAGACATTTATTTTGAATTTTAAAAAGCTGTCACTCAAAGCATGGATTTGGGTTTTTATTATTCAAGTCTGGTAAAAAATCAAATAAAAAAAATATTCTTCTCTCTTTTAAGCTGATTGATTTGGTAATCTTGTCCACAACAGCATGTCAACGTTTCGCTTTCATTTTTATTTGTTTTAGTAACATTGAAGAATGTGAGTTTGTTGTGCTCTTAGTCACTAACACTTTTACTCTGACCATGTTGTTTTAATCTAAAACTCTTTATATATTTAGTTTAATATATATATATATATATATATATATATATATATATATATATATATATATATATATATATATATATATATATATATATATATATATATATATATATATATATATTGTCATCACTGACGATATCCAGCTTCGTTGTGTTCTAGATTTTCCATATCGTCGCTGTCCGATGAAAACCACGTATGTCCATTTTTGGCGATTTTGAGATTTTTTGACTGATAGAATGTCCAGGTTCATTTCCGTGTACAGGATGCGTCACATTATCTAAATGACCAATGAAAAGTTGTGAAATCATGTCATCTGATTTACACGTATTTCCATTTGCTGTCAAAGCTGTCAATCACGCAGCGTATCTCCCATAGGCAGTATAGTATCTCCCCGCCCTGTGGAGGCAGATCGCCAGTCTCGTGAAGTTCTCGCCGGTCTCGTCTCTGAGACCCCTACACCTGGTATTAAAATGCGATCTGTATCCAGATAAGTTATCCGGATAATAAAAAAGGCATGTTAATGCAAGGTATAAATACGTTATGATCGAATTGTGATCGGATCTGCCTGACCATCTGGAGGTAGTCTGGCTCGCATTGTGTTCGGATCTTTACTAGTAAACGCAATCTGGTTGTTGAAACCACATATGTAGGCCTATATTTTACTTTTCCCAAAAATGCTAAAAAAAATAAACGAGCGAGAGCGTGTTATATAGGCTATATGACACGTTATAGTCAGATGACGGCGCTACTGCGACACGCATCACCGCAGATGAGCAGAAAGCGAAACTGAAAGTAAGTCACAGACGCAATCATCTTCACAATCACACAATCATCTCACACACACAATCATCTTCACAATCACACAATTATCTCTCACACACAATCATCTTCAAGTAAAGAAACGGAGTGATCTTACCAGGGCAGGCTGTTGCCGAGCTCTTATTGATGTATGTCTTTGATTTTGAAATTAGCTGATGATAAAATTCAGCTCATATCTGTAATAAAATGCTGTTCATATCTGACAAAATTACGGTAAGATTGTGTAAATAAAGTATCAGTCTAGCATCGCCATGTCAGTGTATGATTCACTGTCTCTTCATAGTTTGCAAGAGACATAACTGAGCGTAGCCTATTCATCTGTCAATGTGAAACGCGATTTGGTCATTCTAATTAATGATCGGAAGAACGCGTATCGACCACCGTTACTATACAATATGCACGTATGTCCATTTAAACTCGATTTTGGGTCAATTATGGATTATATCATGACACTGGCAAGAATATGGTTACATTTAAAGATGTTGTGCCAAGCATGACAAAGCTGCGTTCAGCTGTTTTTGAAATAACATGTTTTTTTCACTTCCTGAAAAGTAACCGTTTTGGACGTACGTGGTTTTCATCGGGCAGCGACGATATAGTGTTTGGTTACCATTATAGGTTTAGACAAAATCTGTAAGTCAGCCACAGCAAAAAAAGTAGTCTGTTACATAGAGACAATATGGAGCAAATGCTGCCTGTGAGCTCACATATTTATTGCGAAAGCAAATGGGATTTTCTTCCCTCATGTGGAGACCGAATAAGATCTATTTGCTATTATAATTCACTCCAGACAATCATGTTAAACCAAACTCTTCCCCACTGCCCCAGGTCTATTAAATCCCTCATTCATTATATTAATATGGATATTATTTGGCATTAAGGGCAGTACAGAGAGGCATCTGAGAGACGAGCAACAGTAACCAATCTAAAGAATTGCATGGTTTCAAAAGAGTCTCGGTGTGGCTGCCATGAATCACATTTTCCTTAAAAGCTGAAAGGTATTTACTGTAACACTTCTTGTGGTCTGAGGATTTTTCTTCATCATAAATCCAGAAAATTCATGTGCTTCGCACTCACAGGGGATAATAGGGTTATCCAACAACAATTTCTTTGGTTCTGTGCAAAACATAGCTGCTTTAATGCTTAATTAAGTTGGCTTGTGAAAGCCAACTTACTGAAATCCTATTTAAACTTATTATTATTAAGTTGGCTTGTGAGAGCCAACTTACTGAAATCCTATTTAAACTTATTATTATTATTATTCTTCTTACTCAAAAATTTGCAACTCTATCTCCTCCTAGAGTTTTAACTCCACATACTCCAAACTCGGCACGGACACTCAAACTGTTCTGACTCGGTGTGCTATATCTTTTCTAACTGATCGGACTTACGGTTTTCCTAAAAATGACGCTCAAAGTCGGAAAAAACTCCCATTGACTTAACATTGTGGAATCTTTAGAATTTCAAACTGCCCAACTGTCAAAAATTCAAATCTAAATACCTTGAAGCCCCAGACTCAATCAAACTGTCATTCTATAGACTATATGAGCCATTGAGACTCATTTAAACTAATGAACTCATCTATCTATGACACTTATCTATCTAATCTTAAACTCTTAAACTCAAAATAAATTAATAAACTCTAAACTTAAACTCTTAGACTCATTTAAACTTATAAACTCTAAACTCATAAACTCTAAATTCATAAACTCATACTCTTATAAACTCTCATAAACTCCTAAACTCTTAAATTAATAAACTCTGGACACTTACTCATTTAAACTTATAAACTCTAAACTCATAAACTCTAAATTCACACCATAGCAACCAATTACAGCACCCTAGCAACCGTAGGCCATAGGCACGAGGCCGCAGGCCTCGTGCAATACTAAATAGTGATGATTTCTCAGAAACTCGTAATTAACCACATTTGAAGAGGCTGACAGGCAGCCTTTGGAGATTCATCACTGGCACCTGCCAAGCCACTCCCTAGCAACTAAACAGACTACCCTAGCAACCATTAAGCAAGATTTGTATCTCTGCATCAGAACAACGTATAGAGATGGGGGTTGGTTTAAATCATTCATACTGACAAGCAGCCTTTGGAGTTTCATGATTGGCAGCTTTCAAGCCAATCCCTAGCAACCAAACAGAGTACCCTAGCAACCATTTTTTAACAACTATATCTCAGCATCAGAACATTGTATCGCGATGGGGGTTGGGTCTTTTGACTCATGTTAGCACACAGGACTTTCAATATGCTAAACATGCTAGCTGTGAATAGCTAAATGCTAATATGGATACTTTATAGTAACCATATGTGAACACTACCAACCAACTAGCAACACCCTAGCAACCACCCAGAACACCCTAGCAACCACCTAGCAACACCATAGCAACCACCCAGAATACCTTAGCAACTGCCTAGCAACACCCTAGCAACCACAAAGAACACCCTAGCAACTGCCTAGCATCACCATAGCAACCACCCAGAACACCCTAGCAACCACCTAGCAACACCATAGCAACCGCATAGAACACCCTAGCAACTGCCTAGCAACACCCTAGTAACCACAAATAACACCTTAGCAACTGCCTAGCAACACCATAGCAACCACCCAGAACACCCTAGCAACACCCTAGCAACCACCCAGAACACCTTAGCAACTGCCTAGCAACACCCTAGCAACCACCAATAACACCTTAGCAACTGCCTAGCAACACCCTAGCAACCACAAAGAACACCCTAGCAACTGCCTAGCAACACAATAGCAACCATCCAGAGCACCCTAGCAACTACCTAGCAACACCCTAGCAACCACCCAGATCACCCTAGCAACTGCCTAGCAACACCCTAGCAACCACCCAGAACACCTTAGCAACCACCTAGCAACACCATAGCAACCACCCAGAACACCCTAGTAACCGCCTAGCAACACCCTAGCAACCACCCAGAACACCTTAGCAACTGCCTAGCAACACCCTAGCAACCACCAAGAACACCCTAGCAACTGCCTAGCAACACCCTAGCAACCACCAAGAACACCCTAGCAACTGCCTAGCAACACCATAGCAACCACCCAGAACACCATAGTAACCGCCTAGCAACACCATAGCAACCACCATAGTAATGCTATCTATCTATCTATCTATCTATCTATCTATCTATCTATCTATCTATCTATCTATCTATCTATCTATCTATCTATCTATCTATCCAAAATACCTTAGAAACCCACTAGAAACACCCATAGCAACTTTAAATTACTTTAAACTACTTTAAACTAGAAACTACTTTACACTAAGGTAAACTTTAAATTAATTTAAACTTTAGACCATTTTAAACTTCAAACTACTTTAAAATTCAAACTACTTTAAACTTCTTCAAACTACTTTCAACTTCATCAAAGTACTTTAAACTTATTCAAACAAAACTTATTCAAACTTTCTGTAACAAACTTTCACAAGCCAACTTAAAGTTTGTCTCGACGAACTTTTTAATCTAGTTATTATTATTCTTCTTACTCAAAAATTTACAACTCTATCTCCTCCTAGAGCTTTAACTCCACATACTCCAAACTCGGCACGGACACTCAAACTGTTCTGACTCGCGTTGCTATATCTTTTCTAACTGATCGGACTTACGGTTCTCCCAAAAATGACGCTCAAAGTCAGAAAAAACTCCCATTGACTTAACATTGCGGAATCTTCAGAATTTCAAACTGACCAACTGTCAAAAATTCAAATCTAAATACCTTGAAGCCCCAGACTCAATCAAACTGTCATTCTATACACTATATGAGCCATTGAGACTCATTTAAACTAATGAACTCATCTAACTATGACACTCATCTATCTAATCTAAAACTCTTAAACTCAAAATAAATTAATAAACTCTACACTTGAACTTTTAGACTCATTTAAACTTATAAACTCTAAACTCATAAACTCATACTCTTATAAACTCTCATAAAACTATTAAACTCATAAATTAATAAACTCTGGACACTTACTCATTTTAACTTATAAACTCTAAATTCACACCATAGCAACCAGTTACAGCACCCTAGCAACCGTAGGCCATAGGCACGAGGCCATAGGCCTCGTGCCATACTAAATGGCAATGATTTCTCAGAAACTCATAATTAACCACATTTGAAGAGGCTGACAGGCTCTGTAAGGAAATAAGTCACAGTGGGGTAAAAGTTGCACCCCTGGGGGGCAGGAGCCGCCCAAAATTGCCCCATTGACTTAGTATGGTGTAAGCTAGCAAATACCCTAGCAACACCATAGCAACCATCCAGAACACCCTAGAAACTACCTAGCAACACCGTAGCAACCACCCAGATCACCCTAGTAACTGCCTACAACACCTTAGCAACCACCCAGAACACCCTAGCAACCACCTAGCAACACCATAGCAACCGCACAGATCACCTTAGTAACTGCCTACTGCCCACCCAGAACACCCTAGCAACCACTTAGCAACACCATAGCAACTGCACAGAACACCCTAGCAACTGCCTAGCAACACCCTAGCAACCACCCAGAACACCCTAGCAACTGCCTAGCAACACCCTAGCAACCACCCAGAACACCTTAGCAACTGCCCAGCAACACCCTAGCAACCACCAATAACACCTTAGCAACTGCCTAGCAACACCCTAGAAACCACAAAGAACACCCTAGCAACTGCCTAGCAACACCATAGCAACCACCCAGAACACCCTAGCAACCGCCTAGCAACCACCCGGAGTACTCTAGCAACTGCCTAGCAACACTATAGCAACCACCCAGAACACCCTAGCAACCACCCAGAACACCTTAGCAACTGCCTAGCAACACCCTAGCAACCACCAATAACACCTTAGCAACTGCCTAGTAACACCCTAGCAACCACAAAGAACACCCTAGCAACTGCCTAGCAACACCATAGCAACCACCCAGAACACCCTAGCAACCGCCTAGCAACACCATAGCAACCACCCAGAACACCCTAGCAACCGCCTAGCAACACCATAGCAACCACCCGGAATACCCTAGCAAATACCCTAGCAACACCATAGCAACCACCCAGAACACCCTAGCAACACCATAGCAACCACCCAGAATACCCTAGCAACTGCCTAGCAACACCATAACAACCACCCGCAACACCCTAGCAACACCCCAGCAACCACCCTGAACACCTTAGCAACTGCCTAACAACACCCTATAATACCTTAGTCCCTACTCATGAATTCATACACTTATGAACTCTAATTCATACTAATGAACTTTAAAACTTATGAACAGTTCACCATGGCAACTTCCCAGAACACCCTAGCAACCATTCAAAACACCCTAGCAACCACCGAAAATACTAAAAAAACCCTCAAAACTTTAAAACTCAAACTAATTTAAACTATAGATTAAGTTAAACTTTAAACTGTTAAATTTCAAACTAATTTAAACATTAGACTAATTTAAACTTTAAACTAATTTAAACTACTTTAAAATTCAAACTACTTTAAACTTTGTTAAATTTCAAAATAATTTAAACTTTCAGTTTCAAACTAAGTTAAACTTTAAACTAATTTAAACTATAAACTAATTTAATCTTTTTAATCTAGATTAAACTCTTTGTTTGAATTCATACACTTGTAAACTCTAAACTGAAAAACTGTAAGTGAGTGTACGTGAGTGTGTCTTTGTGAGTTAGTGAGTGAGTGAGTGTGTGTGTGTGTATATGTGGATCAATAAAGACAAAGTCAAGTAATTATGCTTAAAAATATATTTTATTTAGTTAATGCCCATTTGGATCGCACTTAGTTTGGAACCTCACCCTTAAGCAAGTCAAACTGGAGTTAAAAAAAAAATAAAACTCTAGAATGATTCACTCTTGGGATCACTGGAACACACAAGCCTTTCCACCACGTCAAGGTGGCGATCCTTGGAAAGGACATTCACTCTCCATTCATTCCTTATCTAACACACACACACACACGCACACACACACACACACTATATAAAACACAATCACACACACATACACACAAGTAGTAGACAAAATGTGAACAGTTTAGTGGTATATATTTATTTGTATTAGCATTATTTAAAAAAAAAATAAAGATGTTATCTTACAGCAATTTTGAACAAGTGATGCATATTTGTATATATTTTGATGTATCTATTCTAGAACACAATATACAGGATCATGATAGCTGTAATATGTCTGTAGAACTCCTGCTCTGACGTTTGTGTGTGTGCCGCTTATGAAGACAGGGTCCAGAAGGGTGTTTTTTTCTGTCGTGCCGGTGCTGATCAGTTGTGTGAATCCTTTATCTTCAAACAAATTGAGAATAGGTTTGTTGCAATGAGAAAGCTGGTCTTCATTGAAGTCGCCACAAATGATTAGAGGCCTTAAATCGATGATCTCCAGGGATGTTAAAAGAGCGTTCAGATGTGCCAAAAACTCTCCTAAATTATAACTCGGTGGTCTGTAGACTACTGCAAGAAGTGCTTGTTTGGGGGCTTCTATCTTCAAAACCAAATATTCCAAGTCAGTAACATTCTGTATGTACATCAGAGGACAAACTTTAAAGTTGTTCTTCACATAAATGGCCACTCCACCACCATTCTTGTTTGCCAAATGTGCATAGTTTGTGTAGGATGCATGCCTGTTGCGTTTGTACATGGTGTATCCATCCAGATGTAGATGTGCAGGAACAGTTGAGCCTGACAGGTGTGTTTCAGTGAGGCACAAAACATCAGCCAAGAGAAGCTCGTGGTGGCATTTTAAATCATCCATATGGCACTCCAGTCCCTCTGTGTTATGGTGAATGATTTTAAGAGCTGAATTAAGGTTCGGATCCTGAACGATATGTAGCATGGGCTGGATGCTGTGAAAATCTGCTTTTGGCATGTTCTCCAAGGAGGCACTTATTTCTGGATCACAGAAGATTTTCTTTTCATCAAAGTCAGTAATGTGCAGTCCACGGAGTGATGTTGTTCTGCTGAGTGCAACGTATGCCATGCCTGATTCAAATATGTGCTTCAGAGATACAACAGCGCAATCAGTCGTCATTCCTTGCACTTTATGGATGGTACATGCAAAAGCAAGCTTCATGGGAAATTGTCTTCGAATTGTCCCTTTTCTTTTCAGTGGTTCCTCTGACCTCTCAATATAGACAATATTGTCATCTCCATCAGGTGCTTTGTTGCGATGTTTCTGTCCAGCAGTCACATTGTCTAAATGAAGACCAATTAATTGAACCAATCCGTCTCGGGTCTGAGTTGTTGATGCCACCTTGGCAAAGGAGCCATTGACCAATCCGTCTTGAACATCAATATTTCTGGTCAGCATCACTCGTGCACCAATAGCAATCTGCAGTGTGTCAACAAGGTCACGCCTGTCTCCTTTAAATGGTGCTGCTTGTCTTTTCATTTCTCCTGTTCGGGGATCTTTTTTGTAATCATGTGCATCGATGATAATGATATTTGAAAAGCGGGAGGATATGGCTTCAGTGTTGTGATTGTTGACCTCTTCATTGGTTGCATAGATGTGTAACGCATCAGCGGGACACTCTTCCGGGGAGGATCTTATGACAGTTTCTAACATGCACCTGTCTGCATCAGTCAGCTTCTCGTGCTTCTTTTTTACTCTCAGTCTGTTGAGCAGCTCAGCATATGCAAGATCATCTCTCTGTCTCATAATCTGTGTCATAGTTATCATTTGAAAATGATCGGTCCAGAAGTCCAGCACATGGTCTTCATACACACAGAGTGGTTTTGCTCTTCCCACAGGTGGTAGCTGATAAAAATCTCCTACAGCTAGTATAGATAATCCACCAAAAGGTTTCTGGTTTCCTTTAATCTGTTGCAGTCTCCAGTTCACATAGGCAAACAACTGTTTTGACACCATTGATATTTCGTCGATAATTAAAATGTGTGCATTAGAAAGGTCTGCCCTGATTTCATCCAAGCTGTTTCCCAGGCCTTGGTATGGAGGCTTTAAGCTTCTTGGGAGTTTTAGGAGACAATGGAGAGTTTTCCCAGAGATTCCAAAGGCTGCAGTTCCTGTAAAGGAGGATAAAAGAACGGTTGGCTTGGAGATGTCAGTATGCTCTCGTATGCATGGAAGCCTGCGCAAAATCTTGGTTGCTTCTGCATGAATAGATTTGATAACGTGTGATTTACCAACTCCTGCTCCTCCATTCAAAAAATACAGAAATTGTTGTGGGTTTTCACCAGAGACACATCTTTTGCACCAGTCTCGCACTGCATAAAATATGGAAGCTTGTGTTTGATTCAAGCTCTGGTACATTTTTCGAATCTGTGCATGATTTTGTTGGGTAGATTCCACGAGTGGCATAGCTGTGTTACTGACAGAGGTAGATGCTGTGTATTCAGGAACATCGTCCTGCTCGTTCACATCATTGGGATCAGTGGGTTCACGTTCTGATATGCACTCCAAACGGATCAGTTCATTTGCTGGAGCCAAAGTAGACCATGCATCTTCAACTGGACCATTCTGTTCAAAATCCTCAATTGCCTGTTCAATAGCCTCGTTATGTTTTTCGTATTTCTCACGGTTTTCATTTACAATATTGCACACGCGCTGCAGTTCATCAGTTCCTGGTAGTTTTACAGAAGCAAATGAAAAAAATGATTCATATGTCGGAAATCGTGTGGACTTCAGCTGCTCATCTGAGCGATACGGCAAGTAAAGCTTTAGAAAAGTTCCATAGAATTTTTCTGGGTTTTTCTGCTGTGAGAAACGGGCAAATCTGATGACAGCAGGTTTTCCTCTTGTTCTTTTCTGTATGTGTCCCATATTATTTTGAAGTGGCAAAACATTTTTACCTTTTTTCTGTCGTGCATAAACAATGCGGTATTCACTTGCAAATTCAGCCATGCACATGTTCTCAAATTCAGGTCTGTTTGGTCTGGCCTTGTACTTGTCTGGCAATCCTTTCATCCACACGTTCTCTATGTCATCATCCATGGTCTGCAAGCAGCTCATCGGTAAACTCATCTTTACAGCGTTGTCATCAGTAGGAATGAATACGACAGCTCTTGAAGATGATTTTAATTTCAGACTGCATGTGCGAGCGACTGCCTCCTGAGCACTGACTTCTCTGTTCTTTGAGTAGGCATTCATGACCTGCTTCATGCACTCACGTTCAGTCAGATTATCATGGCTTGAGTCTTTTATCACTTTTTTAAGGTAATCGCTCATCTCATGCTCAGCTTTTGAAATGTATGAGACAATATACATGATACAGCTGTAGGGGTTCAGAATGAACTGTATGTCCATATTTGCATCCCAGGCTCTTAACAGCATTGGATTATAGCCATTCACCCAGCAGTCCTGTGGTCGTCTCTCCATAAATATTGAACTTGATGTAGAAATAGTATCAATATGTTTCTCGTACTCTTCATAAGTCATGTTTACTTCATGAAGTAGCTGTGTAACACTATCAAAGCTCTGAGTTGAGTCATTCAGTAGATCCCACACCTTCTGTAGCTGTTCTTTTGCGAAACTGGCATAATCTCTTTCCTCTAATTCGTTCTCTTCATCAGACTGATCTGCAGGAGGAGGCCTGGGCCGGGATATCATGGTCCTGTTAATGGGTGGTTTAGGAAATCCAAACCTGCAGTGCTTCTTGTTCTTTCTACAGGATTTTGAGTGGTTACGACTGTGCATTTGCACTTCACTTACAATTTTATGTAGTTCTGGGTCTTTGTCTGGGTCTGGTAATTTGCATGAGATATATTTATCAACAAAATTGCACACATCCTGATCTTCATCTTTTTCAAACTCTGGAGCATCTTTAACCCAAAATAAGCAGTGAATGTGTGGAGAGCCACGCAGCTGAAACTCTACTCTGTAAAAGAAGTCAATTACCTCACCGATGGGTTGAGCAGGTGAATTGATCAAATCTCTCATCAAGGCTTCAACTCGTTTTTCAAACATCCGCATGGCTGTGACAGGGTTGCTTCTGAGAATTTCACATTTTTCGGACCAGTCTAATTCAGCAAAGTTCACAGTTTCACCTTGTTGTGCTTTAATAGCAGTAATCACATCAGGCCATCTCATCTCAGCAGCACTAAACGTACAGAAAAATGTGGGAGTGCCCAGTTGTCTCAGCATAGCAAACAGATCACGGAGAGATTTCTCCCAGTATGCTGGAGTTCCTCTTAATGGTTGCATGAATCGTGTAGCTTCCTTGTTTATTACAAGCTTTTCTAACTCATGCTTGTCCTGTAGCAGTGAACAGTTTATTCTGCGTCCATCACGAGTCATGGGTTTTGCTTTCCTCAGCTGAATAGACATACTAGATGTGGCCATGTGCATTTCAGTCACAAACTGCGCAAAGAAGATATAGTTGGTATCCTTCGCACAACGATTGTCGATAGAGAATAGTCTAGAGTTAAAGTATCTGCTGGGGGAAACATGTTTTGCTCTACCAGGCTCATCAAAGGTGTTTTTACCATCGGGAAACTGCACTGGAAACGCCATAGATTCAAGTTTAGGAACTTTGAAAGTGTTTACAGGAGTGTTTTTCTCTGCTGGGGCAATGCAAAATATTCCATCATCATAAGACAACAGCTGCTGGCCGAGATCTGGGGGTTGAAGACATGTGTCCAAGGCAAGGCCTCTCGATTGCTCTTCTGCATCTTCTGTGTCTTCATTTGCGTCATCGTGTTCATTCTCATTGCTCTGCTCTTCAGTGTTCTCAACTTGTCTGCATGCAATATCCATTTCCTCATCAGAATCACTTATGTCATTTGGACACTGTTCATGTTCATTAAACATTTCTTCTTCAGAGAGTTCTGTATCAATGAAGATATCTTTATATTCTGAATGAATATTTTTTAGCTTTCTTAAAGCAGACAAAACTTTTTGCATGTTCAAAGTCTGAAACTGATAGTGACCTTGGTAACACAGACGCCTCTTCAGTTTCACTGTAAGCAGTTGTGATTCACTTCTTGGTCTGGGTAAACAGTTCACTGTTGTTTCTACTTCAGATGCAACAGAAATCACTGCACCTTTTATAGCTCTTTGCTGGCCTTTCGGTAGTGTAACAATCTTAGCAAATGGAATGTACTTTGCAATAACGTGTCTTTCAAGAACATTCAAATCGCAGAGTTCTGGAGGAATGGCAGCGAACTGAAGTTGATTGGCTAAAGCAATATCTGGCATCAGACCTTTCGATAGTGTATTATGGCAGCAGTGACAGATCCACTCTGTTTTCCTGTGATCCAGGGCACACTGATCAGGGCACAGGTCGGAGCAAACGTGAACATAGTTTCCAGTCAAGCAAACTGAAGCAACTGTCGGATTCTTCTGATAGCGCTCACGATCACATGATTTGACTTGATTTGAGAAGAGCGCTCTGGCACAGCATGTGCACACATAAGTTGGCCCCTGTTTTATAACGTCTCTGAAAACATTTAAGGCTCTTAACACAGTCGGATCTTGTACTACGTCAGGCTGGGTATTTTCTAACTTGTCTCTCTGCTGGCGCATCAGATGCATGTTTTTGTATTTGCGCTGTATGTCTTGTGCACAGTGTACTTTGTGAAGTATCTTGAGTGCAGATATTTTGTTTTTAGATTTGAACAAATTATATTCTTTCTGACGAGCCCTAAAATGTACATCAGAGTGATAACGTTGTTTAAAAATGTTCTTCCTGTTTTCATAGAAGTTAGGATCATTTTTGCATCGGTTTGTATAATGGTCTATTTGCCTTTGCCTGAAAATTGGATCCTTTAAATATCTATCAACAAGATATTGCCTATGCTGTTCCTTATATTTAACATTGTTCCTATAATTTCTCATTATGTAATTCTTTTGTCTCTCTCTGAATTGTTTATCATTCTTGTAATTTTGAATTATATAATTCTTTTGTCTCTCCCTGAATTGAGCATCATTCCTGTAATTTTTCATTATATAATTCTTTTGTTTCTCCCTGAATTGAGCATCATTCCTGTAATTTTTCATTATATAATTCTTTTGTTTCTCCCTGAATTGTTCATTATTTCTGTACTTGCTAATTACATAAGCCTTTTTTCTCTCTCTGTATTCATTAATATTTTTATAATTGTTTTTCATTGCTTGTTTGTGTTCTTCTCTGTAACTCATATTATTCCAATACTTGTTCTTCATGGCTTGTTTAAGTCTTTGCCTGGATTTACTACTTGTTTTAGAATCACAGAATTTATGTACAGCCTGTTTTTTGCCATAAACACCTTGCCTCATTTCTTTCTGCCATTTTTTATAATAAGCCTTTCGCTTTTGATTCTTGTTCAGTTTTTCTGTCTTCTTGATTGTCAATTGTGAATATTGGTGATTAGGAGAAGACAATTTATCCTGTGACAGCATGTCATGAGAAAGTTCACTGAATGACACATTTTTACTACGGTCTTGATTCTGAGTGACGGTAGATAGAATGTCAATTTTATCTTGACAAGTCAAGTGGGCTTGATCCTTAGTTGATGTGGCTCCATTAACGGTAGTCTCGGTTGGTTGTTGAACCGAATCTTTGACACACTGTTGTGAGACGTCAGCAGACATGCATTGTTCACTGTTTGACAGAGCTTTGTTCTCCAAAGAGACAGATGGCTGTACATCACGTTCAAGCTCACAGCATTTCAGGGAGACTTCAGGACGTACACTGCTTTCGGTTATCCGGTTAAAGATCGATACAGGCAGCAGATTAAATTGTTGCTGGTCTGTCAAATCGAAACACCATTGAAACAATAGCATAAGCCTCTCGATCAGGTCTTCTAAACGAAAGAAGGTCAACATCACAGCCGTACCGGTGCTTTCATTTTCTTCAGGCATTCCATATGCTGTTCTGGAGTGAGGATCAAAATACCCAAACCTCCCTGAGCGATCTCTGAATACGGCGATACATGTGCATCCACACAGCAGCAATGCGTCACTCACATCAGCTCTGAGGCACTGCAGAGTATTCTCGAGATTTTCATACCCGCCTAGCTCAGGTGTATCTTTTAGAAGACCAACTCTCTCGGGATGTTTCAGGATGTTGTAGCAGGCTGAATTGGTCTTAACTGTGTTTGGCAGCTCATCAAAGTTTAAATGATTAGCCACAAATTGTTCTTTGCGCTGCAGTGTTCGTTTGACACTAGTGTAAACTGCATCACCTTTCTGTAAAACGCGGTCCAAATCGAAACCGAGTAGCTCATTACGTTCAGTATGGAAAGCTAAGAACATTAAAGCATTGCAAGTACACTGACGGCCTCTGGAGTAATTCTTGTACCTGGGATTGCTTTGACAGTGTGATGCAACAACAGACAGAACATAAGGGTTTGCATCGATCATACCTGATACAGAGTTGGTACTGCTACTGGTGCCGCTACTGGTGCCACACGAAGCTTCAAGGTGTCTGCGCTGTTTCTGAGATTGACTTCGCTTTCCTTTTCGTGGCATCTTGATGTTTCAGGAATGGATAAAAGAATTGTATATTTAATGTTACTTGAAAAAGAACAAAAAGATAATGTAATCAGATATACAGAAAAGTTAATTAATTGATATATAACAAGAGTATATATATATATATATATATATATATATATATATATACAGATAGATAAAGCCACAGTAATACAACCGTTAATATATAACAACAGTAAATTAATTAATATGAAGTTAGGTTGGAAAATATGTTTGAGGAATGGATACAAAAAAAAATTATATCTAATGTTATTTGAAAAAGAACACAAAGATAATGTGATCAGATATACAGAAAATGTAAATAATTGATTTATAACAAGAGTATATATAGAGAGAGAGTGAGTGAGAGAGAGAGAGATAAAGCAACAGTAATACAATTGATATATAACAACAGTAAATTAATTAATATGTAGTTAGGTTGATAAAAAAAAAAAAATATTGTGTACTGATATCCCAACCTGCAGTTGACAGTTCTCAGCTGGCTTCGATAGTCAAGTTCTTCACAGTCGAGCTTTTTTAGTCAAGTCGAGCTTTTTTAGTCAAGTCGATCTTTTAAGTCAAGAGCTTTTATAGTCAAGGTTTCAGAGTTTTTGGTTTTTTAAATTTTTAGAGGGTAAAATCTTTTGTTGTTGTTCTGGCTCTCTTTTTTAAAGATGCGTAAGCAAGCTTGCATTGCGGTTAAATAGTTTTGGGTTTTGCATTTGAGTTAGCATTTGTGTAGCGAGCATGCGAAGCAGCAAGCAATGCAGCAGCGTTTTTGGATAGCAGCCAGATAGTGTGGGTTTGAAGATAAAGAACAGAATGAGCAAGAGGTAAAGGTTAAAGCGAGATAAAAGTTGGAGTGAAAAAAGTACATCAAGGCATAGATAGGACAGAACAGTAAAGGACACACACAACACACACAACACACATACACACACACACACACAAAACACACACACACACACACACACACACACACACAGAAAAAAAACAAGTTAATCACGTTCTTTACAGAAAACCTTGATATAAATTGCAGTGCACTTAATTAAAACTTCACTCAACAGTTAATTGGGCAAACATAATAATAATAATAATAATAGTAAAACAAAAATAATTTCTAAAATGATTACTTACTGTATAGAGGTAGGACAATATAATGAATGAATACAGAATATCAACATATTTTCAACACATGACTGAATTATATTTGTATGAAATTATGTGCATTTTTCAGGGGTTATGATGCTACACTATCAAATTTAAAAACGGTTCTTACATAGATGGGGAATAGAGATGTCCAATCTACTGCAGGGAGAGAGAAAAAGAGACACATCTCACACAAATCAAGCTGTTCATTTAAGCTACTAAACCTTGTTTTTACACAGCATATTTATATGTCCAACATGAACAAATAAATTTACCTTTACTCTAAATTCTACCAAATGGCTAAATGTGTAAAATATCACAATGTTATATATACAGTAAAGACTAAGACAGCAATGTCTATCTGGAACCTACAGGACATGTAGAATTGTGTATTAATCAATATAAAGATAAGACTAATGATTAATATGTTGTGTGTGTTACTTGCATAGACAGCCAAGCCAAAGCAGCCTCAACTCTATAAATAAATGAAAATAAATAAACAGCTAGTGATAGTGAATTGAAATAGAAAAATTGAACTTGAACTATTAATGAGATGAATGTGAATAAATGAATTACCTTAAAATGAAGGTGCTGATGGCAGTTGGCAGTGAGGACGAGGCACTGGAGCAGATTCAAAATCTAATAGATAAATGAAATAAGTAATCTTGATCTAATACCCAAATATGTTATTCAAAATGTTAAGTACAAAAGAGATTATTACTTGTTGTGAATTATGAGGCTATAGATTGCTATTCCATATTTATTTTATATCCAAATACTAGGAATGTGTCAGACAGTCAGTTAAAAAGATTACTTACTGAACTGTCAAGATTTCTCGTTTTTACAGACACATAAAGGAAAAGGGAGAAACATAAGACATGACATATGATTCACCAACATAGGAGTCAAATATTACAGAGGTCTGCATGGATGGACATGTACAGTAGAACTGTAAAGTCTTACAAAATATTATTGATTAATCTGAATTGTATTGGTGTTACATTTACCACAAAGGTTTCTAGATGGCAATAAAGGTGAATGTAATATAAACATGCTTTGCAATGTCTGCAATCCATTCTGCTGTTAAGATTTTCTTCCATGATAAATGCAAATACTGAGAATCTGTCAAGCTGTCACTCAAATACTAGCGAATTACCTTGAAATGAAGGTGCTGATGGCAGTGGGTACGAGGCAGTGGAGGAGATAAGAAACCTAAGGAGAAAATGAACTGAGTAATCTTGATTCCAAAAATGCTATTCAAATCTTAAGTGCTTAATACAAGAGGTTATTACATGTTGTGAAATATGCAGATGTTGATTGCTATTCTGTATCTATTGTAAATGCAAATACTGAGAATGTGACAGTCAGCTAAAAAGATTACTTACTGCAATGGATGCAATGACCTGGCAAGATTTTACAGACATAAATTTACATAAAATGAACAGAGAGCAAAATAAGAAAAAACATGATTCACTTATGAGTCAAATAGGTTATCACATATTGGGCTAATATAAACAGAAGAACAGAACTTCTAAATATAAAAATTTATATTTGTGTCTAATCAGAATCTTATGAATAAATGTAAAATTGATGTACAGGATGATAGCTAAATTGGTGTAACATTTATGTACTAGAAACGTTACCAGATGGCAACAAATTAAGTTGAATGTGAGAAGAAAAACAAACCATTACACTATAATTAATGTCCATGTTCTTTATTTCTGCAATATGCAAATCATTCTGCTGTTATGCAAATTAGGTCTGATCTAGTGAAGGTATTGATACCCAATAGCAGATACCCAGAATCTGTCAGGCTGTCAATGAAATACTTACACAGCAGCAATGGCCTGTTTCACTCAAGAAAAGGGAAGAAATAGGTCAGATAATAAAAAGGTATGGATGGATGAACATACGCTTCTATTAATAAAAGTATAAGTAGCATTCTTAACAAATCAATGTTGTTCATTAATGCGACACAAAACCTATTTTTTTAACCTTTAAAAATCCTTTACACGACATGTAACTTGTGTGTGTTACTTGCAACTTTCCACTTAAATAACTTAACAGAGTGTCACATTATATCAGAAAAACAGGTCCAGACGACCACCATTCCATTAACTTTAGGTGGATCTGGCAACACGGAGGCTGCACCCGCGCTAACAAGCCCTGTTCACTGCGCTAGCTTCTCGCAGCAACATGAATTGCAGACACTCATATGATGTGGTTTAAAACGGCTATTTAATCATTCAGAATGTAAAAACAAAAGAAAAGACTGAGGCCCGGACTTCGATGACATCATAGCTGGCTACGGACCGCGATCATGATTGATTCATGTGTTTTGTTACTAACGTTAACTGCGCTCCATATTTCATAAACGGGAATAACAATCCCAATTTCATATCAAAATAACGAATACTGAGGATATAAGTGAAGGTTCTTTACAAAACAACACATTAGACGGAAGACAGAGACCGTTAACGTTTTTACAATCTCCTCACGATAGTTATTTCTCCTCACACATTACTATCGTAATGCTTAACGGAAATTAACTAGTATTCGTGTTTCAGCAGTTATAAACATTTATAATCACATACTTTTAACTGCATCTCACTCGCTGACAGATTTTAATTCCCTTATTCTCTTCTTACTCACCTGAACCAAAACAAACAGTCACCGGAAGAATCCAGAATGACGACAGTTGAGCAACATTCAGTTGCTGAGCAACGTTCAGTGATCTCATTGGCCAGTCGTTATATTCGCTAAAATACCAAAATACCAGAACCTTTATAAAACAAATAATTAACAACATAATGGAGTAAATAATCAAAAATAATTTAATCCATCACCAATAAAAAAAAATTGTATTTATAAAAAAATGCTTCAAAATTATGGCTGCTAATTGGCTGTGCACAATTCCTTTTTAACCCTCAAATATGTAACTGATATATTAGGAGGGACCAAATTATACTTTGATTATACAATAAATAATACAATACAGTGAATTGATATATAATGTGATGTACAGTTGGTAAAGCCAAACGGTTGGTTATGATTTGCCAACGTAGTCCTCAGATCGCTGAAAAAGGCTAAGGGCAGACTGGAGTTGTAGCAGGTCAATCTTTCAGGCTTTCTGACAATTACATTTTTTCCTGTTATGCAATGAAGTAAAAGTTCTGTGTTTAACCCCATAGGACTCATTTCTGAGTTTTAGATTAATTAATAATAAAGACATCAATATAATAAAACATGACATAACTTTAATTTAAATTAACAGCATAACAAATTAGAACATGTGTGAACATTTATAGGGTATAATTTATAATAAAACATAACATAACTTTAATTTAAATGAACAGTGTAACAAATTAGAACATTTATGAGCATTTAAAGGGTTAGGTCAATATTTCACACTTAAAGGGTTAGTTCACCCAAAAAATGAAAATTCTGTCAGTATTTACTCACCCTCATGTTGTTCCAAACCTCTGTGTTTATTTGTTCTTCTGAACACAAAGGAAGATATTTGGAAGAATGTTTTAATCAAACAGATCTCATTCCCTCATTTTAATTTTTTTTAATATATTTTTATTTAGATGGCTTTTTCAAGTAATTTTCTAATTCAGTTTTAGAACTTCAGCTTATTTTATTTCTGTTAGTTTTCTTTCTAAAATTTTTCATTTTAAAAAAAAGTTTTCTAACTATCTTTTTCAAATTTCAGATTATTCAGTAATATTAGTTTGAATAGTTTTCATTATAATGTAATGTAATACAATATATGTTAGCAATAACAATACTTTTGTTTGTGTATGTAGGTGGACATTCATCAATTTGTCTATAACTATAATACATACCATAACTCATATTCATAATATTCATACTCATATTCATATATTTATTTTAATATTTAGCAACCACCAAGAACACCCTAGCAACCACCTAGAACACCCTAGCAACCACCTAACAACACCATAGCAACCACCCAGATCATCCTAGCAACTTCCTAGCAACACCATAGCAACCACCCAGAATACCCTAGTAACCATCTACCAACACCATAGCAACCACCCAGAACACCCTAGTAACCTCCTAGCAACACCATAGCAACCACCGTAGTAACTCTATCTATCTATCTATCTATCTATCTATCTATCTATCTATCTATCTATCTATCTATCTATCTATCTATCTATCTATCTATCTATCTATCTATCTAAATTACTTTAAACTACTTTAAACTTGAAACTACTTAAACTAAGTTAAACTTTAAATTAATTTAAACTTTAGACTAATTTAAACTTCAAACTACTTTAAAATTCAAACTACTTTAAACTTCTTCAAACTACTTTAAACTTCTTCAAACTTTCTGTAACAAACTTTCACAAGCCAACTTAAAGTTTGTCTCGACGAACTTTTTAATCTAGTTGTTGTCTTGTTCAACATAAATAGTTGTAGATACTATATCATTCAAGCTGATTTGTGATATTGTTTAAAGAAATACTCACCCTCTTGACACTCCAAACCTGTAGGACTTTCTACTTCCGCAGAACACTAAAGAAAACCCCACTGACGTTCAAAATATCTACTTTTGAGTTATTTGGACAAAAGAAAGTCATACAGGTTTGGAACAACATAAGGGTGAGTAAATGACATGAGTTTGGAGCACCACTATTTGTTTGATCACAACTGCCTCTGAAATCGCATATTCTTTTGAGTAGGTACTTATTTTGAATAAGTAAGTACTTTGCACGTGCTAAAAATCATGTTCAGTATGATTGTGTGTTATATAAATGTAATCCAGACATCAGTTACACTTCAATGCATCAGTTGCGCTTCAATGCCATTCACAAATTCCTGTGGCTTTATGGGATAGTAAGTGTCCATCATATGTGCACTTCAAAATCTCACAGGGAGTAGTAGGTGTTAGAGAAGCAGACACATACGAGGGAAATGAAAGCAAACAGAATTTGTATTGACAATAACTGGGCGGATGGTGATGAGCAGTTATGTAAATAGTTCAATGGATAGTCAATAGAGAGCAGGATTCTGGCGATGAATGGAATGTCTAATCTTGCAGGATCAATGAACAGTGGATGGAGAGATTGATGGTGGCCTGGATGCATACACCTCGAATGTGACACAGGGAAACACAGGTGACAATGGAGACGCGGATAAATGACTGGAGAGTGTCCTTGTAGGTGTCCACTTCGTGTAAAAATGAGATTGGACAATGAGCTGGGGAGAGGTATGTGCTTATAGCTGAAGTGGTGAGGGTGTAGATGAGGTACAGGTGTGTGATTAGAACTGAAGAGAGGGAGCCACTATGGCCACTGATGGCATCTTCATCCACCTCACTGACTGTGAGGGAAGAACCACTCAGCCACAGCACAAAGTCAATGTATCTGGCTATAGGGAACATGTGGTAGCTGTTGCAGGTACCTGGTGAAATAGGGAATCCTCCGAACCAGTTCAAAATATCGTATTTAGGGTCCCATCATTCCAGGGCACCAGATAGGCAAGGTCGAGGAACTCCTCAACATAATCCTCACTCGGGTGGTGGTCCTGGGAGTGGAGAGAAGCAGATCGGCTAGGTCTAAGGGAACGAGGAAGATACCCATCTTGTTGTCTGTCTATCTTGGGTCCGATCTTCTGTTAGGGAAGCAGACAGCGACGAGGGAGATGAAAGCAAACAAAATTTATTCTGTTTATTTATTGACATTTATTTATTGACACCAATTCAGCGTATGGTGGTGAGCAGGTGAGTGACTAATGCAATGGATAGTCTGAAGAGCGGGATTCTGGCTGTTACATTCCGGCTCAAGAAAGTAACAAAAGAAAGGCAGTCCAAAAATATATTAAACAATATATTTATTTAAGACCAGGGGTTAAATGATAAAGGAAAGAAATGTCCAACAGTGAATAAACAATCAATTAAGAAGAAATATGAAGGTCCAGTATAAAAACACCCCTCCCATTAAGGACAGGCATCTTAAATACGTTCCCAAATTCGATACAGGTGTGGATCCTTGGCTGGCAACCTATAAAAAGAAAGAAGGAGAGAATATAAATAAAATCCCAAAACAAAAGTGAGCCGTAACATGGTGGTGAATAAAATGTCTAGTCTTGCAGGATCGATGAATGGTGGATGAAGACATAGATGTTGGCCTTGATGCACACACCTCGCTGGAGACATGGGAAAATACAGGTGGGAAGAGAGACACCAAGAAATGAGAGTTATAGGAAAATCACTAGTAGGTGTCCACTTCATGTAGAAACGAGATGGGACAATGAACTGGGACAAGGTGTGTGCTTATATACTGTAGCTGTGATAAGGTTGTAGATGATGTGCCTTATTTGTGTGATTACAACTCAGGAGAGCTGTGACAGTAGGTCATCCGGGTACTTTTTGCTTACTCTTTTATGAGTACTGGAAATTCAATCATTCTTGTTTTTGTCAGATAATGTTTTTCGACTACTACATTGTAGGGAAGGATGCGATTTCGGATGCAGCCCACATCTTGGAAGACAGTGGAGAGTTTACTAATTATGTCTGTTGCCATTAGTGGAGCTAATGCCAACAAACTAGAGACAAACACTGGTGCTTAAAAAACAAAAATAACTAATTTGATGTTTTTTTATTATTATTTATTTATTTTTGTATTATTTATTTATTTATTTATTTAGTTTTAATTACTACTATTGACCAAAGTCAGATAGTTCCTTGTAGCTGTCTGGCAAGTCCTTTCATCATCCGTGGATATCTAGAGCTTTGATATGCATTCTGAAGCCTAATATCTTTTTGTCTCTGTGTCTCTCTTTCTTTCTCTCAAGCTGATGAAAGCTTGAATGCCCAGCTGAGACTGTTTAAATGACCACTGGAGAGGCTTTTTATTCTCTCCCAGACAGCTTTCTCTATAGCACACAGAGCTTTTGATGCACACACAGTCCATCCTCCACACTAACAGTTCAGACAGCTGTGCAAAGCCTTACCAAAACACAAGGCCTCTCTATCTCACCCTCTTTATCTCACACCCACAGGAAATAATAAAAAACCTACTGGACAGCTAACCTTTCCAGTGCCAGCTGTCATTGGCTGTGACTGAAGATGAGATATTGTGAAGGCTATTGTCCTTTTAAAACCACCAGGGATGGAAACGGGTGGCAACATGGGCCACCCAAAAATTAATTGAATACATAATCAGCATGAGAATCTGAAGGAATTTGTCAACCTTTTTCATTGTTGACTTTTCCCCTGCGCTCTGACAAATGAGACACTGTCTAAACAGTACTCTGTGGCCTGTCAAGATGTCTGTGATGCATGCAGAGGAGCTGAGAGGGGAACAACTTTGCACAGAGAATCACTTGATTGATTCTTATTAGGCAAATCCGGTAGAAACGTGGAGGTTCACTGGCGTTAAGCCGAAGGGCTTGTGTTGTACGCAACTTGAAATCTCTGCCAAAAAATGTGCTTTGTTTCCATTTTCATCTGCATGAATTTCCTTCTTATGAATCTCCAGGTTCTCTAAATGAATTAATAAGGCTTAGTGTATCATGAAAATTTTATAATCCACTCTCACACTCTGGTTTATCACACCTAAGATATACACTCACCTAAAAGATTATTAGGAACCGCAGTTAAATTTCTCATTAATGCAATTATCTAATCAACCAATCACATGGCAGTTGCTTCACTGCATTTAGGGGTGTGATCCTGGTCAATACAATCTCATGAACTCCAAACTGATTGTCAGAATGGGAAAGAAAGGTGATTTAAGCAATTTTGAGCGTGGCATGGTTGTTGGTGCGAGACGGGCCAGTCTAAGTGTTTTACAATCTGCTCTCAGTTACTGGGTTTTTCACGCACAACCATTTCTAAGGTTACAAAGAATGGTGTAAAAATGGAAAAACACCCAGTTTGCGGCAGTCCTGTGAGCGAAAATGCCTTGTTAATGCTAGAGGTCAGAGGAGAATGGGCCGACTGATTTAAGCTGATAGAAGAGCAACTTTGACTTGTTACAATCGAGGTATGCAGCAAAGCATTTATGAAGCCACCACACGCACAACCTTGAGGCGGATGGGCTACAACAGCAGAAGACCCCACCAGGTACCCCTCATCTCCACTATAAATTGGAAAAAGAGGCTACAATTTGCAAGACCTCACCAAAATTGGACAGGTCAAGACTGGGAAAATGTTGCCTGGTCTGATGAGTCTCGATTTCTGTTGAGACATTCAGATGATAGAGTCAGAATTTGGCATAAACAGAATGAGAACATGGATCCATCATGCCTTGTTACCACTGTGCAGGCTGCTGGTGGTGGTGTAATGGTGTGGGTGATGTTTTCTTGGCACACTTTAGGCCTCTTGGTGCCAATTGGGAGTGGTTTCGCAAAGTCTGTAGCGAGAGAGGAATCAACGAGCTGTGCGGTGTGTAAGCATGTCAAAGTGCAGATGAGTGAATGAGTGATTGATTATGTGAAGTAACGGCTGATGCAGCGGCAAGAGTAATTTTTTATGTGAAGCAACATCTGATGCAGTGGGAAGAGTGTTTTTTCGTCTTCCGGGTTTAAAATCTTCATTGTAGCGGGTGACGTGGCAGTGCCCTGCACAGTGCGTTGACGACTCATCAGTCTTATCCTATGAGAAGACACGGCCTCTTAATTATTCATGACCCCACGTGGATCTTTCCAACGACAGACATAACAAACTGTGATATCGCGTAATAATGTTTGATGAGAGAGGCAATCATGGGACGCAAACGATTTGTTTTCATGGTGCAAAGTCCAAGTGCGTTGAATATGTTCCCCGCGATGCTGCCAGGGCTAGACGGTTGGTTTGCCATAAAACACGGACACGTCTAAACCTGATCTAAACTATAGTGTGTGCCGCGAACATTTTCGCGAGAGAGCTGCGACAAGTGGAGAATGATGGACTTCGCCTTGTTTACAACTAATCCAAGTTGCGTCTTGCGAGTGATGCGGTATCCCGAGGACTTTCTATCCCTTCAGAGGTGTGTCTGCGCTGGTGTGTGTGTGTGTGTCTAAAATGAGAAGTCATTTATTATGAGAGTTCAGAGGCCGCGTAGACTGCACTTTCTTTTACTGTCTATGACTATGCATGGAACAATTTTTTTAAGCGGAAAATTAATATTTTTTTTCTGAAAGTTATTTATAGTGTCTATATAAACCACCATATATTTTATAATGACATTATAAACTACATTAATATGTTTTAATTAGAATTACGATTACTGTAGGCTAATATTTGTAGCAGGACATTCAGTTACTTTTGAAAGGACAATAATAAAGTGTCAGTGTACTTCATAAGACTTTAACTTTGCCAGTTATATACAAATCTAGCATTTCCTCACGTTTTACCATTGCTTTTTAGTGACAGTCGAAATCCATGGGACAGTGACAGTGATGGTCATACAACACCCACTCCCCCCCTTCTTCTCACAGCTAGCCACGCCCATTTCAGTTGCATTTTTTGAGCTAGACTTGAGCTGAAAGAGGGGGGGTTTCATGACCCAAACTGCAGCAACTACTTTATGAGGCATTAACAATACAGTGAGTGTAGACCAAGTAAATTATGTGAGCAGAAAAGTAATTCAAAACATTCACTAGAGCAAGGACACATTCATGTCTGGGTTGTGTCCTTCATGCTTAAAAACATTAAAATCAAACTGAACCATTTGGTATGGAAATAGAGACATTTAGAAGTCTGCATTTTAATTCAGGGTACATTTTCTAAAGTATACAGCAATAGCAGAAGAAGCAAAGTAGTAAGAGGAAAGTCAAGCATGCAAGTTCCTCTATTTCAAACTGTAACCTTGCTCATCAGTAATTGTGCTTCTCATTTCTGGTCAACCTAATATTGTCGCAAGTGAGTTTTGATTACTGCACCATGCTCATCGAGATAATTAAACACTACCAAGAAAAAGAGTTGCATGCTCATTTCATTAAAGGAGCACAGCGATCTCTGGAATAAGATGATTATTGCAGGAAATCACACTTAAAAGGTCAACTAGAAACTTTTCTCTGAAGTAGTAGTCCTCAAATGTTCCAATAAGAAGGGTAATGGTGCAGTCCTATATGGCACTGTCTCTTCCAATTAAAGTGCACACATGTTCTTAATCTTAACTTATAAGATTTTAATTTTAAAACTTGCTTTAATATAAATTATGTCAATAAAATATTTGTACACAATGTAATAGGTTATTGTATGTGAAATGTATTACATTATGAACACGCTGTTGCAAAGTGCACTGTAATCACAGTTAATAATATAATACCAGCACATAACATATAAGTGCAACAATGTTTAAAATAGATAGATAGCTTACGTTTTACATACAATCTATTTCATTAAAAGAAATAAGTAGACTTAGGGTAAATTGAACACAGAGACACATTTTTACACACTAAATTTACCTTTATACTGAGGTGAAAACCCTGTAACACCTTTAGTGTTCCCAATCAAAAATGATTGGCTTTTTAAAAATAGCTTGTGAACTGACCTCACACGGGTCATTAGGTCGGTCTGGAAGGTCTTCCTCATGTTTGATCTTGCTGTTGTTGAGGCCTGGCCTTCATGGGATAAGGTTATGGTGATTGTTAATGTTTTACCCTGAAACAACACTGATTGTAATGTTTTGATATGATATCTTGATGGTTTGTAGTACTTGCGTTCCACGATGGTGCAATGTTGCTAATAATAGCTGGATAATAAGTGTTACTTTTTATTAAATATGGAATGTGTAATTCATTAAAAACTTGATAAATATGTTTTTTCAAGTGTTTAGTTAAATAAATTGATGTTTTCAATAAATCTATCATTTTTTTTCTTCATGAAAATGTCAAATGTTTCAATTTGTCCATTGTGTTAAAATGTTGCCTTGAGGCAACAAACTTTTAATTAATAAACACATTTAAAAATAATGAAAATGTTTATTGATATTGTAATAGTGTCCAATTTTAAGCAGGAAAACATACCAAATACATTTTTTTCTCACTGATATCTTATTGCGTACCATATAGGGTTTTAAAGACGAACAGAAAACTGCAATCAGTGGATTTGTTGATCGGAAAGATGTGTTTGCCGTCCTTATGGGATTCGGCAAAAGGGTGGGGTCTCTGCCACCACACTGTCAATCAAACCAATTGCTCAATTCTACGTCACAAAGCGCTGAATCTTAGAACAGCTCGTTCTGAGACAGTGCATATGATTTATTGAGATTGTAAAAACAACACTGGGTGGATTTTTATCATTCTAGGGTGGTTTTGCTCACACACTGCCAACACACATTAATGTTCAAACACCATGTAAAAGTTAATTTTCCATAATAGGTTCACCTTAAATTTCATGAAAGATGCAATGTGTAAACATTTTGAGTATCTACTAACAGAAATGCAATACATCTATAACTCTGTTTTCAGTGGTGTATAGAGAACTTAAGAACTTAATTAATAAACCGTAATGTTTGTATTACCTTAGAATGAGACATTCATATCTACATAACCACGGCCACCCCCCTCTATGAAGCATATTGTGACGGCATGTTTCTTCCGTAGTTGACAGCAAACAAACAACGCAACAGAGCGTGTTTCGTCATTATCTTGAAAGAGAAGCCGCAGAGACCTAGAAGCAAGCCATAAACACAGTGAGTAGTGACTTTTCCCTTGTCAATGGTGTAAAATATGTAGTTGGACTGTTTCATGTAACTTAGTTCTTCTCCCTCACTGTGTTATGGTTTTGCTATGTGGGGATAAATGTGCTTACGTTCGTGAGACAGCTGATTAGTACTCTTGTCATTGACCATTAAACAGTGTGTTGCAATTATCACCAATCGATCGCTGTCGACAAGTCGATCTTGGAAGCATTTTCAGTCGATTGCAAAGAGTTATATATAAATAGCTATGACTAGTGTTTACAAGCCTAAAGGAACTAAAGGCACCAAGGCTGCACCGCCTTGAGCTCGTAATAGCATTGAAATGCTTACATTTCAACACCTGATGTCCATTGTGATGGATATAGGCTACATCAAAAATCCTGTGTTCTTCAACTCTAATAGATCTTCAAATTAACTTTGATATAGTAAGATTTTAATAGACACACGTTGATGATGCTACCATGAACATAAATTAGCAAATAAAAGGTAAATTAGGGGCTTACCCCCTCCTCCTCTCTTGTCGGTTAGCCATGCCATTATTTTGTGATGCCTGAAGTCAGATTAGGGGTCATATCTTCAATATGATTGGTTGAAAACTATTAAGAATGACAAAAATAATAAAATGACTAAAACCGAAGTGGAAATTGAACATATAAAAATAAAAGTTACACAAAATATTAATAAATACTAAAATAGTTCTATAAATAAATGTATGTTTTAAATGTATCTAAGCTCTGCTCTGATATTCTAAAATTTCCAAATGCAGTGCATGTGAATGACTCTGCACATAATCAAACAATTTAGGTTTAAAAGATCAGCTCATTGCATTTCTAGATAAATCCCAACAAATATACTGCACTGTTCTGATCAAGATTGTAATGCAGTGTGGCAAAGTTATTAACTGCATGTGTTGTTCTGAGTAGAGCTCGTTGAGGGCAGACAAGTCTCTAAATACTGGCCATCTGTCTGTAGTGTGGCCCAGATGAGCATGATTTCTTCCCCTCCTGTTTTTCCCAGGCCTGTGTTTTAAGGTATTTGTTTGTAGACAGGATGATAAGGAAGGTAGCATCTGGCAATAATAGCACCTTGGCAATGAGAAATAGAGCAGCCATTCCGCTGGATATTAGGACCGAATCATCTGTGGGGGATCTTCTGCCTCTCTCCTTGATGACTAATCAGTACACTGACCTACAGGGATTTCTATTCAGGCCTTCAACAAGCAACATGGGACGGTTTTACTTTATTCTCTGAGAACATGGCAACCTAGTGCATCATTGTCATGCAGTTATGCAGGATGGTTGGCTCATTCATAGAACGAAAAAAAAATTCATACCAACTTGGATTCAACAAGATGAAATGCACAGCCATTTGATATAGAGCTACACTGTTGGACAGAGGCAAAGTGATAACATAAAGCTGTTATCAGCGGTCTTCAGTGTCATGGATTTGTCACGTTGTTGTTGCGACACGCCGGAAAGAAGATTATTACAGGCAAGATATAGAGGAAAAAGTTAGGGAAGTAGGTGCTGGAAGCGCTGAAGGGTATTAGATGACAACAGGAGGTGGCTCAGGGGATTCTTCCTCTGATCTCGCCTCGCAGCAAGAATGTAATTAAACACATTTTAATAAAAGTGCTCTAAGAAGCAAAATGAGAGAGGAGCACGCACAAAACTCTGCTCTAATTTGTTCAAGTGCTTAATATTTTTTTTACATATATTTATAAAAAAAAATAGGCAACATGCAGCTTTTTTTCATTCTTTAAACAGTATGAGTGCTCCGATGTCTGGTTATTATCAGCACTGACAGGGTGTGTTCCAACCCTCAACCCATGCAGGGACAAAGCCAGGGTGAGCGTCTCAGAACCACAGTGCCGTGGGCAGCTCCCTTTCTCCAGCGCTGCCTGCTGTAGATCTGCTATTGTTTCGCCCTTTCACGCTTTAATTTATGCTAGGTATACACCAATACCAGTATCGGTATCGGCCCGATACTGGGATCTTGTACTCGTACTCATAAAAACGCTCCGATACCAGGCACCATGTGTAGAGTGTGTCCAGGAGCCCATTTCAGAAAGGAGGTTAAGTGAAAACGCATAAAAATGTGAAGAAATGTGTAGATTGTTTGATGTGTAGACACATGATATTAACATCACCTCTGTATGCCTCTCTGTGGCAGCACAAACTGTTTCTTCATCCCCATCGTCCTGTGAAGATGAGCTTTAATTGAGTAAACTTTATAATACTATTTGTCATAATTTTGGGTGTATCGAGTACTTACAACTGCCTGGGGTTCTGTTAGTACAGGAGTCAATTCAAGTCAAGTCACCTGTATTTATATAGCACTTTTTACAATAGAGATTGTATCAAAGCAGCTTCACAGTGATAAAATGAAAATAATAAAACACATTTGTTTCTAGAAGAAAACTGTGTCAGTGTCCACCTTAAGTAAGGCAGATCAGCAATATCATTGAATATTAAATGTCCCCAACTAAGCAAGCTAAGGCAACAGTGGCAAAGAATCAAAACTCCATCAGGAGATAGAATGGAGGAAAAAAACCTTGGGAGAAACCAGACTCAGTCGGGGGCCAGTTCTCCTCTGGCCAACGAAGGAACAGTGTATGATTCAGGCAGCATTACAAGTCAGATTGGATCGGAACATTTAAAAGTATTCATCCATTCCCATCTGATTGGAAGACGAACTAATCAAGCCGGTGTGGAGACGAGTTGTTGAGGATCAGTGCCAATGGCTGTCATGATGATGAGGTCGGCACCATAGAGGGTCCCTCGGGATAAACAGAGAGACTAATATTAGCGTAGACACCATTCTCCTTATAATGTACCAAGTAAAACAGGATTTACGGGACACATTCCCGGTTCCGTCTTATCTAAACCATGCGGCCTAATTTTGAATTAATTTGAATTCATGATTTTTTTTTTTTTTTTAAATTCTATGATTTTTTTTATATCAACTATGCATTCCATTAATTTTGGGAATTGGTAAGTTTCGTTAGGTTTTGAGGAAATATACAGCTGAGTATCATCAGAATAACAGTGAAAGCTAATTACCTGAGAGTACTGAGCTTCCAGTACTGAGCCTTGTGGTACACCCTACTGAACTTGTAAATTTTTTTCTCTCTCTCTTCATTTACTGCTACAAACTGATAAAGGTCAGATAAGTGTGATTTAAACCATGCTAATGCAATTCCACCAATGCCAACATAGTTTTCTATTTAAAAGAATGTTGTGGTCAATTGTGTCAAATGCAGCACTAAGATCAAGTAACACTAATAGAGAGATACAACCGCAATCAGATTATAAGAGCAAATCATTTGTGACTATGATGAGAGCTGTCTCAGTACTATGGTACAGCCTAAATCCTGACTGAAAATTTCTCATGGATATCATTTCTTTTAAGAAAGGAACACAGTTGTGAGGATACTGCTTTATCCAGTATCTTTAACAGAGAAGGCAGATTCAAGACCGGCCTGTAATTGACTAATTCTGTAGGATCAAGCTGCGTTTTTTTTTTTTCTATGACATCCAGAAGCTTCTCTTTCAGTAGCTTAGTCGGAATAGGGTCTAACATACAAGTTGTTGATTTAGATGAATTAAAGAGTTTGGAAAATTCTTCCTCTCCTATAGCATCAAATGAACCATTTTTTTTTCTTTAGGGAGACTACAATGCACCCCCTGATGCGATACTGTTGTAGACAGTTGCATAGTTATCATATTGTCCCTGATATTATCTTATAATCTTCATCTTATAAGTGAAGAAATTCATAAAGTCATTACAACTGTGTTGCTTGAACACTTCTGGGCTTGAAGCTTTATTTAGGATTATGTTTATTTTCTTTTATTGAGACCAAAGATCGACTTGTACATAAGAAGAATTATACGTCATATTTATCCACTATAGACTACAGACATTAGAGCCAGCGGCAAACGTCAAAATCACTATCCGAGGAAAAGCTTTTCCAGTCGGGGTTGATGAGCGCTGAACACCCGGTGACTGCCTGAATCTCACAAATCCTAAAACAGATAGATTTTTCAAATAGGCGCTATCTTTATAAATAAACCACAGATTTGAGCTTTAAACAACTACATTCTCACCTGAAACACCGTTAACATTACATTTCATGACACAATAACAATAGTATTTTGATATTACCTGGGTTTTCTCCTCTGCTATTGATACTAACTGGTTGGTGTGAGATGTACCTGGCTGTCTCAAGTCTGCACAGGTCACCTCTCGATGCATCCTCTATAAACGGGGCAGATCAAGAACACATCCGGGGATTTGAACTGTACTTGGCTAAATGTGAACTTTGAATTGGAACAGTACTTGGGCAGTGACTGATGACATTTCACAAGTCCACAAGAACACAAGTACAGACAAGAATGCATATTGACAAACGGACAGAGTCAGTCAACTTAAGAGTTGATTGAATTAATTAATTCTAGCTGTTCTCTAAGCGAAAAATCAGAGTTGCCCGTTTCAGGGTAAGTTAACTCAGAGTTGGTTGAACCTCGTTATTGAAACGGGCCCCAGACAAAGAAACATCAACAACAGAGAATATAATAGGGATACAAAAGAAGGCTATATGAATAAAATGTATCTAATTAGTGGAATATTAAACACAATATTGTAACGTGTGAATACAGAATTGAATTATCTTTCATGTCTTAAGCTTGTATGGTGGAATTCTGTCACGGTTTATGAATTCATTGTTTCATGCTCGTCTTGTGTTTTTGTTGTTATGTGGGTGTGGGTGTGTGAGTAAGCGTGACTGTCATCATTCACTGATCAGCGATCCAGCTGATCGCATTCATGGTGCCAGCTGCAGCTAATCTCGTCACCTTTATATACTCACCGTTTTCTCATCTCCTTTGTTAGATCATTGTTTGATGTTGTCTGTGCTGTGTCTCAGTCTCATGCTCATACGGTGTATATATATTAAATAAAAGATAAAATATGATAGAGCAATAGAATGAACAGTGAAAGTAACAGAATCTCATACAATACATTTTAGCAGGCTTAAATAAGCATGAAAAACATATACACTTGACCACCATGGGACCTTATTTCGGAAAAAGATTGTATGGTAATCAATGGCGAGAGACAACAAATATTTTGGTCTCGTTTGAATTGTGCCCTGAATTACACATATGATGTTTGTCAATTCAAAAGATACTTTTTAAAGTAAAGAAAGTTGCAGTTTGATGTAAAACCGTTGAGGTATGAGACTGTGAAAATACAGAATTACAAAGACTACAAACCCCAAAGGTGCACATTTTCTCTCAATGAATTAAGCTAACTTTACTAAGGCTAATGTCTGTCACTGTTTCTATAGTATTACGTTATAACCAATACATTTAAAACTTACAAATGCAGTGAAAATACAGGTATCGGTACTTGGTACCGGTAAGTACCAAAAATGAAAGTATCGGTATTGGATTCATTATGGAAAAAGTGCATTGGTGCATCCCTAATTTATGCTATCACTGCAATGCTCATATGTAATCACCACCACCTCTAAACAGAAAGTTATTATGAAGTTCAGTTATTGACACAAGACTTTAAAACTACATGTTTAGCAAAGCATGTAATTGCAACTACAGTTTTAGATGTTGATTTAACTCTCCCTGCTCTTGATTTCCACATAATGTTAAAGGGATTGTTCACACATAGATGAAAATTCAGTCATTCATACTCACCCTCATGATATTCCAACCTGTATGACTTTCTGTCTTCTGTGAAACATACATAGTGTATATGGGTAAGCAAGTTATACAGGTTTGTAACGACATGAGGGTGAGTAAATGACGACAGAAAATTCATTTTTCAATATTCATTATATGCAATAATGTACATTTCCTTTCTTCCATAAATTACAATGACAGAATTTTTGAAATCACAATCGTAGCATCACAATCAGGGTGATTCGTGTGGCCGTGAGTGTGTGCAGTGTTTCCAGATGTCTGCCTTTTAACTTTGAGGCCCTTTACTTCAGAAAGTAATTAAGCAAAGAATATAATTTGAAAAACAGACTCATAAAAACTACAAACGTAGCAGGTCATTAAATTAATTCTTTAGGGGTACCAGCTGTGATCAGCTTGTTCGTTACTTTAAGGCAAATAATGTTAGATGAATGATTCTTTGTTCTTTGTGAAAGCAGGAAAATGCACAACATTGTTCATTTTGAAGACTGGGTTATAAATTGAATCAGTTACATGAATTCAATGACATAAATTAATTGACTCTGCTAGCCCATCAATTTGTTAATAGCAATCCACCATGCAAAGGTATCACCAGTCTCATTCTGGGCAAAATAAGGGTTTCCAAACAGATGACAGCAATTAGATGGAATAATTTAGAACAGGCTCACAACAACAAATTAAATTAGGGTAAACGATTGAATTAAGGAAAAGGTTTAAAGTTCCTTTAATCGATAATGAGGAAACTCGTTTGTTAGAGCAGAACATTTTAGACAGCCCTTCAATTAACAAATTAAAAATGCATGTTTGGTGTTATTAATAAATGATTTGGTCATAATTGCAACAGAAATAAGGTTGCACTACAGAATTCACTGGCCTTCACAGGCCATTACTGCAAAAAAGTTCCAAATAGCAGTACAGAAGATATATGGTGTGGACTTTCTGTATCAACATCAGGCTCTTCTCTTCTATCATCATATGCTGAAATCGGAGTCTAGAAAAAATATTTTTCAAAAGTTTAATTAGATCCTTTGTTGCCATACGATACACCTTATTTAATCGGGCTGCTGAAGTGAAGGCTCACAACCATGACTGTCACTGAATAAAGTGATCACTCATGAAGATTATCTGAATATCATAGCAGTCCCGTAAGCGGATCCACCACATCTTCATCCTGCAACTATAACGTGGTGGACGTATGAGATCTTTCTCACTCCTGGTACTAAAGAAGCAAGTGATAAATATCCGGAGCCATAAATACTAAATGATAGGCAATTAGAAACACCTGAGGAAAAAAATACATCTCATCCACACACCTGGGGATTGAAGCAGCTATCCATTAGAGCCAAGCAGAGCGGGACACTGGAAGATGTTGAGACAGAGCGATATAGTAGGAAAGAATGGATGGGTTTGAGCTAACCGATGAAGGAGAGAGACAGGTGGGACGTAATCTGGGCCACGCTGTGTCTCCTTTTGGAAACTATGAGACACTCGATCATGTCCAACTGGTCCGCTTCTTTTATCCTTAGGGTAACAGGGTGTCAGCTATTTCATTATAGGACAGTAAAGGTCCCTTTGGTCACTGTACAATTCACAATGAATACTTTCAATATCTCTAGTGAATATACAGTCCAAAGAATGTCATTCGACAAAAACTTATTATTCACATTAAAATCTAATGAAGAGTTTGTAACATTTTTATTTAATCCTACAGCTGTATTCCATTTAGTCCATCATGTCCCCAGAAGACACTGCATGGCATGTATCTCATTATGGAATAATGGGTCTTTTAATTGTCTTGTCTTTAACAGTCATGTCTAAAGAATAACCTTTAATTAAGTTAAGTCACCAATTACGTTTTCACTATTTGACAAAAGCAATTACTGTCATCCCTGGGAACAGATATAATTATTCTCATTTGGTTTTGCCAAATCACCTCTTTTTTGGCCATGTGTGTTGTCTTGCAGGGACGTGAGGTCAGAGTAGGCAGTGCCTCACCAAAGGAAATGTTGACATTACATGTATTAATTCCAAGAGCTTTATTAATTCACCACATTATTACTTGCATTTATTTTATTCCAAATATTATTTTTTGTAACAAAAAAATGCCATTTTTTGCTCCTAAAAACCATTGTTTCATGTTGGAAATTCAAGGCCATGGCTATTGAGGCAGAGGTTAGCGGTTCCTCTTTGGTCAATAGAACATTGTTTACATAGATATGCGCATGCGAAGTCAGTTCTCATGCTGTCTTTAATTATCAACATTGAGTCAGAGACAGAGATTGCTTCATATCACGTGATCCACTCGCACTCACTTAATCCGCGATTCCGACTTCGCTCTGTATGCAGGCAGCGATGTGATGATGCCTGATGTGAACTTGGGTTGCTACATTAACTGAATGAATATTCAGTGGCTTAAATTTGCTTTAAAAAGTGGATGGGACAGGTGTGTGTGGCCATGTCCACACTAATACGTTTTCGTTTGAAAACGTATATTTTTCTCGCCGTTTTGGCCTTCCGTCCACACTGAGACGCCATTTTAAGCCACCAAAAACGTATCGTTTGGAAAACGCTCTCCAAAGTGGATAAATTTGAAAACGCCGTTTTCGCGTTGTAGTGTGGACAGTGAAACCGGAGGTATTTCAAAACGATGATGTAAGTTTAGTCATGTGGTCCATGTAGTACCAATAGATATTCATGTTTATCGGTATTGTGCCTGTTACGTGTTATTCGTTTTTTACACTGTTGCTAAAATATGTTACTTTCTATGTTACTTAATATGTGCTATTCTTCATAGCACAGTACTGCAAAGATGACAGATAATGTACTCACATTTGCTGTCCTGCGGCAAAACAGGAGTTGCGTTTTAGACCAAACATATGGTGAATGCGACCTGGATGCATCAGTGATGGTGAGATATTTTGCTAAATAAAATGATCCTGTTAGAAGAATTGCGCGATAACTTTATTATTTATTTCCCCCTCTGTAACGTCTCAGTGAGCTTTTGTGAAGTTTCACGCATGCGCAGTAAAGTGAATTTAGAAGTTTCTCATCCACACTGAAACGTCAGAAAATGCCTGAAAACGCTAGTGTGGACGGAGAGTGTTTTTAAACGAAAACCCCGTTTTCAAATGTATCCGGATTAATGTGGACGTAGCCTGTGTGTGTGTGTGTGTGTGTGCGTGTGTGTGTGTGTGTGTTACCAACTAACTACAGGCCTACATATCATTATTAAATGAATTTCAAAGCATAGGTTCGGGAGAAGCCTAAACATTCACTCCTGTCAGTTATCATTATGAGCATACTATATAAGCAGCAGACACCACGTCATCTCATTGACAAATGCTCTCCACCTCCCCTTCTCCACCAGCACATTATCACTATCCCTCTCCACAAGGACATCAAGCCAAGTTAGTTTACTATTAACCTTAAAGACTGAATGGACAGGAGAACTAGTGAATCCAACAACAACAACAAAAACTTTATGGTCATTTTAATGTGAAAATGTTATTGTATAGCATATTGTATAGCATTTTCTCCCTTAAATGTGGATATGAGCTTAAGAGAATCATGAAAATTGATAATGATGAGCAGTTTTACTCAACTGTTAAAAAACTATCCAAGCAAACAAATTGTGTTCATTGACCATGCTTGGATGGCACAGCCATGAGTCGGGCAACTCTGTAGTGAGGCCTTTATTTGGCCCTGCTATGGGATACAGCTGAAACTCAAACATGCCCATTGTACGTCGCTGAAAATGCAGCATAATCTCACCCGGAGTAAGCCAGGTCCCACTGAGTTCTATTCATGCCCTGACATCCAGCTTACTTACATCTGTCTGTTGCCTTGAAGCTCTGCACAGGAGGTTGATTCCCTCCGAATTTTAAATAAGGAAATAATGTGATTGAAGTCAGCGTATTAAGTGAAATCTTCTGTCTGACTGCTGGATTGCTTAGCTCTGTTATCTCTCCCACAGAGTGAACAGCTCCGACCCCAAGCTCTTTCTACTGCAGGGAAGGCATAATTTGTCTCTCCATACATGCTGCCCTGCACAATAAGAGAAAGAAAAAAGAGAGAAGAAGAGACATAGGGAGCTAAACATGAAAAAAAAGGGAACTCGCGGTTTAAGCCTGGAATTGACATTCAGGCCGTGCAATCGAACAACAGTTGGCCGTTCTCCTATAAAATTGGCAATGCATATTTGTGTTGTGTTATATTCTCTCTTTCTCTCTCTCTCTCCATCTTTTATTTCATTCGCTCTCGTTTCTCCCCTCCACAGCCTGCCCTGCCTGTGATGAATCTCAATTATGGCAAGGTCACCTTTCATTCAGTTGATCTCTCTGTTGTTTTATTCGAACTGGCAGTACTTCCACACTATTATGGTATACTTATTGACAGCCTGAATCCTCTCCAAACAAGAGCGACAAAAATGTGGGAACGTTACTGGCTTTTCTCTAATTTTGGGTGACAGAATTGGCAGCGTCTCTTCATAGACAAGGTAATAGCCTTATCATTACCACTGCATGCTCGGGTGATTCGGGGCGAGATTTGTATGCCATTTCCTATTTCGCAAACTCACTTGCACTGTATGTCCCGTGACATTTATATTTGTCCATTTAAAACTTTCGAATACGCTCATTTAGATTTGAATACATACACAGAAGTGGAAATATGGAAAATGTGATCCATAATCATGTAAATTCGTTTAACCCCCTGGAACAAGGTAAGATTAGCAGAAGGTGAAATGAGCCTCTCACATTCATGTCACAGAAAATAAATTACATCAAGTGCATGATGTATTTTAACATCAAATACATTGAAGTTGTGGTGTAGTTATTAGTGCAGATGCTCTGACATTTTAATGCAACCTGGAGACCAGCTCATGTCAATTCCACATACCATTTCTCCCTTCATTTCCATGCACATTGGAGCTGTAGGCTAGAAGGATGAGCAAATGCTTGGACACAATGAGCTGTGATGCTCATGAGAATGACACAAGTTTAAGCCAGGCTCACATCATTCTCAGCAACCTAACTAACAGTACATCCTAGTCTCAGTCTTTTTCATTTTGGTCCATTCAATAAAAGTCAGTGGGGTCCAAAACAAAGCTGAGTGGATCCCATTAACTTAAATTGATATATATATATATATATATATATATATATATATATATATATATATATATATATATATATATATACATTAATGTCTTTTGTGTTCTACAGAGGGATCTTTGGGTAAACTAACCCTTTAATGAATCATTTTCTACATCTGCAAGTTCACATTCTAGTAATGCTCTCCTACTTATTTTGCAAATCTAAATGTTCTCATTTATGATGTTGGTGAGTAACGGAGGGTGGTAATAGACATGCAGTTTTATGGGTTCTGTTTTTAAGGATCTGTTAATGCATTAGTTGCATTGTAACAAAGGAACAGTATTTTTGACTGCATTTAATGGTGTAGGTTAATGTCATTTTATACACTAATACAGTTATTTAACTCAAACTATATATATTGGTATTGCTGTTTTCCTCTTATGGGAAACTTCCTTCTGGGATCTAATTTTTTGCACATTTTTCTTACAATTTCCATGCACTCCACTGTGCCACTGAGGCTAAATGTGGAAGCGACTGTGCATAGAGTCTGTTGATTTTACTCTAATGAACAAACATTACTTAATTAACAAATAGTATGTATATTTACAACTAAATAATTACAGGATAGTGTTATTCATTGTTGGTTCATAATACAAAGGCCTCTACATAAAATGTTACTAATGTCAACAAATTTAATTATTTTGTAAAGTGTTATCTTTTTTTATCTTTTAGTAATTTCAGCATTACAAGAATCCATTGTATGGGAAATTTATGAAATTTATAAAAACTCACACACAAGGCCAGTGAGATGCATCTTGTCTTGTGTGACCTTCACTTAACCTTTCATAGTCAGCTATAATAATACAATAACGTAAGCTGGAAATAGCTATTTATAACAAGCATTTTCATTTTAAATCCCAACATTAGAAAGTTGTCGGTGATATATGACATTTATAGCCGTCCTAACAGGGGAAAATATTGGATCCAGCTGCAGTAATTTTGTGAAGGAAGTTAGAAATGAGTAAGGCGTGATGTGACTACCATTGTGATCTCAGCAGAATGTTGCCATTGCCTCATTCACATTTCATGGGGATGCTGATGTGTTTAATCGTCTCTGTGGTGCAACATCTGCCACCAGAGACCAGTAGAATAGAGAGAGAGAGACTGAATAGACTGCCTGCTTCTCGATCAACAGTGATGTGTGCTTAAGCGTGATCATCTTAGGAAAACAGGCGTTATGATGTCTACCTAATGTGGCTGGTTTATCATTAGCCTTGTGGAATATTTGTGGCATTTTCTTTTCCTGCTGGCTGCCACTCGTTGGAACAAGAGAGGCTGGCTCTGGCTGGCAGTGCTGGGCCTGTTAGGTCTGTCTTTAGGGTATTGATCGACACTGGGATTGTTTGACCCAGTTTACAGTCTAAGGTACACAATCCACATCTTGGAGACCCGCAGACAGCTGAAAATGTCAGACGACGATACCAGCCCCAGCTCCTGGAGCGAGGGCATATTATTGAGTTAATCCTGCAGAGAGGAAAATTGTGAACTGCAAAGAGCACCTGGGTCTCTGAAAGACATTGAAATATAAGAATGCACACACTGCATACAGGATGTATAGCTTTAAATATATTCAATCGAATTGAGCCTAAGGGACTGAGGCTGATTTTCTAAAACCGATTGGCTAGACTTTTTCCCCAACTAGAATAAACAGGCTCGGAAGGCAGAATAACTGGAGTGAATCATTTCAAAGAGCTATGCTTTGGATACTTGGCCACTCAAGTGCATAGATATGAGTGCATATACCTCACAGGCTCAGAATTTGTATTTGTTTTATTTGTAAATGGAGTCAAATGAGCATCTCCCCACATACAGCTCTAAGACTCCGGTTCACAGTGCCAGTGCCCACCCTCCTTGAAGATAAATTGGTAACTTCAGCTCTGTGCTATAGTTAATCAAGGCAGTAAAATCACAATAAATGCAATCAAACAGACCTGCATTTATTGAAAATCTAAGTGGATTTGAACAGGGGCAATGATTGCATTGCATAACAAGATAACATAGTCCCCTTGTTCAGGTAAATTGCACTTCCTTGGAAATAAAAAAGTATAAGCATATCAGAACACAATACTGCTAATGGTATCTCTATTAAATGGCCTTTTCCCCAATTTATTGGGATGACACTTGAAACATTTATTAGGCTTAACACATAATAACAACTTTCAATAGTGTACTGTATCTATTCTGTATATGATAAGAAATTGATGATTCTGTCTCTGTCATTATTAGCTCTTTCTGTTTAAATGAAAGATATCATAGCTTATACACTGAACAAAACTATAAATGCAACACTTTTGTTTTTGCCCCCATTTTTCATGAGCTGAACTCAAAGATCTAAGACTGGTGGTCACACCAGATACTGACTGGTTTTACACTGGTTTTACTGGCAACAAATAATGCCAATAGCGGATCCAGAAAGTTTCAAATAACAATCACCAGTGACAACTAGAGATTCACCCGCTGTAAAATGCAAAAGACTTTGTTCGGACTTCGGGGTGGTTACAGAAAAAGCAACCGGCCCATGCAGAAATAATGACAAATATCGGAAGGACATTACGTGTAGTCACGCAATGCTGACGTTGTTAACACTAACAATTTGAGAACAAAGTATAATTTGTACAATTTTGCGTGATAAGCGATTTTTTGATTTAATTAGTGTGATTTACTGCAAAGTCAGAACAAGAGCAAAAGTGGATGTTACTTACTTCAGATGACATTTCCATTAAATATTATGATGTTGGTCATACTTCCAAAAATAATAATCTGTGATTCTCTACTCCTCTAATGCAATGAGGTGCTACTGGGGAATCTTGAGAGTCAATTCAATGACCCATTCATAAATACAGCTTCTTGCTTCATTACTGAATGAATGAATGACTCGACGGCTCACTCATTAAGACAGTAACTTACTGCCCACTCCTGGTGGTTTTAGTTTAAAATTTAAAAGTATCACTTTGCTTCTATCATTGCATATTTCTCTACTGAACATACTTTATCCAGTGCATTTTTTCCCCTTTACGAAATTTATATTTTAAAATAATAAATTTATGGGGGGATATATTGTCCCTTGATAACTGGAGTCCTATGGCAAAAGAGGGTGGCACGCAGAAGGATAAATGCCTCAGGGGATGCGCCACTCTAAAAAGTTTGGGAACCACTGATCAATAGCAATATACTGTATGTATAGTACCATCTCAGGGCTTAAATAGGGATTAGAAGTGGAGGGATAACATGAAATGAAAAGTTGTTTTTCGACATATTCAATGACAATTTATGTTTTCAAATCATGTTATGCATCTACCTCTAATCTCTATTTAAGCCCTGTATATAAATTAGAAAATACAGCAGGCAACAATTCGTATTATGCTGGCATCGAATCCCATTGTTTTTTTTTTTTGTTTTTTTTTTTTTTTCACTCACCCCAAACGACTCGGCCAGCTTTACGACTGCACATTAAAGATTTGACAGACCCTTGAAAGGTTGAGGATTTTAATTGCAGTGAAATAGCAGTTTTAAACACATGCTACAATAACCCGAAGCAAGAGGGCAGCAACCTGACCCAAACTCTTTATCTGCTTTCTCCCCTCCTCTCTTACTTTATCTTCCTCACAGTCTTTCATCAGATCCCTGAGCTCTGCATTTGCATCCCTTTGTGCAACGGGAGGTGATGGAGAGGAACTCACAGCTTAGATACATTTCCTCCTGTGACCCAGGAGCTGCATCAATGTTTAATACCTCTCTGGCTCAGTGCCACTTTACTCAGCATTGTTCAATGTTTTATTTAGAGGAGCGGCAGGTTAAAGTTTCACTGGGCTGTCGCCCCTTTAATCCCCCTGACGGAAATATCAGGGTGGCTGCCCATGGAGGATCAGAGGCAGCGCCGCTCGGGTGGAAATGATGTCTCACTTCCAAAGCCTCTTACTTCCTGCTCCGAGGTCGTTTGCATGTGCCTGCCGCATACCCATTTCCTCCAATTCGCAGTGCTGCTGGCTTACTGTCACATGTGTCTGTCTGTAAATGCCCATTCAAAATGAACAAGAGCTGGCAAATCAGTTTATTTTCCTTTGTGTTAGATGGTGCCGAGGCACATCTGCGGGCGTCAATATGTTTATCAAACTTGAGCCAAATGACAGTTCACTTCATTTCATTGTATCCTTGGCCTCTAAAGTTCTGAATTAATGAATGCAATTTTTGTCACTGGCTTCAGAGAGAGAGGAAGAGATGATGCTTTAGTATAAGCAGTCAGTGGGTGCTGAAGGCAGTGTGCATGTGGATCTGCCATGATGCACTCAGACAAGTGAATAAATCAGCCTACAATTAGGAACTCTGATTTCATTTAACGGTATGCAACCTAGGAGCGCTCCTGAGGCTGATCCTGGCAGATGTCATTTCTAGGCAATTGATTTTGTGACTGTCCTGGGCCGCCAGCACCAGGCAGCATCCATGCCAGATTAAAGATGGAATTTAAGCACGAGCCAAATGTCCGTCCAGGCAATTTAAACATGAGAGGGGAGATCTCGCTCACACGCGGGCGGACACGTACGCCTTCTCTATCAGCTCGCGTACATTGATAAAAGCCATGTTTCAGTAAATATTTTTAGAAAAAAAATAATAAATAGTATAAATGAATATTACAAATTATATAGATAGATAGATAGATAGATAGATAGATAGATAGATAGATAGATAGATAGATAGATAGATAGATAGATAGATAGATAGATAGATAGATAGATAGATAGATAGATAGATAGAATTTGTATTATTTATATATTTATTCATTTTTTGTATTAGGTATTATTTTAGGTAACATTTTAATTTAAGGTCACATTAGTTAACACTAATGCATTAACTCTCATCTCATTAACGCAAATACATTACTAATGAGCAATAAATTGTTCATCTTTGTTAACATTGGTTTAAAAAAAACTGTATATTGTTAGTTCATGTCAGCTCAGCTATTATTAAACTCTATTATTTAATGTTTTAGTAAAATTTAACGTTTGATTTCATTGTGAAAGAAATTCTTTAGATGGATTGTTCATATTTTTGTTTTTCATGTTGACTAATGTAGTTAACTACTGGTAACAAATGCTACTGGTAACTAATGTAGTTAACTACTGGAACCTTATTGTAATTTTTTTTAAGTTTTTTATACAATTTTAGTCATTAAGACAATTAAGAAATTACTGTCACTGTAAACATTGTTTTACCATAAATACAGTTATGGTCAGAATTATTGGCACCCCTGGTATGATCAAATATGGCTGTAAAAATAAATTGCATTATTTATCCTTTTGATCTTTAATAAAAAAAAAAATAAAAAAAAAATCACTGAGGAAAAATAATTAAAATGGGTGTGGGCAAAAAATCAAATCCCGAAACACGTTGGCCATAATTATTGTCAGCCTTTTTATTAAATACTTATTGCAATCTCCCTTTGCCAAGATAAAAGCTCTGAGTTTTCTTCTATAATGCCTGATGAGTTTGGAGAACAACTGGCAATAAATCAGAGACATTTCATCCTTACAGAATCTCTCCAGATCCTTGCTCCATGTCTGTACTTCTCCTCTTTGTTCACCCCTCTCATTTTCTATAGGGTTCAGGTCTGTGGACTGGGAGAAGTGACACATTTTTGTGTTGATTTTGATATTCGGATCGTTGTCCTGATCCAACCATGGCACATTAAAAGATTTCTAACAGAGGACGTCAGGTTATTTTGTATCTGTTGGTATTTGCTGGAATCCGTATATCTGAACAACATGTCCAGGACCAGCTAAAAAATAGGCCCACAACATTAACAATCCAGCACTATATGCATGGAGAGAGCGGGGATCAAGCCTTTTAGACATTCTCAGTTTGTGTAAATCTAATTAATGTTGAGAATATTTATTTTTCCCCCCCACATTAAAGCTGCAGTCCGGCGTTTTTCCTCTTAAAATTGCTTAAAATTGGTATAATAGGTTTACCATTTGTTATTCAGGCAAATCTTTGGTATGAAACTTCTGTTTGAACAAACCTATGTTCATGGGCATCTCCACCTCCAGTATCCTCACACGAATTTTTTTTTTTTCCATAATGTGATTTTTTTCCCCCGACTTTCAATCCTTTATTTTAAGATTTTTATTTTTTATTTTTTTTTTCAATGAAAAATCAAAGGGATAAACACTGCAGATTTAATTTTACAGCCATATTTGATCATGGGGGCCAATAATTCTGACCACAACTGTAGCTGTCCAAAATGCTTAATGATACATGGTTCTACGAGATTGATTAATTAATAATGTTGTGATAATAGTGTGTAGTTAATGGAAATGACAACAAACTTATGTAGGAATCTTTGCGTCTAAACTGGTTAAGTCAAGCTTCAGCCCCCCGAGGGCCCACAATGGGTCTTGGTCCCCTGGTTGAGAACCACTGCCCAATTGGACACGTTGACAGCAGTCTAAAACCAAATAGCTCTCTACCACACCTCTGACACTCATAAGTTTGCACATTATGCATGAGGAGCGAATAACTTGTATATCATACTGCAGTAAATGCACTGTTTCAGGCAACTGCTTCAGTGAAGGAAGTAGGAAAGGAAACGGTGAGGAAAGGTTTGAAGCCTTCTGTTCTGTCAGACAAAAAAAAAAAACACAAGCTGTTTTGCTATAAAAATGTTAAAGTGCTTTTGCTTCTCAAGTCATTATTAATGAATACACTAGAAAATCTAACTACAGCGGAGACATGCTCACCCTGGGGTTTTAGCTGCTAGAGCAATGCCACTCTCACTAAACTACATGCAATTACATAGCCAATTTCTCACAGTCTGGAGGAAAACAAGGCTCGTGGCTACACAGCAGAAGATCTACTTTGATGTAGAACATTTCTCAGGTCATGATAAATCAATACGCATACAATGAAACAAAGCAAACTTAACTTAGCAAACAAAATATGTTTTGCATAATGATGCTATACCTTTATATTTTCATGCCAAACTACATATATATATATATATATATATATACACTCACCGGCCACTTTATTAGGTACCCCATGCTAGTAACGGGTTGGACCCCCTTTTGCCTTCAGAACAGCCTCAATTCTTCGTGGCATAGATTCAACAAGGTGCTGGAAGCATTCCTCAGGGAGTTTGGTCCATATTGACATGATGGCATCACACAGTTGCCGCAGATTTGTCGGCTGCACATCCATGATGCGAATCTCCCGTTCCACCACATCCCAAAGATGCTCTATTGGATTGAGATCTGGTGACTGTGGAGGCCATTTGAGTACAGCGAACTCATTGTCATGTTCAAGAAACCAGTCTGAGATGATTCCAGCTTTATGACATGGCGCATTATCCTGCTGAAAGTAGCCATCAGAAGTTGGGTACATTGTGGTTATAAAGGGATGGACATGGACAGCAACAATACTCAGGTAGGCTGTGGCGTTGCAACGATGCTCAATTGGTACCAAGGGGCCCAAAGAGTGCCAAGAAAATATTCCCCACACCATGACACCACCCCCACCAGCCTGAACCGTTGATACAAGGCAGGATGGATCCATGCTTTCATGTTGTAGACGCCAAATTCTGACCCTACCATCCGAATGTCGCAGCAGAAATCGAGACTCATCAGACCAGGCAACGTTTTTCCAATCTTCTATTGTCCAATTTCGATGAGCTTGTGCAAATTGTAGCCTCAGTTTCCTGTTCTTAGCTGAAAGGAGTGGCACCCGGTGTGGTCTTCTGCTGCTGTAGCCCATCTGCCTCAAAGTTTGACGTACTGTGCGTTCAGAGATGCTCTTCTGCCCACCTTGGTTGTAACGGGTGGTTATTTGATTCACTGTTGCCCTTCTATCAGCTCGAACCAGTCTTGCCATTCTCCTCTGACCTCTGGCATCAACAAGACATTTCCGCCCACAGAACTGCCGCTCACTGGATGTTTTTTCTTTTTCGGACCAGTCTCTGTAAACCCTAGAGATGGTTGTGCGTGAAAATCCCAGTAGATTAGCAGTTTCTGAAATACTCAGACCAGCCCTTCTGGCACCAACAATCATGCCACGTTCAAAGTCACTCAAATCACCTTTCTTCCCCATACTGATGCTCGGTTTGAACTGCAGGAGATTGTCTTGACCATGTCTACATGCCTAAATGCAATGAGTTGCCGCCATGTGATTGGCTGCTTAGAAATTAAGTGTTAATGAGCAGTTGGACAGGTGTACCTAATAAAGTGGCCGGTGAGTGTATATATATATATATATATATATATATATATATATATATATATATATACTTATGAGGATTAATATTAAATGTTTGAGATATCCATAATGAGATCCAGATTCTTTACAACAGGTAATCATTATTATCTGGAGAGCGATTGTTTGGAGTCTCTTACTTTATTCACTAGTCCTAATTAGAGACAGATCTAAAACGTATATCTCAAAGCCATGCATGGCAGGTCTACCTTGCCCTCTCACATGCACAATTTTTAAAGCATTCTCCAGAGTCAGCTCAGTTTATTATTCTCCTTATTTGTGTGTGTTTTTATGTGCTCTCGCTCTCCTGCACAGTGTTTGTTTGTTAATCATTGCTTTATTTCATAATCACGGATTGTTATCATTAATTCCCATTTGCAAAAATGAACAGAATCAAAGTCATAACAACAAAGGCTGTTTTGAACATGGGTCATGTTTTGTTTACAAATGCTAGTTTGATTAATTACATTTTGATTTGATCTCACTTTTATTTTCGGATCCAGTGTTGTTTTGTTCTAATAACTCTTTATATTCACTACTTTATTTATATCGGCCTTGAATGTTAGAACAAACAATATGAAGTTATCTCACTTTTCAAGGGCTTTAACTGCAGCTCTTTAAATATCAATCAAGAAATCTAAGAGACTAAATGAATCTTACAAAGAATAGGCCTACATTATGTGAAAGTACACAGAAAACTCAAATAAAATATTTATCCATCCCCAGGGAGCAGAAAGACATTTCTTTTTGACATCTGAGCTCTTATCTTCTGACTGGTTTCTTTAAATTGCTATAATAGGTTTACCATTTGTTATTCAGGCAAATCTTTGGAATGAAACTTCTGCTTGAACAAACCTAAATGTTCATGGGCAAGGCCCATCATGAGCAGTCATTCTGAGTGGTAAAATTGCTTTCAATTTGTCTTGAGAGTTGAGGTTAAGGATTTATTTCAGTACAGTATAACATCATTTAGCTTATTCATGTATTATGCTCAAATGCATGAACGTGTCTGGCAATCTTCAGAGTCCTGGTGTTCTTGGGCCCTAACTGCTTTTTCTCATAGCCCTTTATAGAGGGTTTGAAGAGAACAGAGGTGTGAATAATATCCTCTGTGACACAAGCATTAAAAATGTGTGTCTGGCCACAGAGACTACTGTGGACTCAGAAGTGGATTTATTCACACAGTATTATTTATAATATTCCAGATTCTCTGTACATTCAAAAACGGCAGAGGTTTTATTGGATTAGGAAAAAATAAAGCTCAAACCTAGATGTGCGGCATAACAATGAATATCTTCAAAGAACTTTTCTTGATATTTAGCACAGTGTATAATATAATATAATATAATATAATATAATATAATATAATATAATATAATATAATATAATATAATATAATAGTGTAGTTGAGAATAATACTGTTATGCCAGTAGGTCCAAAACTGTCCTTATGAGTGAGTCATTCAATTATTAAAGATCCAGCAGATGTAGACCTCAACATATCCGTTCAAAATACTGGTTCATTCCTGATCTAAACAAATTGCTACTTGTATGAGTCACTGAATCATTCCCTTATCTAATTTGTTTAAAGTATGATTTTCTAAATGTTTTTGAAAGAAGTTAAGGTAGTAAAGGTAGTGTGAAATAGTATTTAAAATGTACAATGACTGTTTTCTAATTTAATATAGTTTAAAGCGCAACTAATGTGAAGGCAAATCTGAAGTTTCATTTGCATTCTTCTGATTTGCTGCTCAAAAAAAAAAACATTTATTTACAGTTTCTTATGCTGCATTATATATTTTTTGTGATGTATTTGTTTCAGGATACTTTGAGTAGAACAACATTAATCTGAAATAGAAATCGTTCGTAATATTATAAATTTCATTACTGTCACTTTTGATTAAATTATCAAGATGTCCTTGCTGAATAAAAGTATTTGTCTCTTTCTTTAAAAATGTTAAGGTAATGTAGTATAAAAAGCAAAACTGTTATCTAGGGAGACTAAATGAGCTGTTTCATGAAACAGTTTTAATGCTTACCTCTCCAGCATAAATACCGAACACATACAGTATTTCCCATGGTTCAAATACAGAAACATTAATGTGTTCTCCTATCAAGCTAAATACAACCCTGTCACAGGGACATTGATGAGATGATCTCCACGTGAGGAGTTCAGCTCTTGGTCAGAAGAAGTAGTAAAAATTGGCTCTATTCAACTTAGCTCTATTCATGTTTGTGCGTCTAACATGTTTGATTGAATATGTAGATTCGGTTGCGTTCGTTTATCTGTCAGTGGGAATTAAACTGTAAGTGAGAGTGAAATACATAATACATTGATGCTAGGGATGGTTGAAGTTAAAGCGAGTTGTGCTCAGATCCAGTGTGCCCTGAAAGGGTTTTTGTAAATATCCTGTTTGCTCAACAGTATTGTGTTTAATAACGCAGTTGCATGTTAAGTAATTTTTTGATCTTTCTTTCATTAAGACACCCCATGTGTGTTTTCCTGTTTTCTTTTTCCCCTCACATTTTCAAATTACTATTTGCTATACACATGAGAAAAATGAAAGAGGACATGGGGAGGCTTTTTAATCTTAAGATTATGAATAATACTAAGCTATTAAAACCTCTTTAATTGGTCGCGTTTCTGGTGAGAAGAACAACTTTGTTCACAAAACTTCACATGCTCTCGGGCTGTGTTACGGAAGCTTGTTCGGTGTATGTGCTACATTTCAGCAGATGTCATGTCAGGTACTCTTTGCTCTACCACAGGGAGTCATAACTCATTGAGAGACTACCGGTACCCTGTTATCAGTCCTCTACATGACCTCACACCAAACACGAAGATACTCGAGTGTATGAAAGCACACGTTCTGTCAACATGAGCAATGGAAGCAACAAAAGCAAATTACACAGCAATGGTCGGCCATACCAATTTTATGTCTGTGTGACTGAATTCGGTGACATGGTCTGAAATTACATGCCTCAGCGGAAACATCACAAAGCCTACAGCAGGGGATGCAATCACCTTAATTCAAAATATCAAGAGATTTTGACATAAGAAGGCAGGCCTGAAAAGTTTAGTCAGGTAGTTATGTAGTGGATGGGGCTGGATAGACACAGAACTACCTTGACTGTTGAGTTAAAGGGCTCAAATGTCATTCTAAAGCATTTTGCTACAAGCACCCAGCATCGAGTGTGAGCAACAAAAAAATCTGGAGAGGAAAAAAAAATGCTCTACAGAAAGAACAAGTAGGTCAAATTAATATTATCCATAATAACCAATCCACCCATATTTTTTGACAGACATCTTGTTTTCTCAGACTAACGTGTAGCAATCTAAAATTATGCTAAACAAAATTCAAACCGACTAGTCATGCATATTCACAGTGTAGCGCTTTTATTATGCATGCCCGACGTTGTAACCTATGAATAGCAAAGCAGCACATTGCAAAATAAAAAAAAAAAAAAAAACACGTGCAACCCGGCAATAATAGGACGATATTTAGGTCATAAACAATTAACTTTGTTCTCCTTGGTTCAGATAGCACATTAGGCTACGCCTTCCATTGCTCAACAAAGGGCTAAAAAAAAATTCACCTGCACATCCCATTCCCATTTATTCTGAATAACGCTCCTCTAATTATGTTTGCTCATTTATAGGGCTTAATTATAGAGAGAGCCCGTAATTACAAGGGCAGGGAAAAGGTGGGTGAGTTTGCTGAGAGGGATCCGTGCTAGTCTAATGCCCATAGTATGTCCCAGTCTCAAAGCTAGGACGTAATGTGACTGAAAGCGGTCAAAGCCTGCTGAGAGGGAGGTGGCGGTGCTGGAAAGGTATAGCATGGAAGAGATTTCTCTCCCTCAGTCCAGCAGAGAGAAGAGTGCCGTTTGCTCGAGCGTGATAACCACAGAAATGAGATTCTTTGACTGGAATTGCTTTTAAATCGTCACATAGCCGCCGTACGCTCTTCGGTGCATTCCAATTCTCCTTGTGAGTGGAGACTGCCAGCTACGTCCGGATAATACTCCTCTGCCGGCTCCTCTGAGATCAGCCACCACAAAGACAGTCACTCAACATTGAATGTTTTTGTTGGCGACTTCAACCCGGTCGAGTCCAATGCGATTCACTGGCACGCGAGTTTACCCATTGTTGCGTGCGCGTGTGTGCGATGATGAGCATGTGCTGCAGTGCAGGCCTTTATGCACAAAATAAGGGTAATGTGTACACAAAGAGCGATACCACAGGGACACTTTGCTGGCACGGGCGCACTGCAGTTCACCACGAAAGAGAGGGATATTTGCTAGCACTAGAGCTCGCCAGGAAACATGATAATGTGTACGCGCAAAACTCCCAGGGAAGACCATTGAAAAGCTTTGAAATGCGGAAGAGAATGCGTTCAGCTTTTTGATGGACCCTTTTGTTGAATATCAATTCATAGAGGCTGGTGTAATGCCATTAAGGTACAAATGAAAGTCAATAACATACACTTTTTTACCCTAAAATGCATTAAATGGGTCAGTTCTATTTCATTATGATGTCGTCACATTTTACCGTTGCTTGGATAAACTTCACAGGTGAAATCTAGGGTTGATCTCACAAATTTGCCGCATTGACTTTGAAAAATTCTTGGTGTGAAAGTGACTTCAGTGTGAATGGTGCTTTGTGTATCGCTACACTATTGACTATTTTACTGACTCAACATCACCAACACATCAACTTACATGATCACATTTCAAATAAGAAAATGCATGCCAATGCCAAATTATGAGAATCAGAAATGATGATTTAATTGCTAAGCTAGGTCTTCAGGCAATGGGGTCTGTTAATTCACCTGTTCACCTGACTGAATGATTAGTTCACCCATTGAGTCTTCGAGTCTGAGTCATTCATTCATCCTATGACTAAGGCTATGCAGTCTGAACAGAAAACAGAAATGATTAATTCACCTCCCGAGTCTCCTGGTCTGAGTTTTTTGTCATGTGGCAGCTTTCTGACTGAAAGTATCTTTCAACAAATACATCACATTAGTATTGACTGTATGCTGTATAGGTATCTTTGCTTTAACAAAGTGATTTCCCCTATCTTACAGATAAAGTTTAAAACATTAGCAATTTCTTTCTTATCACATTCAATGTTTTTTTAAATTTATTATTATTATTATTTAATTATTATTATTTTTTACATTTTAAGAAATAAAAAAGCTAAAATTTGAGATCAGAAACACATCATGTAACTATATGGGTTAGGTCATGGGTTCAATTCCCAGCGAATGTTAAAAAAATTCTAAGTTGCTTTGGATAAAAGTGTCTGCCGAATAAATGCATGAAGGTAAATGTAATGCATCATGTCACGTGACAAAAACCTGAAGACATGGTAAGTGAACTAATCATTTCTGTTTCCGGTACAGACTGCATTGCCTTAGCCTTTGGGAATGTCACAAGATGAAAGAACAACTCAGACCAGAATCCAAAGACTCAAGAGGTCATCTAATCATTTCTGTTTTCTGCACAGAACCTATAGGATGTTGCACATGCGCGGTCAACACAAAAGGAAAAAATCTCTCAAAATCTGTTTGAGATAACTCGTTGTTCCTGAGTTATATTAAAAAGGAATGCTTTGACCCAACCAATAAATACAATACAGGTAATGTGTAATTTTAGTCATACATTCTAGGGTTAAAACTGTCCTTTGAGTTTTATTATTGGCACAGAAGAAAAGTGTAAGTTGAGAGCTTAGCTACCACTCCTGTACATTCAAATACCCATTCAGGGGTCCTTTTCGGACTCTTTTCTATCCTGTTGTACGCCGCCATCACTCCTCACGTACCCGCTCACCCATGTGAAAGGCATCTGTAGAGATGTCCCCAAACTGCATCTTTGTTGACATGTTAACTTTAAGTCTGGGCGTCTTTGATCACAGGGATGGTATCTCAGAGGGGAGTGTGATTAAAAATGACATTTTCAATGCCCAAGGACCCAGGCAGCAGGGGGATTTTCCACACAGTGTGGAGCCGTAAGCTCATATACGAAATACACCAGCGATTCCAGCAAAGAGCCCTAACAGGGGAATAGGATATAGCACGGCAGAAAGCGTTCAACCTCCCTCCAGCCCTTTTTGCTAATAGTTGAGAGCTTCACACTGGATGACTTTCAAAGCGACTTGTTCCACCCTTTCACATTAATGCTAGTTGGAATGCAAATGTTCAGGTTCTATTCAGAGCCTCTAGTTTTATGGGTGCCACGTTGGAGATGACAGGCCCGGAATATTGACAGCCACAGTTAGCTCAATTCAGCCTAGAGTTTGGGATTAGACTTCATTGTGCCAGAAATAGAAAGGCCACTGTAGTAACTCTAATCCATGGTGAATGACTTATCTCAGTGCTTTTGCTTTTTTACCCTTCATGGATTACAGAAGAGGCCCACTTCAAACTATTCTCTCTTAGGACGTAATGCCAAGAAAGATTCTAGACATTACAAACATTTCTTTGATCAAAGGACTGTCAGCTTTATTGAGACTGTCCCTTTAAAGAAATGTGTCATGGTGGATAGAATCACATGTCACAGACCCTATTCATAATTACACAATACATAACATTCTGATAAAGAAGAAGAAGAAGAAGAAGAAGAAAAAACAACAACAACAAGAAGAGGGAGCATTTTTAGGTGTGAAAGGTCATACTTTTCCTTCTTCCTGTGTTAAAGGTCAAGTCATGAAGACATGTCTCTTGCTGACCTCCTGACTTCTGAAACTTGGATCTCGGCAGAAAGGAGAGGGAATGGATAAAATAGGTCAGTGTGTGAATAAACATCATTTTTTGCTTTTCAATTCACAACAACAGATTTCATATTGAAATATTTTATGCTGCTTTTAGTGTTGAGGAAGCTTTGAACTGCTTGCCAAGTTACAAGCGCTCATAATTTAAAGGGACAGTTCACCCCACAGATTTGGAAAACATGAGGGTTTAATCAGATCACTATTGCTCTAGATAGTGAAAATAGTCACAAGAATGTTTAAAGATATTAATCTTGATTAAGGTGACAGCATTAAACTTGAGCAGACAACTTTACACAAATTACAACTAACTGTCATGATTAACAGTAGTTTAACAAAAAAAACAACAACTGTGAATTGTGATCGAAAAAAAAAAAAGAATTGTGCTCTCTATGACCCATTTGGGACTCAGTTTTTCCTGTATTTTATCATCTTACACCTAAACAGCTGACAATGCTATTTTCATTTGAACCAGTTTCACGCACAAGAGTAAAAATTACAGATGGGTACGGAAAACAAATTGTGATAGATGGATGTGAAACAGGGACACATTTCATGTGAGAGCCAAAACATTGCCTGGTGCTACACTTGACAGCAGAGGAAGGATCAAAGGAGGGCAATACTAGCTAACTTTTACCTGTTGGCATTTTTCTGTTTTGCTTGTACTGAATCAACCCGGTCTCATCCCAATTCGTCATGTAACTGACATTTTGGGACGTCTTTTGACCATTCGTCAATATACAACTTTTTAGGGCCCCCTTAAACGTCGGTAGATGACGTTATGGGATCCTAACTCTACCCCATACCTAAACCTAACCCTAAACCCAACTCGTCACCTAACTGACGTTAAAGGTAAAGCGTCAGTTGTATGACGACCCGGGATCGTCATCTACCGACGTTTAAGGGGGCCCTAAAAAGTCGTATATTGACGAATGGTCAAAAGACGTCCCAAAACGTCAGTTATATGACGAATTGGGATGAGACTGTGTTAACTGAATCAGAATTTTTTATTTAATTTTTTTTTTGGACTATCCACCTTTTTCTGCGCCCGTTCTATTTCCCATGAATCATAGCCGATTCAACTGACTTGATGGTTTTCTACTTCCTGCTGTCCTTTTTTCACTAATTCTATCTTAATTTCAATCAATGTTTCATCAACCAATCGCCTGGTTTTAATAAACAAGAAGTATATAGTAAACAATAGATGATCATGATGGAGGCGACAGCGCGCAAACTGGACTTTGGTCTCATAAACGAAACTCGGCGTAACGTATGCCTAACCTCACAGGCCTGAGAAACATATAGACTATGCATCTTTGAAAGCATATGTAGACGGGAGTCAAAGGACTAACCAGCCTAACCTTGCAGTACGGTTATTCTGCAGCAGTCGGGGTGATAGAAACTGTCGGATGTTTGCTGGATTAGGGAGATTGCGCAGTCATGCATCAGCTATCCTTTGGAAGTTATGAAGAAAGTTCATTTTTTATCTGTGATTTAATAAAAAAATAATGTGATCAGATCACATTTGATGATTTTTTTTTTTTCCGATTTAGTTTAGCGATGTGGGGATGACACAATCTAAAACACATGGCAAAAAAGCATAGATCAGACTCGAACCGGAAGTTGACTACCGGCATCGTCGTCATGGCGACGCCCATTGTTTAGAGCAGAAAAAGGTGGATAAAAAAGGCAGTCCACTTTCAGTCGTTTTCCACTAGATTTGTTCCAATGTTGATTTAAATGTCTAAAATACAAACCCCTCAAAGGTGGCTTTAAGGATGTTTAGTTTAATGCTGTTTTATGCCAAAGTTCATGTTCCAAATCCAAATCTCAAACGAAAAAGTGAGAGAGAATATCTCTTATTTTCCTCTGCTTAAGCTGGCAAATATGTAGTATAGGAAATAGTAATTTAAAAGTGTTATGTTCCAATAATCTTTTTAAAGATATGATAATGACATATAATGTACCTTATCACAAGATGTAATACAAAACTATGGTGTCTCCAGAATGTGTCTGTGAAATTTCAGCTTAGCATTTTTGTTTGTGTGTGTCCTTTTAAATGCAAATGAGTTGCTGCTCCCCGCAGTTTAGAAAACTGCTGATCCTTTACATGAACCTTGTGTAATATATTATCAAATAAGAATGATTATTTTTAGAGGACTTTTATTTTGACGAGTGGACTGGTTTTCGGGAGAGGAGGTTCGGTGAAAAATAGGCAGCCAAGAACAGGAAGTAGCCTACCTGCCACACGCAACCGACCGTACTGCCAATTCATACTTTGCAGTCACGTGACTAGGATTCCTGGCGGGCAACAAACGCTGACAAAATGACAACAAACAGTGGCCAGCCAGGGGAATTGCAGCCTTGCAAATTTCCAATAGCCTACTACAATCACTATTTAGACTATTTAGACCGTATGTCACCAAGTGTTAAAATTAGATATCAAGAAAAGATTAACATACTTGGAACGTGTGATCCATGCACAGCACCTGCTTATGTTTTCATTGCTTTGAAGCTGGCAGAGAGACTTGGAGTTTGATAATATTTACATATATCTTAGAGAATCTTATAGAATAGAGAATCTGTCACCTTACACTGCACAAAAAAAAAATGAAAGCCTACAAAAATACAAATATCTTTTTTTTCTTTTTTTTTAAGAGTGGACAGTTTAACAACACTGTCGTAAAGGGAGGTGAAAAACAGGAACATAATCAAAGCAAAGATCCATTTGCTAATGTTTGCAGCTATGCACAAAGTGACATCTGTACCATCGTGTGATGAAGTCTTCATCTGAATATATACACCCTGCCTACCGGCGAATGACACCTTGAATAATAAAAAATAAAAACTTATGCCAACTGTATCATATTTGGCTAGCAGGATGTCAAACATTGTAGCCTACCTGCTTATCCACTCCACATAACATCAGACAACAGACAAGAGCAGCTGGGGCAGCAAAAAGCATATTATCCTGTTAGCAACATGTTAGGCTGTAATTTATTTTAGTAATAAAATAGTATGCATGCAAAGCAACTGTAAGTAAGTAATACAGTAAGTAGACGCTGTGCCACAGTATCATGTCATTCATTCTCCATGTATTCATTTTCTCATATCATATCAAATCAAATCAGGTACAAATGGTAAATGGACTGCATTTATATAGCGCTTTAACAGACCCAATGGCCACCAAAGCGCTTTACAATTTGCCTCACATTCACCCATTCATACACTCATTCATACACCGACGGCGGTGTCAGCCAATGCGCCATACAGCTCATCGGGAGCAGCTGGGGTTAGGTGACTTGCTCATGGACACCTTGACACTTGGTCAGATGGATCTGGCGACATCCTGTAAAGATCCTTGATTAGTTTACAGGGTTTCTTTGCAAGAGAACAATGTTCTTGCCTGCCAGCCAGTACTTGTAATGTCACGGGCAAAGTATGAATAAAACCGGATGTCAGCTTTCGCTAACAACTATGGCTGTGTTCAGCCCAGACAAAACATTGCACAATGTTTTTTTAAACAGAAACAGTGATGTGTTGAACACACTGTTCTGATGGCGCAAGAGTTGCAACTATGGCAGCAGAGAAGGCCATTCTTTGTGTTCTTCGTGAAGAATTTTCTAAGCCTGATGATTCATTTTTAGGAAAAGCACTTAATTACCATTGCTTATTTCTATACTTGCTTGCTGACAGCACTTGCGCAGAGAGAGGCGCCCTCGCCCTCAGAGTACTTGGACGTGACTGTGATTATAAGAGGTAAAAATGATATAAATACTGTTCGTTTACTCACACAAACCGCTCGTTTCGTGTCTTAGGCCATCAATGTGTACTTACATTTACGAGTCATTAAGTCATGTTTAATTTGAATTTCTCTGTGCATGCTCTTTGAGGTGGACCCCATAAACCATATGACTGACAGACAAGAATGGTTTGACCTAAAAATATCAAAATTGAAAATACTGTGGAAACAAAAGACACCTACATCTTGGTTGCTCTTGAGGTAAGCTAAAACTAAATATCAAAAATTAATTTCAAAGTGAACTATCCCTTTAAACAGACAGTGACTTAAAGGGATAGTTCACCCAAAACGAAAATTCTGTCAGTATTTACTCTCACCCTCATGTTGTTTCAACCCCGTAAGACCTTCGTTCATCTTCGGAACACAAATTAAGATATTTTTGATGAAATCTGAGCGCTGGATCACTCCTCCATATTAGTCCATAGGCTTCTTGAGGGATTGAAACTTGCCGGCCTCAAAAAGTTATTAAAGACATCCAGAGCCGATCCGCCCTATACGCTCACTACGCAAGCTGCGTAGGGCCCCGCAAATTACTCAAGGCCCCGCCTCCCCCTCCTCGTGTCATAGCGCGTCAATTAATGTTGACAAAATGAAGCGAAACTATCCCTCTGGTCATGATAAGAGGAAGAAGAAAAAACATGATAGTGAATTGCGGGAACAACATTCAGGTAAACTTGTGTTCTCTCCTCTGATGTCAGTCAGCAGTGCATCTCTTGCATCACTTCTCTTTGTGCCTGACTGACAAAAGTGAGAGTAAAATACAATTATTTATTACGTTTGTTTTTGATAAACAACAAAGTGCAAGTTGTGCAACGGTGTTTGTTTACTGCAGCTCGGAAAAGATAACCGCGTCGCGTGTGTTAGGCTATCATGCGTTCATATGCGCGTGCACGAAATGAAACGCGCATTTTTTTTCAAGCAGAAATATATGTGGACATACTGTACAATATATAAAGTACACATTATACATACATACATACTTTTAAAACAAGACACTGATTATCTAGTCTCAGTCAATGTGTAGTTAAACATTCTAAACAACTGCAGCAGCACTAAAATGATGGAAAGCAATATTGACAATTTGACATTGATTGACTATTGATATATAGGCTATATTGAATTTAAAATGTTGATTAGCTGGACATACTGGTCAATATGGATGCACATCCCTCAGTAAATAATAACCATAAATCAAGAATTGCTTCAACATGCATAATAATAATAATAATAATAATAATAAAAACTTTAACATGGCATGGCAAGCCATTTTAGCTTTTATTCATTCACAGTTTATGTATTTTTGATATCAAGAATTCTTTTTTTTTTTTTTTACTATTTGCAATGTGAATTTTTGATTATTTTTTACTAGTAAGGCCCCTTAGTTACATTTTTATCTACCAATGTCTATTTTTGATATCAGGAATTACATGTTCACTTGTACAAAAGTTAATTCTTGATATCAATGAGCTCACGTCACGGCGTCACGGGTCAGGTAAAAGGCCCCTTAGCAGAATTTTGCTTAGGGCCCCAGGGAGGTCAGGATCGGCACTGAAGACATCGTTAGAATAGTCCAAGTGACTACAGTGGCTCAACCTTAAGTTTATCAAACAAATTATATAAACGATGAGAATACTTTTTGTGCGCAAAAAAAAAAAAATAATAATAATAACGACTTTATTTCAACTACTCATTTCCTTCTCTCTGGGCCTCGAGCATTCCTGCTTCTTTTTTTTTTTACTTTCTGAATTATATATATATATATATATATATATATATATATATATATATATATATATATATATATATATATATATATGATTTTCACTGTATATAGTCTAAATGAAAGAAATGTATGTACATTTTTAGAATAATTATTAATACATTAAATACAACAATATGCCATCGCATTCGCCACTCTCCTATGATTGAAAGCAACACTTCTGGTTTTCTTTCCACCGGAGCCTCGCTTTCGATTTCAAAATAACAGCTGCGTGAAATCATCGTATAGTCATGTCACATGAAGCTCCGATTTGCTTTGTTCTCTGCCCAGTGACGTCACAGGTGGGCCTTGTGCAAACTTGAAATGTGAGGCCCTGCTCTTTGATGTGGATACTCAATTTCGCATGAATAACAGTCAAGAACGTAGCTGTTCTAGGTCTATTGCACTCATAATCTTGCTGCAATTCGTTTTTATGAATTCGTTTTTTTTTTTTTTTTTTTTTTTTTTTTTTTTTTTTTAAGTAGAATAATGCACATCTCAGCTATGACTTTTTTACTATTTATTTCAGAGGGGAAAAATCAACTGTGCAACGAGTGGCTTAACATCAACTCAGCTCAGTCACTTTATTTTGTCATCATGACAGTTTAAACAAATAGATAAGGACACTTTTAATTCATAATATACATTAATTAATTACAAGTACACACAACAATACAATACACAAAATTACAAAAAAAAAAAAAAATAAATAACCCTAATGAATCAGATGGAATCACCATACAGAAACTTGTCAGTCATGTTTCTTGACTTCATGGCCGCAAACTCAATAAGATCTTTATAATCCAGTTTTGATGCAATGTCCTTTTCAAAGGATAGCAGAGTGAGCCCGCAGTCTCTCCTGTGACATGGAGGTGAGCAAATAGTTTTTAATTAGATTAAACTTTGAAAAGCTTAACTTGCCCGATGCCACCGTCACTGGAAAAGGCAAAAAGGCATTCGATTTATCCAGCAATCCCCGCAGTGACTTGTGAAAATCTTCCTTTTATTTTTTATTTTCTTAGAACCTGATTCGTGCTTGCGAAATTGGTCGTGTTCTCTTGCAGCTGACATGTTGGCTTTCCCTCACTTTAGCTTTCCCCCATCCCGTCTTCAGTGAGAATGCATTACATATAGCGAACATAGCTTAATTTGTTGGAATTATGTGACCTTGACAGACAGATTTCTATAGAAATGTGAGTTTACAAACTTGCCGATAAAATAATCGATGTCTATTATTGTATATGGGCTGTGGCAATAATAATAAAAAAATAGCTCACAGCAACATATGGAAAAAAAGAACTATGAACTAGTTCATTTTTGGAACTGTGAACTTTTTTAAGGTTTTTTTTTTTTTACTTTTTTAACTTTTTTAACTTTTTTAAATTTTTAAATATGAACTATGAATTGAACTAGTTCATTTTAAAATTTGTGTACTAACTAGTTCATGTAGAAAGTGAACTTTCCTAACACTGGCTGCAATTTTGCATAAGATAGAAATAAAGAATGACAGAGAGGGCAGGGATGAGGTTAGGAATTAAAAGTCAGTTGGCCTATGTAGTGTCTTCATTCACTGTGACCTAAACCTGCACTGGATAGCCAATTTCACAAGTATGTTGTGTATTTTCAAAAAAATTCTGCTTATTTTTGACATGCTTGCAAAAAAAAAAAAATAAATAAATAAAAAAAATAATAAAAAAAAAGGCTTACCAAAACAAAGTTACTGGGTTTTCACTTTTCATGTTTTCTGTGTTGGTAGATGCACCGGGGACCCTAAACAAATAAAAAGTCAGATTTTTATGATATGTCATCTTTAAAATTAAATTCTCTAACCATTCTTAATTGTTCTTCACAGATAAAATATTGAATGTCTGATATTTCATAATTGTTTTACCCTTTTCTAAACCTAAACTATGAAGCTCACTGTGCTTCTCTAAATTTCAGTAGTAAATTACTCATAATAGCTCTTTACACCTAACCCACTTACAGATGGTTCTGTTCCCTCTTTCTCACAGGTTAGATGGAGTCTTTTTCCCCTCTCTCTGGATTAACTAGGTTGATTCCTTGTGAACTTCTGTCCAAGTCAGTTCCCAGAGGTAGAGGATCCTCCCTAACCAGCTGCTCTTCTTTTCCTGTTCTAATTCCCTTACAACACTCTATTGTGATGTTCACCATCTCTCCTAACAGGTTTTTTTTTTTTTTTTTTTTTTAACAAACATCAGATCATTCTTTAATAGACAAGGCACAGGACATGTATTCAGATCACACAGACTTCATTCATCTTCTTTACATACTTATTCATTTCTTTACTACTTCAGTAATCACTTGTCATTCAAACTGGGCTTGTGAGTTATAGCGTTCAGGTTAATACACACACTTAATACCATTCAAGTGAGCAATCTCATTTATGCTCTCAGACCCTGAACACACAGCAGTATCTCTGTAGATAATTAATATGAGGCTAGAGTCATATGACATGGTTCTGTATAGTGTGTCACCACAACAAACTGACAGATAACTTCGTGTGGGTTTAAGCCATAAAACAAATTGAGATTGTGTAGTCGCATCATTGGTTTTGTTCTTTCTTCAGCTTGGAGTAATGGACTCATCCTAATGAAGCATTAATTATGTATAATCACATGTGATTTATTACGAACAAACATGGTGCCTTTTGTCAGGTTAGACAAACTACAGCTACAATTACAATGAGGTTTTACATTAAATGACTCTGTTTTGCATTCTGTGAAAGAAATCAAAATTTGGCATGCTCTATTAAACATGCTCTCATGACTTGAGACAAACCAAAGTCTTACGTACTCTGTTGTATAATTTTCTAGTCCAAATATGAAAATTCTCTGATCATAACTTACCCTCATGTCATTCCAAACCGGTATGATTTTTTTTTTTTTCTTCTGAAACCGATTTGGTGACCAGAAGGGGGCCACGGGGTGGCATTGGGTCTTATTGTTAAATGTTCTGTACACTTACAAAGTTCTCAATGTTTCATTTTGCATGCAGGGACCCTCGTTATGTTACTGTGTTAGTGTGGGGATATTTTGAGCCTTGTTAGCGATTTCTTTTTACTTAAATGGCCCCACATACTAGCGTTATACGCTAAACAGTTTTTAGAGATTAAACTCTTTACATTTGATTATTATGAAAACAAATCTCAGAGAACGGTTAAGGTACCAAAGTTTTATTAGACCAAAGGTTCATTTTGCGCCACAGTTATCCTTTAAAGGGTTTTTGTTTATTTTTAAACCGTAACAGAACATCCAAGGTTTCTTTAAAAAGAAAACATGTCAGAGACAGATTTCATGCAGAGAACATTCGCCGAAACACACACACACACACACACACACACACACATGTTATTGTTAGTAAGAATAAAGCATGTGAAATGACTAATTAATGCCTAGCTGATGTTTATATATATATATATATATATATATTATTATTATTATTATTATTATTATTATTATTATTATTATTAGAACAAAACTGTGTGGTCCAATCCATGTAAAATACAAAATTATTTTCAGGCTCTTGTTTATGTCACATTTAATACCATTTATATTAGGTCACTGTGGGCATTGCAACGATTTTAAAAATCGTGCTTAATATTTTCTAAACAAGTATTTATTTCCAGTTGAATTTTCTGATTTCCATGGCATTGAGACACTTTTCAAAATATTTTTATTTTATTTCCAACAGAAGACAGAAAGTCGAACAAGTTTGGGATATCATGAGGGTGAGTAAATGAAGAGTATCTGAGTGTCTACCTGTATCAATCAAACAACCACGCTAATCCAGGTGAACATATGCACAGCAAAAAGCAGAGAAAGGGAGGCGGCACCATATATGGCTGTAAAAGGGGTGTGAGAAACACATAGAAGAAACAACGGTCATTAATCTCTGCCTGTCCGCTCTGGGGCCCTTTATGCATTTGTCAATTAAGAACACCTGTTATTCAGTCAAAAGACCAATTAGCTTGTTCATTAGTCAAGTTAAAAATAGGTTAAGAAAACTTATTTTGACACACTTTAACCTTTGTGGCAAGGTGATTAGATTCACACAGATGTTTAAGGGGATGCATTATCTTAACCAAAATGAGACATCTCCCATATGCTGCTGGTTTTGTGTGCACAATTTTAAAACAATTTTAAGTGGTGACCAAATTATTAAAATTATTTAAACTTTATTTATATTTAAATTATATAAATTATTTATATTTCCATAAAATGTGCTGTATTAAGGCGAGACACTGGTGAATAGGGTAAAAATTTAAAATCACCATGAAACTTCCTCAGTTGATTACTTACACAAGTATATTTTAAAAAAAAAAAGTTTTTTAAATTTGTATGTTTAATTATGCAAATCAATTTTGCATATATTTTTTGGTAGATAGATCTGAACATATGATAAAGTTGATCTTGAAAATGATCTTTTTCATTTTGTTTTACCCACAAGATGAAAAAAAGTTAAGAGGGATTTCAGGATATATGCTTTCATTACCTAGGAAATCAAAATATACTGTCCATACCCTTAAAAATATCGATTTTTGCCATGTCTTTTTATTATTAAAATGTCACATAAATCAGGCCAGGAATGATTTATTAACAAATCCCTCTGAAAATATCTCCAGAATACTGTGTATAACTGGAAAGTTTGGTCTATGCTACATAGGTTGAGATATTTGTACTGGAGAACGACAAAAAAAAAACTCATTTTGAGAAAAAGGCATTTAAAGATTTAAGTAGGGAATTTAATAAACTTCTATTGGAACAAATTTGCTCAGGCCCTAAGTAATAATAATATATTTCAAGCTCATGTCATGAAAACTGATTTTTTAATAATATGGCATGTTTTTAAGGCCTACAACTGCAGTAAATCAATGAATTAACATTAGGTGTGTTCGACATCGGCTGCATGCAACCGATCGGCGAGATTAGCCGCGTGCAGGCGTGGAGGAGCTGCAAACAGAGACGTGAAGTTGGACACTTTCTGGTTCCCGTAGTGACCGCTCACGTGGTGTTTGCATACTTTACCACAGCTTAAGTGAAATAAATGCAACATTTGGCAAATAAACAGATATTTCAGACACATTTTCATTCAAAAGGTTACTGCTCCATACAGCATCTGTTTGAACTAGAATAAAGTTCAAAATATTTCAATGACGTGGAGTCAATGTTTTTTTTTAATCAGTTTTATTTTGATAAACATGATAAACATGACACAATATAACATCGACTGTTTACTGTTATAAAAAAAAACTGATTTGTGAGCTTTAGTGGAACGAAATGTATGAGAATAAACACGAAACGCATGTGATCGTTGTCATGCGTTGAATCCGGCGAATCGTGGAAGAGCTGACATAGCAGCTTGAAAGAACACATATTGAAGGAGTAAACAAGCCCAAAATCTCAAAACTGATCACTGCATGAAAAATCAATGGTTTTTTTTTTTTTTTGCCTGCCGTGTCTCGCCTTAACAAGGATAGAGATGAGGCTATTGGCAGGCAAATGTGTCATGGCTTCTGTGTGATATGTGTTTAGCATGCTCTCCCAGGCTTAATGCCCTCAGTGTGATTGATCCTTGGCAGACAGACATGAAAATAAAGGCAAACAGCATGGGCATGTGTTGGTAAGAAGTTTAATTCTTTCTTTTTCTGTTCCAATTGCCTGCTGGGTAATGAAGTGCTGCGAGCGAGTGCATTGCAGACTCAGTATGGAGGCTTTCTTCTCCTTTTTGGCAATTCTATCAGCGCTACATTATCCATGTCCAGCATGCAGGATTCTTACAGCGTTTACGTCTTCTAATCCTCATTATTTTTTCCTGCATGAGCGTCAACTCTACCTTTTATATTTCTTTCTGCCACTTTCTTCTCTGCAATTGTAAGACTGCTCTCTTTTTATGTGTTAATCTTTGGCTATTGGCAAACTTATGACTTATCTTAATCTTACAAGTTGTGTGATCTCTGCTCAAATGATCTCATTAGCTTGCTTTCATTTCACTCGTGAAGGTTTAATAAAGAGGAAAGGGGGAGGCAGAGAATGAAGCGTACGTCTATCTGAGGGGTGAGGAGATGAGAGACTGCAGGCGTCAAGGCCAAGATCAACAGGCTGTTAAAGAGATGGCATGCATTTCATACCAAATACGACACTGACGGTTATCTCGCTTTCTTTCAAATGCTGTGAACATTCTGCCATCTTGTCAGAGCTTCCCACTCCAGAGAGATTTTGCAATTTCTGTCTTTGAAGGTTTACCACCTGTTCTTTTAGGTCTATGTATGAGAAAAAAAACAAGGATACGAGCAGTTATAGTTATATGCTAGGAATTCTAAAAGGTCCAAACAAATGCAATTGGAAGAAGGTTGTCTTTTGACACTGCTCAGCCTATACATGCTGCACTAAAACAAGCTGCTGAAATTTGCCTGCTCTGATGGGAAGATAAAACCTGTCAGGGCTATGATTATAGCAATTTCTCTGTCAAAAGTATCAACAAGAGGAAAACATAGATGCTGCACTAACCTTGAAACACGGCGTAATACATACATACATCTCTCAAGTTTCCTCAATGTAGGTGCTCTCTGTTATACCTGGACATTAGTAATGAGACATTCATACTATGCTAAAGTGAGAGTGTGGAACATCTCGGTTACGTATGTAATCCTCGTTCCCAGAAGGAGGCAACAGAGACGTAGTCGACATGTCGACTTATTGGGATCAGTCTTAGGCCCTGTTTACACGAGAACGCTCGCGGGTGAAAACGTAAAAATATTTTATCGGATGTGCCTTTCATTTACACGGCGACGGCGTTTTTGAAGCTTAAAAGCGCAAAAAAGTGAAACCACCCTCCAGAGTGGAAATCTTAAAAACGGTGTTGTTGTAGTATGCACTCCTAGCCGCCTGAACTACATTGAATTTCACACACTTTTGCATCACCATTTGCACGCGGATTTCCCACACAAAACGCTCGTCTAAACGCAGAATAAAAAGTGATGATGCAACGCCACTTTTGCGTTTTCTCTTCAGAATCGTTTCCGTGTAAACATAGCCTTAGGGCTCATACATACACGAATACATGTTATATTGCACCCCATAAACACAATCATACAAAGAAAAAAAGCAGTCAACCCCCCCTTTAACTTTTAAATGCATCATTGAATTCAAATTGCAAACACATGTGTAGAGTCTCCAAATGAAAGATCCACGACGATCTAATTAAATTAGATTGAATAGAGGATTTTAACTGTGACAAGATGATTGACAGGGCAGTTTAAGGTGACAGGATGCATGTAGTATGTAGTATGTACCAAACTTGCCTACTCTTTTGCTACACACTCAAAAGTATGTACTTTTCGTTTATAGTATAAGTAGGCGAATTGGGACGCAGCCTCTCTCTTTGGAGACCAGGGGGCACGGTGCATCTTGGATAATACACATCAAGATGATGGCAACCACTATCCAGTGGACCAACCTCTGCTTGGAAACAGCCTTCCCTTCTACTGGTCTCTGTAACAGACAAGAGCTGGTCTGAGGTCCAGATGCTTTGCATTCTGTCCAGTTATAACCACGGGGAGCGGAAGGGACAGAGAAAAGCCGGGCAGGGTCTGCTGCCTCTAGGGCAGCGCTTGCTGGCTCACCACCTGGTCCCGTTTTAAGGGAGAGGTAGTAACTTTGGGCACATATCCAGGCCGGGGTCTCAGGATACCGTTAGAGATGGCCGGTCCGAATTCCAGGCATGATTCGTCGACCGAAAATGCATGCAGCCAAACGCAACAGGAGTATAAGAGCCATTGATGGGCAACTCTACCTTCTTGATAGAGGGGAGGCAAAGCAAGCAAGAGAACTGAACTCATCTTGGCCGTACAAAGGTTCAATTCCCACTATTGTTGTCACAATTTATAGGCCACCAAAGGGATCTGCTATGAACACAATTTTTACTGAAAATTCTACCAATTTAACACATCTGTGTACTGTGTCCTAACATTATAGTGATGGGAGATATTAAAGGGGTCATGAAGTGGCTTTTTAAATTTTATTATATTGTTGTCTGAGGTCAACTTAAGACGTTCACTTGGTTTTTGAATTCAAAAACATCAAAATGTATGAGTAATAGGCTATTTTGTACCCAAGTTTTGAGCCTACCTGAAAAACGGTGGGTTTTTAGAGGCATTTTGCACTGAAGACTTGGAAGTAAATGCCCCCTGCTGTGAGTGGATAACAGTTTTGCATATTATAATGAGTCCCATCGATGCATTTGGGAGAAATTGTTTTGAAAACGTCCAATGTTGTAAAATGGCAACCAGAATGATTCGACCCAGATTCTGTGTGATGCACAATTCCTGTCAGATCCAATATAGATGGCACAGCACTGTCACTAGGTCTGCAAATCTAATCTTGTTTACAAAACAATCCTCAGTGAAATGAAGCGAACAAATGACGATGTTTTCATCAGCTGGAGTGGAACGTCATTAAAAATAAAGTTTATCCATGCAGTCCTTTTGGAATCCAGAGGAAGCTTATGCAGCCACTGTCTTCCACAACCAGGCACTGCACAATATTGTGTATTGCTCAGCAGCTCGATCTGGTTTGTCATCACAAGGTAGGTATTATTTAGCTATGTGTGTAATGTGCGAATCAGTGGGCAGGGCTAAACCGGCCGTGTTGATGTAGGTGTTGATCTTGTTCTGCTGGGGTGGTGTGTTATCCTCTTTGATATTCGCCACTTTTAAAAACGAGTCGTTTGCTGGGGCTGGTGTCAATAAAAGCTTTTATTGGACTAACAAGGATGTTTTCAGTTCTGAAACTTACAGGATATTCTTATATGATGACCTCTTAGATGTCAAAAGTTCAAGGATATTTTGATTTCTCAGTTCATCACCTCTTTAACATTCATTTTGACAATACTAAGACTCAATATAATGATTGTAAATCATACCTGGATAGTGCTGACTTTGTGCAGTTTGTTAATTTCCCAGCACATAACAAGGGACATATTGTAGATATGTTATGTTGTTCAAGTGTCAAGCTTTTTAAATGTACTTCTACTGAATCTTCTATCGTGGATCATAAGCCCATATTATTTAATATTTCTCTTCCATTGGCAAAAGTTAAGCCACAACGCTCTGTTTCATTCCATGATATGAAGAATATCTTATCTTTCTTTCACTCTGTAAACAAGTGCTTGACAACTCTTCTCCTTGGTATACTCCTAATCTCTGCTACCTAAAGGCTTTTGGCCATCGACTGGAGAGACTATGCAAACGAACTGGTTTTGAAGTACACAAACAGATGTATTCTGAGTATCTGGTTTCGTACAAGGCTGAACTGATAAGAGCAAAATCATATTTTTATGCAAATATCGTTGCCAATGGACAAAGCAATACAAGGACTTTTTTTCAGTACTATGAACAAACTGTTGAAACCTCACAATTCACTTTCTCCCTATAAATGTGTATCTGTTTATTTTATTTTTATTTTTTTAGATCCAAGATTGACTGTAGTATTACTGACAGTATTACTGTAACGATTGGCTTGCATTGGAGTACCTAATAAAGTGCTACTTTGGTTTTCATCCTATTTATGTGACAGGAAACAGTTTGTAGAGATTAAGTCATTCAGAGCCTGTCTCAGTCACTCACGGCTTTCCACTGGTGGTCAGTATTGGCTCCACTTTTATTTAATATTTATATTCTTGTGATGCGTCGAACTTGTAACTTGTGTAAATAAAACTTTTGATGCAGACATTGTCAGACGCTTCATGTACTCATTGACGAAAGTACGTATCTCTAAATGTGTGTCGCTAAAAAATCTGTTTTCTCAGCCATGTCAGCTAGCCTCAGACTATTTACAAGCTACGGCTGCTCTGCTCCTGCGGGTAGGCAACGGAGTGGCCTACCAGGGCCGGCCCGTGGCATAGGCGGTATAGGCAAATGCTAAGGGCGCACCCAACTCAAGGGGCGCCAAAATGAGTGAACGAGTGAATTTTTAATTTTTATATATATATTTTTACTAATACTGTTTTAAAACCATTAATTCGAAATACTACAAAATAAAGCAAAACAACTCCAAAAAACGTAACTAAATCCCCCTACTCCGGTCCGGTGCATAAATCTCCCCCCCGCCCCGCGAGTGCTTGTAGTGCACCAGAAACAGAGCGCGCGCGATCAGTTTGTTTAGCTTTGCCTCTCGCTGCATCCAATGTAGACAACATTGCTTTCGTTTGAGGAAATTACAATCAAGCACTCCCTTAGAAACGGGCCTCGAAGCCATCTAGACACGGGGAAAGTTTCCTCATTGTGACGGATGGCCGAATTTTCATGACACATTTAAATTAACATCATAGTCTGCTGCGATAGAGATAGTGCCGAAAAGAGGATACAAGGGGATAAAGACAGAGGTAAAGTGATGTAATGAATGAACAGTTTATCTAATTTCATAGTATTGAGATGCTATAATTTAATGGCAGTTATTTTTACCTCATAACTTTATGCTAACAGTGGTTCTGTGTTCTTGCAGAGCCCCCAGAAAATGCGATTTGTAACAAACATGTCAGTCTTTTTTAGACGCATACTATCACTTTTATTATTTAATGTTTTACTATACAGTTGGGATATATGGCATTTTTTATTATTTGCCAAAATTAATAACGATATTTATTAGCTACAGGTTTATTAAAAGTAGCAATGTTTCATGTAAAATTCACATTAAAGACATTTAGCAGTTTCATTCATGTTGAAAACATGAAATGTGCCATAATTTAGTGGAAGATTGCTGCCATCAACTCCCAAACAAACACTTTTGCTAGTGCTCAATGAAGAGTTTGTGCATGAATGACATTTGGAACATGACATCACTGTTTTATCCAGAGTGGCTATATATAAATGAAATAAATAATAAAAAAATGCAACAAAATAAATCATCACTGAACATACTTAAGCTTGATTATGACACTATTTTCATCTAGATCTGCTGTACAGGAGAAGCAAACTTTGTTGCATTATTTTCCTGTTTTCACTGTAAAGCTGCTTGAAATAATCTGTATTGTAGGCTAAAAAGCGCCATATAAAAATATTGGGACTTGACTTGAATGCTAGATGTAATGCTCTTGCTATATATATATATATATATATATATATATATATATATATATATATATATATATATGACTAAATAATCGCCAACACAAATGATGGGGTGAAATGGGCTGTAATGCATGGGGCGCCAGGTAAAATCTTGCCTAGGGCAGCAAATTGGTCAGGGCCGGCCCTGTGGCCTACCATGCCAGTGATGTAGCCAAATGTTGAAATCCAACATGGCGGTGCCCGTGCAACAAAAACAACACCTTCAATGTATCATTTTATCCCTTCTAACAAATTCTGCCATTTTAAAAATTGTGCCGGAATGAGGTGGTGGAATAAGTAGTGTTCCACTGTTGATGAACACTGTGAACATGAAAAGCGAGGAACTACAAAAACCTGAGGCCAAAAACTGGTTCTTGACTCAGGAAACGTAACTATGACAGTGTTAGCAATGCTGCAAAATGAGTCATCAGATAAACTGACTTCCTGGACTGAGTCAATAGCACATGTGTTAACATCAGGAGTATCAGAGCTAGAGGTTGAACCGGGTGAAGGAACAGGAAAGGTGGAGCAGCCAGGTGCAGTATCTTGCATGCTTGAGTCATCATTTGATAGAAAAATGAGTTTCGTATCCCTCTCTTCAATTTGAGATTCATGTATTAATTTCCAAAGTCCTTATCTTTGTACTGGAGCCTGAATTTTTACTTCACCCCAAAAACAGTCATTATTTCAAGGACAAGGTCATCCACAGACTTTTGGATTCCTGTCTTAATTGCAAGTTTTCTCGCAGTAAAAAAAAAATAGCATTGTTACTTGTATTAAATCAAAACACTTAATAAACACTTTACCTTAGATGAGGATGTGTGTCTTCAGGGTTACCATTCGTCTTCCCCCTACCATATAATCATATATTGGATAAGCATCAGTTAACTGTTCAAGATCAACCAGGGCAACCTCTCTATCAGGACAGACAGTCAACTGAAAAGCTCTAAAACGGTCTTGATACTACGCTCATAGTATCTTCACAACAAAATTCAAACTGCTTTTGACGATACGATTTGACGATTGATGAATTTCGGCAAACTCTGGTAGGCCACCAGCTGACTCAACTGAAATGAGCATACCAGTTCTATAATTGATCCCATTCTTTGTGGTATTTTTTTGCCAGGTGGACCTCATTAATTCCTGGATATTTCTGTCTTAAACCTGCAACTGCTTCCTTGTTTAAGATATCCACAGGAAGTGTGGAGACACGTGTAATGTCTAGTGTGGTTTGATAAGCAATAATTTGCTGGTGTTTTTGCAGCCAGTGTGAACATTATGTTTTTGAAACAATTTGTGTGGTGAGCAACTTTCTTAAAAAAAACTATGTTTCGCCTCAGATCTCATAGTCCACTGCCTAACAAGAGGTCCAAAAGATTTAATGATTTGCGGATAGTGTTCCACATAATGATGTTTTGGTGACAGTCATGAAGGAAAAAGTTATACAAATCTGTGTCTGTGAATAAACTCAACTGGCTCTATGACACTTACATGCTCCTTGTAGAACTGTTTCTGCTTAAAAGCTGTGGCAAGGGGACCACCTTTTTCTATGGCTTTAACCAAGGGATTTGACCTGCCCACTGCTTCAGGAAATTCTTGAATGACAGACTCATCAGTTTCTATGTTGTGATTTCTAAGAATGTCAGAAATTATGCCACACGTGCCTGGAATTGATGCTGAGGTTAATTGATATTGTAATTCTTGAAGTAATTCATCAACTGCTGTGGCTGGGACATGCAAAATGTTTTCCAACTTAGGGGCAATATTCAGCACACTTGCCTTAGAAATATACTCATCATTATTATCATCACTGCATGTTTCTAACAAAGTTTGACAACTGACAGCTGTCTGTTGTGATTTTGACAACATCTAATTTAAAGTCAGTTAGATCATGAGGATTGTTCTTCCCGCCCCGACCAGTACTTTAGTCTGTGGTGTAAACACAGTAAGCAAGCGGTCTGGGCCAAAAAAAAAAAAGTTCCTATAAAAAAGTAGGGGACAAATAGTTCCTGGTAATTGCGGTGGAAACACAGCTTAAGATATTTGTTTTAGCGAGAAATCCTATACGATTTTACCTGTATATAACCTTCATATAACCTACAGTAGGCCTATGTTCGATTGATTGTGTTTGTGCAACGTTTTGGCATATTACAAAATGCACATTGAGATCACAGAGCAGTTATCAAAAAAATCATACACGTAAATTAAAATGATGCACATAGAGAGTCGACAATAAATCTTCAAAAAGGATCAGTTAAGGTTACTCGTTATATAACTGGAAAGGCCGAAAAAGTTAATTCGTCTACTCACAATTAAGATATTGATTAAATTATAAAAATAGTTCTAAGTAATTTATAAATTTAGAAAATATCTTGTTGAATATTTCATCTGTTCACCCAAATCGCAGCGTTGAGTCTTGTATCATGCCTCCAACTTGCCGCCTTTAGGTCAGTTATTTTTTCTTTATTCCATTTTTTATTTTATTTTTAGTGCACATCCTCAACATCTGCATTTGTCCCTTACGGCAACAAATCAGGTATAGTGTATGTAATTTGATCAGTTTGGACTTGGATCCATTATATTCACGTTGTGTAAGAGTAATTCACAACAATAATGGTTATTTTATTCATTTTTAAATATATTTTATTTAAATTGTTTACTTATATTCAGTTAGTGGAAAGAATAATGTTTTTCAATGCAAATACCTGTGGTTACCTCTACACTGTCTTGTGTAACGGCGAGAGACAAAGACCTCAAGCTTTGTTATCTAGCTATCTTTCACACTATCAGCAGCCTGCCCTCCATTTAACCTGGTGCTGAGTTACCATGGTTTTATACCTAAATGTTCAACCATTGTAATCGATTTCTCAGAGCAGCATAATGTTCTTTCCGACTGTGTCTTTCATAATAAAGAGCTTTAAGAGCCAGAAGTGTTCTGAAAGGGCTCCAAATATATTATTAAAGCAACACCACGTTACTTTTGTTCTCGGGTTCCCCCTACAGTTGGGAAACAGTATTGTCCTCTACTACTGTCGTAAACTCTGTTATCCCACATGCACGCGCATCTGTTGACAACAACCATGATAGCCCTGAACACTGTAGGAGGACGTCACATGCAGGTGTTCTGCTTACGTCGAGTGTGAAATGTCTTCATCCCAGGTACAGTGGCATATATTTCAGCATGTCATATGAATATCATTTCATGGGTTTTATTTTTTCTAACGACAATGCTCACGTTTACAAGCCTGTGTCATTATAGTAGCCTAGTCTATTGGTTACCGTTTTACTGAATCTATATGATACTTCAACGCAATGTTTGAGTGGTAGATAATAACCATATGTCGTCAATATTATAATATCAAGCTACCATAAATGAATCAGCAAAATCGGTTTGCATAACAGCTTGAGGAAAGGAAAATAAACGAATATCACAGACATGTTAATAGGTATCCAAAAATATGATTTTGTACATCTTATATATTTTCCTTGCAAGAATGTAGCCCCTACCAAACTTGTACACACCGTTTAGAAGTTAAAACATCAGTTAACCTTATTTTGAATATAAACGGAGGATAGGATAGCTTTCGTAACATAGCAAGGAAAAAAAAAAAACAAAGAATACCGATAGGCTAGTATGCAAGCAATATAACGTACTTACTAGTCCAGCATGACAGCTAAGTAACGTTACGCATCGGTTCGCCCCCGTCCTCCTCCTTCAGCTCACGCCAGAAAGCACTGGCCCAAAATTAAACCTCGTTCTGCCTTTAACGCGATCACGTTTCTCTTTTTGCTTTCGTCCGATAAAACCTTTGCTTTCTTGTTTTTCTGTGCTGCTTCGGCCATGAATATAACATTTGGCCCGCACGTCCGATTTTAAGGAAGTGGGGGTGGTGGTGGAAGTGACGTATATGCCGTACAGCAGTCGAATTTTGTAGTTCTCTTTGTTTGCGGGGTTACTACCCGAAACTCGAAGTTTAAAAGTACAATTAAAAACGCTACAGACCCCGTCAGGCTATGGCAGACGTGTCATTCAACCTATTGTAAGTCAATGTACCATCACAAGAGACTTGGAAATATATTATGAAGGTTGAAAAGTTACCTGGTGTTACTTTAAATAAGTGTGAACTACATAGAAATTAAGATGTGTCAAAAAGCCTGTCTCAAAACCGTATTTCAGACTGAATGACGAGTTTTTGAAGGTTCTTCCATCAGTGTGCCCTGGTTATTGTTAGACAGTGATTTAAATGTTTATGACTGGGAATTATGGGGATGTTCCTATAGGATACCCTGAGGTGTCAGCCATCAACCTCCTCCAGAACCTCTACTGTATTTGCTTCGTAAAGCCTTTGTGGTTTCCAGTGTAAATAATAGAGTAACTGGTCCTCAAAGTAGCAAACAACTTATCCCTTATTTATTGTCTCTCATCAAAGAGCATCAGTGTAACCTACAAAAGTAACTCCACATCATCTCATGGTCCTTTGTTTCACAAACTTGGATAGCAACCAAAATATAAACATGATCTGACAACATATTTTCTCTCAGTTTGAGTGCTTTCTGTCTCTTTTTTGACGTGTGTGACGGTGAGATGGCGTTTTGTTTACTGAAATGCCTTTTGATTAAAGTCTCAGCGTGATGTTTGCAGCAAGGGATGGAGCCATGAGTCATAGGGAAATAGTTTTTCTCATGTTCAGAATGACACATTATGAAAGGACTTGAATAATGGAGCTGGTGTGTGTATGGAAATCTCAGACAAGAAGGTGATCTGGCTCACTGATGTACTCTCGAAAATTCACAAATGAGTGCAGACACGGCATCTTTTAAAATATATGGATGTACTATTAGACTGCACGCACTCGTATCCCCACTATAAAAATGCTCGTAATTCACTTAGAGCCTTTTCAAATATTAATAGCGAAACGCCTTCCGCAAAACCACACACTGTGTATTTGGCCACTTTAAAAATGTATCATTTATCCATCTCGCCACATGGCAATTTTACACGACCACTAGACATTAATTGCAGACGCGTCATGATGAAACCCCTGAGCTTAATTGGACACTTTTGGTAAGAAAACATACATTCTTTTGAAGAGCAACTTGGAGAACATCAACAACACCGACCACACATCAACTGGCAGCAGAACTTCTCAGGCAGAGAGAGAAGCCAGCAAATCTGAATGTCTGGATCACGTAAGAGCCCCCAGTTAACATCCCCTCACAGTTAATTTTTAAGGACTCGTTTAAAAAGATAATCTGCTCTTGGTTGCGAGGACTGATATGGCTCAGTCTCCATTTTCTGCCTGACTGAGGCTCGCTCTGATGTTCCGCCTCAGGGCTCAGGCGCAGCAGGTACCCCTGCAGGGTCCTTACAGACCCTCTATACTGTCACTGTGGTTATTGAAAGCTGCTTGGACTATCCATGGATCTATGAAAAAAGAGCAGCACAGTGAGTGATTAAAAAAAAGAACAAGAAAATAAATGTTAGTGCCACCTGGGGAAATAATGACTGAAAGTGGTCAGGAATAACCTTTTTTTTTTTTTTTTTTTTTTTTTTTTTCAGGGACCTAAATGTTTGACACAAAAGGAAATTCTAATACTAATTTAAGGACCAGCATAATATAATAGTCTCATGAAATTTTGTAATCACCCCTGGTGAGAAAAAAAAATATACCAAAATATATTTAAAATACATTTATTTCATACTATGAATACTACAAATCCATCATCATAATTACTGACATATTGCTTGAGACTTACTGATAAACATTATAAATAAAACATTTATTTTTAGTACTTCGTTACTGCAATGCACATTTCTTAATATCAAGTATATACTGTATATTTTTTAATATCACTATCAGTAAGGATAGTATGATCTCTGATAATATCAGTCTTTAAATGCAAGATGTTTAAAGTGTACCTAAAGTATACTTGCAATATTTCCACTTCAGCGCAATCAAATATCCGTTGAATACATCTTTACTTGGACCACAGCACTAATTATGGGTAACTAAAGTAAAGTACAAAATTAGTTGTTCCAATTTAGCAGACTTAAAATCTCAGTTTACTAGCAAAAGTACAATTGAATGGTACTTATATTAAGTACATAAATATGTAAATGTATTTGTAGTATACTTAGCATAAAATAAGTGTGTTTTAAATACATTTTGTTATATTTAGTTTTTCCCCAGGGACAGTTTAGTCTAGAGACAAAATATTAAACATCAGTCATAGGTTACTACAATTCTGTTGCATCAAGTTCAAAATTGCTTTTTTAAGGACTTTCATATCTGTCATGTGTCAAAATTCAGCTGACCACCACTGACCCCAAGAAAGTTGTAATCATAGTAAAAGGATGCGTGTAATGTTAAAATAATATAAAAGCAGTCAGGAGCTTGATATATTGAGGGATGCACACACATGTATGTTCAAAAAAGAGAGAGGTAATCGAACCCCTCGCCCTGCGGCAAATATTCAGATACCATTAAGTTACTTGCCACCAACCCCTGCCATCCCGGCCCACCCCATAGGTACATAAAGTAAAAATTGAAATTCAAATAAAGTTTTGAAAAAAAAAAAAAAAAAAAAAAAAGGTTTTATAAAAAGATAAACCTCACATATTTCAGCCTTTACAGGTTTTTTATTTTATTTTTATTATTTTTTTTTCGATTGCTAAATGACAATGAGTACAACTGGAGCTACATGTGCAAAACTCTAACTATAGTCTGCACTACCAACAACAACTTTAACAGTTAAACAGTTCACATCACATGCAAAACTCATTCCAAGCAACACAACTTTTACATTTTTTTTTTTTTGTTTATTGCTTAACGACAGTGAGCACAACTGGAGCTACATGTGTAAAACTGACTACAGTCTGCACTACCAACAGTAACCTGAGCTAAACAGTTCACAACACCTGCTGTGTGAACAGAATATTTTGACACTTAAATTCTCAAATTATAAAAAGAAGAAAATTCTATCGAGAGTTGCGTTCTACAAGGACTTTTCAGATAAAAACAAGGGAGAAATGTTGTGTCAAAAGTTATTTCATTTGAATTTAATCATACTTGAGCACAAATTGAAATATCTAAGTATTGACTAATGACCTAGTGACATTTGTATTTGGGGTAGCGGGCCCTACTGTAGCCCAGGGGCCTCTTATCTGAAGGTGTCCATGCCCGGAGGGACAGGTCTGCAATTATCCCATCTTGGGAATAAACTTCCCTTATCATAGTCCAGATCCCTCCTGTGTCACTTCATAATTCGGGCCCTTTGATTTTATCAACAAAGCCCTTTTTCCATTATCCCGGCCACACCTACTTTTCACAAGCACTGTCACAAAGCTCAATGTGCTCTAACAAATGGCTAATTGCTTCCACTTTTCATCTATCAGTCATCCCAGCCATCGCACAACAGACTGGCCTTGATTACAATAACAGTATTAATATTTGAATTGCCCGGTCTTTGTGGACAGTGCTGGTGCTTGAGCAGAACAAAAGGAAACAATTGTAAGACGCAATGTAGCCAAGAGACACTACACTAACTGCAGGTTAGCCTCATTTTCTAGACACTCTAAACTCCATTATACTAACAATGGCCTCTATGCTAATGCACTGTCCGTGTCATTTTATTGATGACTAAAGAGTTAAGCAACGAGAAGCCATTTTATCTGCGCCTCCGGCTGCAGTCTCAGCGAGCATGTGACGAGGTTCAGAGATTGACATATCGGGGAGGGGTGAGACTGGGTTGTGGGGGGCTGGAGCGGCGAATGACAAAGGACTGAATTTGATTGGCAATTATATCTGAGCGTTGGCACAATGAGGCAGTGGACGCTCCATCTCTCCATTCTCTTTTAATCACATTGTGCACTCTCCTGACAATGAATTAATGTAGCGCTTTTCTCTCGCCACTCCTCTTTTATCTCCACTTTTCTCCCGTTCCCTTTTTCCCACAGGTGGCTTTAATAAAGGCTGCTAATAAAATTTAAAGCCTGGATCCCAAATTTCAAATAAGGGTCTGCATGTGGAATGAAAGACGGGGCCTGTATGCAGAAATTTGGCAGAGATCAGCTCTGTCATTGAGAGAGGAGAGAGCAAGGATGTGATAAGCGCATGCTATCAGATGTCAGCAGGGGTCCTGAGGTAGACTTCTGAGCACACTGTTTATTAGCTGCCCTTCCCATCCTTTGTGCCTGAGACTGATCATGATCAAAAGCACCATATCCATGAATCACCGACATAAGCAGGGAAAGGAAAACAATTTCATGTTGGAGCCACAGCAGTCATTCTAATGCATAAAGTTGATAAGATTTCATCAAAGAGAAATATGATGCTTACCGGAGTACATGTGAGCAACTTTTGTCAAATAGTGATATACTTTTGTGTGTAGTGAAAAGATTCAGTGACTTTCCTTGTTCAACACAACTCAAGGGACAAAAACAAGAAGGTTTAGTAATCAGTAATCTCCTCAAACAACCCATTTTGATCATATTTATCAAGTTTCTATCATCTGATACAACAAATTTTACTTCAACAAACAGCAAAAAAACCCAGCATAAACGATGTAATGTTTCTGACCAAGAGTATCCATAATAGCTACCTAAATAGTCACACATGAATGTTACTGAATGCTAGGAATTTCATTCTCGAATTGATTATTAAACAAAATGCTCTTTTCTTTTATATAAGTTGTGCTCAGGGAAAAAGTGATTGTGCTAAGGATCTATACAACTTGGTGATGAACATAAATATAATAACACAAATAAAATGTTCTGCAGTATAAATAAAAATAACAAAATAAGTATGATGCCTGCAGTTCTGCGAAAGGAGGCGTGAAAACACTTGATATTAGGGTGTCAAACTGGCAAGTGGCAAGGAAGTCAAATGCACTTAACGCAAAGTAGAGATTTATCACAGATGGAAATTTCATGAAAGAGGGTTTAATTACAGGTTAGACATGCATTAAATGGAAAAAAGGATAAAAAGAAACCTTCAGATCTAAGTCTGTCTAATATGAGAAAATGTTAATTATCCTGTTTGCTTGTGCTACATACAAAACTATCAACGTTTTTACATATTTAAAAAGGGCCAGACTTTTCAGCAGTCCAGTTATCTGTGAACTCACATTCCCCTCTTTGAAACTGCTGATATCTCTGTGTGTACAAAGATTTTGTATAGTTTTCTGTTTTATTTTGAAATGTGGTGGTAACTGTGTTTTACTTCCTGTGTTTGCCTTAGGTGTCAGGCCTATCTAAAGGGTTAAGGGTGCCGCCAGGTTAATCAACAGTAAAAACCACCAACAATTAAAAATGCATTATATGGTGTCATGGCTTTGCAATGAAAAAAAATGTGGTTATAATGAAAGTCAATGGGGCAAAAACAGCCACGAACAGTAAATGAGGTAGAAAAAGTTACAATCTGATGCAGCACAAAAACTAACAAAGCATCAAAACCAATGTTTCAAAAAAATAAAAAAATATATCCAGGCAACAATCACATTTTATATTGAAAATAAGTCATTCCGTGTGTGTGTCTCCTGATATACAGATATCATATATCCTAATATTGAAATTAAAACATATTTTAGGCTTAATATTAAGAAATGTGCATTATGCAATAAAAAAGCACTCCAAATTAAGTTTAATTATAATATTTATATCAGTAAGTCTCAAGCAATATGTCAGTAAATATTTTAATGGATTTGGAGGACTTAATCAAATCCTCCAACGTTAATCTATTAACTCTCTTGACTGCTTTGTCAGACAAAAATGGCGGATTCGGCGGATGGCGTATGATTGGTGAGATCACCTGTCAAACAAACTCCCTGAAGGGTCGATTGCAACATCTCATAATGTACATCAATCTGAGAATTTCATCATCGTTTTCATAATGAGATTTGAGATACAGAGTTGCTGCTCTTTAATCGCTCTTGCGGTGCTTTGATGTCATACACTGATCAGTTTGCGCAGCGTCGGTTCAAGCTGATCACACCTCTAGGTTCTCATGAATCTCCATAACTACTAATCACTTTCTTGTTTTATCGTGTGTATTTAAACCCCAGTGTTTTACATGTTATTTGTCTGGTGTTGTCCTTGATGAATTTCATGTGTGTGTGTGCGTGTGTGTGTGTGTGTGTGTGTGTGTGCATGTGCTCACGTTTCTAGTTCCGGTTTTGCCCATGTCTGTAATAATTTGTTTCTGCCTGGATTTACTCTTGTACTCTTTACTCTTGATAAATAAATGTGTCTGCCGCGCTTGCATTCAACTCTCTTTTGTTTCTGAAATAGCCACGTTACAATTAAATTGTCAGCCAATCTTCCACATGCTGTAAGAAGGTAGTGGTCAGCCCTCCTCATGGGCATGACAGGGCTTAATTCATTCCAACATTCATTAAAACTCCACGAGAACAGTTTTGCATGTTCAGTCAAAGCTGTTGAACTAGAAATGGTCAGAATACTATTTAAATAAATTATTTCTAATTTGAACTTGCACTAGTTACCCAGCAGAAACATTTTATGTCAAACAGCCTTAAATTAATGCAGATGAACTACAAAAATACATGGTCTAAAGCTTTTCGAGCATAATAACATTTCATCATTAGATTTTGTTGCTTTGGCATTTCTTTTATATCATAAGTACTCATTTTATGTAATTTTGTGTTTTAGTAAAAACTATTTAGTAAGTTGCAGTTTAATGCATGTACAACATCTATTTGGCTTTGAATTGATGGATAATCAGCCCTGTATGCACTGATCCCCTTCCCTTATATAAACACTGCTGTTTGTTTTTGTCTTAAGTTTGAAAGTCATTGAGATGGTACTACACAAAGTCAGAGGGAGAAATAGGTATATGCTTACAGAAGCATGATGTGATGCATGTCTAGCATTTATGCGATCAATTCAATTCAAATGTATTTGTATAGCGCTTGTTACAATACATATTGTTTCAAAGCAGCTTTACAAAAAGTGCATTTCAGAAATGTACATAGAAAAATACAGTTAGTTAATCATGTATTAATTTAGGGTATAACATATCGAATGATTGAGCCGTCTCTTCACAGGCGTCGAGTCTTCTCTTCACAGTTTTTCGTCTCATCGCAGGTGTCGGGGCATTTGAAGTCTCTCTGAGAGGCTGGATTTGTGTAATTAAAGAGAATATTAGAGCCAATCATAATGCTCATGGAAAAGAAAGCACACTCATGTTAACACCAGGTGTACTACTGCAATAGTACTTGTTAGCCAGATTATAAATGTGCATGGAATTTGATTGTTAATTTGAAAGGTATAAAAATGACAATGCGATTATAAACACTTCATTAACACATTACCACAGTGCCCTGTGCCAATCCTAGAGAATGCAAGAAGTATTAACCTTATGATAAAAAAATTCAATGCTGTACACTTTTTCCGTAAAATGCCACTATTTACAATTCTGTTAATATAATATAATTGTAATGATTCACGATGCACAGAGGAATCCATTTGCAGCTTTTATTAAACAAGGTCGTACAGGCAGGATCAAAACGAGGCAGACAGGGCAATGCAGATCAGACAACAGGATAAACAGGAGACAGGCAGAGATCAGGGCAGGCAGCAATAATCGTAGTCAATAAACAGTCCAAGTTCAGGCCAGGCAGATATCAGTCGAAGGAGAATCAAACAGTCCAAAGTCCAAAACCAGAAAACCAGAATCAGGATACAAACGCTCAGAAATGATCACCGGGGCAAATCAAGACTTCGCACTGGTGTGGTGTGTGGACGTGGCTTTTATGTGTGTGTGTTAAAGGCGTGCAGGTGTGTGACGCAATCAGTCCCAGGTAAGCGGCATGATGGGAATTTGAGTTTGTAGCCAATGATCAGTACTCTGGTGAAGGCTCCCTCTGGTGGCGGAGAGGAGACAGAGCGGGAGCCTCCACTGTAACAGAGCCCCCCCCCTGCGAGCGGCTCCTGACGCGAGGAGGCGGTTGTCGTCGGGGTCTCCCACGGGGTCGAGGGGCCGGTTTCTCCGGGTATGTCCTATGGAACTCTTCAGTGAGAGTGGGGTCTAGGATATCCCTTGAATTGACCCAGGACTGTTCCTCCGGACCGTACCCCTCCCAATCGACCAGATATTGGAGCATGTTACCCCGACGTCTGGAATCCAGCAACTTGTGCACTCTGTAGGCCTCCTCGCCATTAACCAGAAAGGCAGGAGGGCCCTGAGAGGCGGCCCCCTCCTCCGTCTCTCCCCTCGGACCACCAGCGGGTTTTAACAGGGAAACATGAAAAGTGGGAGAGATACGATAGTTAGCGGGCAGGTCTAAACGGAATGAAACAGGTGATATTTGTCTTATAATTTGAAACGGACCAACATACCTGGGACTGAGTTTGCGACATGGAAGTTTGAGGCGTAAGTCTCTGGTTGATAGCCATACCCATTGACCAATCTGGTATTCTGGAGCTGGGCGACGACGACGGTTGGCCCGGTGTTCCTGACGCCTGACAGCATGCCTCAGATGAGTGTGTGCTTGGTCCCAAACCTCTTCACTTTTGTGTAGCCATTCTGTGACTGATGGGAGTTCAGTGGGTTCACCGGACCATGGGAAGAGAGGAGGCTGAAAACCCAGTATACATTTGAAGGGAGTGATACCAGTAGCAGGTTTGACCAGAGAATTCTGAGCATACTCAGCCCAGAATAAATATCTGCTCCAATCCTGTTGATGTTGCTGGCAGTATGTTCTTAGAAAGCGGATGATGTCTTGATTTAGACGTTCGGTCTGACCATTGGACTGAGGGTGATAACCGGAAGTGAGGCTGATGTTTACGTTTAAATGTTTGAAGAATGCGGACCAGACTCTGGAAGTAAACTGAGGTCCTCTGTCAGATACTATATCTTCAGGTAGTCCGTAAAATCTGAAAACTTGGTTGCAGAGGAGTTCAGCTGTTTCGAAGGCAGTGGGAAGTTTAGTGAGGGGAATGAGACGGCAGGCTTTGGAGAATCTATCCACTATTGTGAGAATTGTCGTGTGTCCTTGAGAATTGGGGAGATCTGTGATGAAATCTACGGCAATGTGTGACCAGGGTCGTTGAGGTGTTGGAAGGGGACATAGAAGGCCTGCTGGTAGTTTACGGGTGGATTTGGAAGTTTGACAATTGATACAGTTCTGGACATGTTTGATGGTGTCGGATGAGAGAGTGGGCCACCAAAATCGATTCTGTAGTAATTGAATTGTGGCAGAGATACCAGGATGACCGGAGCTAGGAGTGGAGTGGACCTGATCGATGATGCGAGAGCGTAGTGCTTCAGGGACAAAGAGGAGATTGGCTGGACAGTTGCTGGGGGTTGGAGTCTGAAGGTTGGCCTGTTGGATTTCGGTTATGATGTCCCACTGGACTGGAGCTACTAAGAGGTTCTCGTGGATGATATTCTCGGGATTATCTTTGTGGACTGTTTCTTCTGTTTGGCGAGAAAGGGCATCGGCTTTGACGTTCTTGGTGCCTGGACGGTAAGTGACAGTGAAGTTGAAACGTGTAAAAAACAGTGCCCATCTTGCTTGACGAGGATTGAGGCGTTTGGCGGATCGGAGATACTCAAGGTTTTTATGGTCTGTGAGAATGATGAATGGTTCTGAAGCTCCCTCCAGCCAGTGTCGCCATTCCTCTAGAGCCAGTTTCATAGCTAGCAGTTCGCGATTCCCCACATCATAATTCCGCTCGGCTGGAGAAAGCTTGCGGGAGAAGAAAGCACACGGGTACATTTTGGCTGGGTTTCCCTGTCGTTGAGATAATATGGCCCCCACTCCTGTGTTTGAAGCATCTACCTCCACAATGAACTGACGCTCTGGATCGGGATGACGTAGGATGGGTGCAGTAGTGAATCGGGTTTTCAACTCCTGAAAAGCCTGCTGTGCTTCGGGGTTCCAGGCAATTCGAGAGCCATGACGTTTGGTTAAAGCTGTTAATGGAGCGGCAATGAGACTGAAGTTTCTAATAAATCTTCGATAAAAGTTAGCAAATCCCAGGAATCTCTGTAATTCTTTGACTGTCTGAGGTAATGGCCAATCCAGAACTCCTTTCACCTTCTTGTCGTCCATGGCCACTCCTTCCTGACTGATGATGTAACCCAGAAATGAAACGCTAGTTTGATGAAACTCACACTTCTCGATCTTGGCATACAACTGGAACTGAATTAAGCGTTGAAGTACGGATCTGACGTGTTGGATGTGTTCCTCCAGTGAGTTTGAGTAAATCAGGATGTCATCGATGTACACGATTACCCATTTGTCCAGCATGTCACGAAACACATCGTTCATAAAGGCCTGAAAGACGGAAGGACTGTTAGATAAGCCGAAAGGCATGACCAGATATTCATAGTGCCCACTAGTGGTGGAGAAGGCTGTTTTCCATTCATCCCCCTCTCGAATGCGGATCAGGTTATATGCATTGCGTAGATCGAGCTTGGTGTAATATTGCGCCTGTCTCAGCTGTTCCAGTGCGGCTGGCACCAGAGGTAAGGGATAACGATACTTGATGGTGATATCGTTTAACCCGCGATAGTCAATGCAAGGCCTGAGTCCCCCATCCTTTTTCTTGACGAAGAAAAACCCTGCAGCGGCAGGTGAGGTGGAAGGTCGAATGAACCCTTTGGCTGTCTCTTCTTCAATGTACTTTTTCATGGCTTCAGACTCAGGCTTTGATAGGGGAAAGATTCTGCCTTTAGGGGGTGTGGCGCCGGGCATTAACTCAATGGCACAGTCCGTTGGACGATGTTCGGGAAGTTGAGAAGCTTTTTCTTTACTGAAGGCTTCTGTGAGGTCGGAATAGACTGCCGGTAGCTCTCCTAGCTCATGGTTTTGGGTGTCTGGTTCTGGTTTGGAACAGGTTACTCTTTTGACTTTAGACAAGCAATGGTTGTTACAGGCTTCACTCCAACGAATGATTTGTCCCTCCTTCCAGGAAATGTGTGGATTGTGAGTGTGCAACCAAGGGTGGCCGAGGATGATGGAGTGATGTGGAGCGTGAATGACATAAAATTTGATTTGCTCAGAATGAAGAGAACCGATCTGCATTTGAACCTTCTCCGTTTCGAATTGGATTTTGCCGTCTCCAATGGGATGACCATCTAGCGCCTCCACTGACAAGAAAGAGTGACAAGGATTAAGTTTGAGTTTGATCTGATTGGCGAATGTTTGAGAAATGAAATTTCCAGCGGCTCCAGAGTCTATGAGGGCTGTGGCTTCAATACATTGGTTTTGTATAGTGAAACGAATGGGGAGAGTGAAACTGGATGGAGATCTTTGATATTGATTTACAGAACTCACCGCAAGAGTGCGAGTTGGAGGTCGGACTGGACAGGAGAGCTTCATATGGCCGGATTGACCACAGTACATACAGAGACGGTGTTGCAGTCTGCGTTCCCGTTCTTCTGGAGTGATGTGCGTGAACCCGATCTGCATAGGTTCGTGAGCGGGAGCTGCCTCGAGTGATTGACGGATAGGTGCCCTGGTGATGCGTCTGGAACGCACGAGATTATCGACTTGAATGGCCAGACTTACATACTCGTTCAAGCTCTTTCCTTCATCTCGACAGGCTAATTCAGATTGAAGTTCAATAGAGAGTCCCTTCCTGAACAGCGTCTTTAATGTGTCTTCGACCCAGTTCGTCTGTGCAGCGAGGGTGCGAAACGTGAGTGCATACTCGGCGGCGGTACTCTTTCCCTGGGTGAGATTTAGAAGCTGCTCTCCAGCGCTCCCTTTCTCAGAAGAGTGTTCGAAGACTTGACGAAACTGTTGAAGGAATTCTTGAAATGTGGTGAATGAAGACCCCTCTGGTTTCCAGACTGCCGTAGCCCACTCCAATGCTTTGCCCGTGAGCAGGGAACAAACAAATGCAATGCGACTGGCTTGAGTGGAGTACAATGTCGGTTGCTGGTCGACGAAGAGTGTGCATTGCAAAAGAAATCCCTTGCATTTAGTCGGATTACCGTCGAATTTGTCAGGAAATGCGAGTCGGGGATTTATTGCTGTACTCACGGTTTCGGTGGGAACACTCGGTGGTGGTGTTGGTGTAGCAGGTGCGCTAGGCACAATACCCACAGCAGTGCGAAGCTCCTGCATACCCTGTACGAGCTGTTCAGTGAGCGTGGTCAGGTGACTGAGCTGATGGTGATGTAAATCCAAACGAGAAGCTTGGGAGGTGAGTTCAGACGTGAGTTCCATGACGGCTGCTGGATTGTTTAGTGGCGAAGTCTTCTGTAATGATTCACGATGCACAGAGGAATCCATTTGCAGCTTTTATTAAACAAGGTCGTACAGGCAGGATCAAAACGAGGCAGACAGGGCAATGCAGATCAGACAACAGGATAAACAGGAGACAGGCAGAGATCAGGGCAGGCAGCAATAATCGTAGTCAATAAACAGTCCAAGTTCAGGCCAGGCAGATATCAGTCGAAGGAGAATCAAACAGTCCAAAGTCCAAAACCAGAAAACCAGAATCAGGATACAAACGCTCAGAAATGATCACCGGGGCAAATCAAGACTTCGCACTGGTGTGGTGTGTGGACGTGGCTTTTATGTGTGTGTGTTAATGGCGTGCAGGTGTGTGACGCAATCAGTCCCAGGTAAGCGGCATGATGGGAATTTGAGTTTGTAGCCAATGATCAGTACTCTGGTGAAGGCTCCCTCTGGTGGCGGAGAGGAGACAGAGCGGGAGCCTCCACTGTAACAATAATATATCATATGAATTGGTTCAAAAGTTGTTGTTTTTCTTTTAAAGAAATTAATACTTTTATTCTGCAAGTATACATTAAATTCATCCAAATTTACAATTACTATATATATATATATATATATATATATATATAGTTATTTTAAATAAAATAAATAATAATAAGAAATGGGGGGGGGGGGGGGGATAATATTATATTTTAAATATAGCTTACATTAACTAAGAATGATTTTAAATTGTAATAATATTCCACAATATTATTTTCTGCATTTTTATCATATAAACACAGCCCTGAAAAGCATACAGAACTTCTTGGTAAGATTTTTTAATGCATCTTCTTTTTCCATTTGTGTATTTTCACTTGTCACCTGTAAAAGTGTAATGTTGTAGGTGCAAGATGACACTTGTATCTGCTGCAGTGTGCAGACCCACATTGTTAATTCTCTGAGAGGAAAGATGCCAGCCAACTCACTCCGTCTAACACCCCCCTGTCCCCTATACCTCTATCTTTTATAAGCTAGGGTCACCACAAGCCACCTCTAATCTCCAGTGGAGCTGTATGTGTGCATTTCAGCGTGTAGGGCCTTGTGCATGTCTGCTTATAAAAAAATGGATTGCCACTCAGGGGACCCTTTCTCAGCAAGAAGTGGCTGTGAGACAATAATTGCGGCCAGACGGGTAGGTGAGAGGGAATATGACAATCTGAGATGGCAAATTGATTTTTGCTCTGCATGGAGCTCAGACTCCCACAAACAGAGAGAAAAAAATGAATTAGTAGAATTGGGATGGAATTTAATGTTCAGTTGCACAGGATGGCATCACATCAGGCTCTATTCAGGGAACGCTGAAATGTTGCACACATATGCGCTTTCGATTTCAGCGTCAAATCACTTTGAATGTTTTGCTAACAGCATCATAAGTTTAACAAACCCGTGCTTAGTGAAGGCCCAAAAATCTATTGTCTACTGAATGGAACAGAATGTATTTGCATTCATAAAGGTAACCGAGAGAATGTTATGTCATCATGCAGGAGGAAGCAAACTGAAAATCATTTGGTGCTGTTTAGCTTTTTTTCTTTTGTATATCTGGCAGAGGTTGCTTCTTGATTAGCAAAATGTAATGAGCTAAAATCCAAACATATCGCCATATTTCCAATACCTCTTTCACGCATCCACAAAAGCTTTAGGACTATTGAGGGTTTAAATATATATATTGCAAGCTGATTCTTGATTCCTGTATAGCAACATTTCTTGTTTTCTGGATCCAATGGGACAAGAGCTGGCTTTTGTTACATGGTCTCAGTGTGTAATGGGACTATTTTGAGCACGAGGCCTTGAATAAAAGCAGAATCTCACATTTGATGTTGGGAAGGCGTTCAAAAGAAGAGTTAATGAGTCATCACTCTATGACATAATTGCTCCTTTTGATTTAAATAAGGAGCTGCGCATAATATCAGCTTAATGTACAGTGCCTTGAACTGGGCCTTCTTATAAATTCGTTCCTTTAGTACCATTATAATAAAGGTAATTATAAGATTAGATGTTCATTATTGAAGGCCTTTAATTGCATTTTGCTTCGTTCATATGAAGTGCTCTTTTTTTAAGCATATTTGCAACAGGTTTCATCATAAAACTAATGAATATGCTAGCAGAGAGCGGCCCAGACAGAGCCGCGAGTATTGGGACTGATAAGGGGATGTTTCTTAACTCATCTGATGATCTGTCCATTCATATTCTCTTTGTAGTGCATCTCAATGGGCTGATGGTTCCTGACACATCTTAAGGGGATAATGAAGAAGACTACTGAGGAAGTTTGTCACAAATGTGTTAGTTTTCAACAATCCTGTGGTCTACAAATAGCAGCGATTATATCAAGAAACATTTGGTCAACCACAATACGTTTCATTCCATTAACAAGCTCATCAAACGGCATAGCAGACCCGGCAACGTACAAGAGTGTGATGGGGCTGACACCTGCTAATGAGCACATTAATATTTATGGCGTGATTACAAACTCACAATTAACATTCTAAACAGAACATTTTATCCTCGCTTTCATGCTTGACTTACAACACTACAGTCATTTCTTTTGATTTTATTCAGTCTTTTATTTATTGTGATGCTTCACAGGACTCATAAATGCTGGAGCTGCTAACATGATACTAGAAATACAATGCTCTACTCTTTTGTGGAGACTATAGCTTTGAGAAATGCTTTTGTCAAACGGGTAAGGATTTTTATGCTCTACCCTTTTCATAGTCTACATTATTTGAAGCACTTTTTTATTTAAACAACAATTAATATTGTTAAGGAACACAGATTTTAATACTATTCTCCTTTATCTTCAAGTGCATTCTCTACTGTGTATTGACTACCATTGTGCATTTACCAAGCAGATCTCAAACCTGTCGCAATCTGCTGTGTTACACATATTCTTCCAAATACAGTATCGTCCTGTGTGTACAGCAGAACAAAGAAATGTATAATGGTTTGGAACAACTTGGGGGTGAGTAAACGATGACAGCTTTATAAGGATGACAGGACGTTTTTTGTTTGTTTGTTTGTTTGGGGGGGGTGGGGTTGTACCTTCAAAATGGGTGTGTTTACTGCACCCTGCAGACACATTTAAATGAACTAACACAAACAAGATTTCAGTAACACTTTCTATAAAGCCCATGAGTATAATGAATTACGATGAATTATAGTATTGTTATTGTATAAATAAATAGACTCTTTAAGACATATACTGAATTTCAAGAACAGTTGTAGTTATATACGTATATATATATATATATATATATATATATATATATATATATATATATATATATATATTATGGGTCATGCATTTGCTTTTTTAATGTGCATGCTCATAATCCATTATACACTACTTTATAAATGACCATATATAATAGTTCCAGAGACACTTGTTTGCTGTACTGATTAGTTTCTCTTTCAGTCTGTTACATTCAACATGATGTCGACGTGACAATGTAATTGGGATCACTTCAGGGAGCCCTATCAACTTTGAGTGTCTACAGAACGAGCCAATAAACGTTGGCGTATGTGAGAAGCGCCCCGTGCCCTGCTCCGCAGCGCATGTATAAACAAGAAGCAGGCGCACGCACTCGTTGTCTTTTGCTTCAGAGCCGAGCTTTCGTTTTGACTCTAATGGCGCTTTTCCATTACCAGTACCAGCTCGACTCGACTCGGGCTCGGCTCGCCTTGAGTCAGCCCGCTTTTTGCTCAGTTTTCCATTGCAGACAGTACCGCCATAAATATTACCCGGTCATCAAAGCGACATCTTTCGTTTCCCGTTGCCTTATCAAGCTCTCGCTGGATCCTCTCTTCGGCAACCAAACAAAGGAAAGTCTGCACCTCCTCGTTTGACCATGGCGTATTCTTCCGTGTTGCCATAATAATAGTAGTTAGTTTAGTAACTATCTCTGGTCAAACTATTTAAAAATGGCGGGTGCAAGATGATGCAGTGAATGGTGACAACCAATCAGCAGTCGGCATCGGTTTCACATCACATTTTAGTACCGGCTCAAAAAAAATGTACCCCAAAGCAAGTACAGGTACAACTTTTACACAGTGGAAAACCAAACAAAGGCGAGCCAAGCCGAGCCAAGTCGAGTCGAGTCGAGCTGGTACTGTGTAGTGGAAAAGCGCCATAACTTTCTGCTGTCTGCTGCATCGTTGAATACTGGGAAAGCACGATCAGCTCATTGCAGCTCACAAATACTGTTTTCAAAAGCATTGCTTGTGTGTGTGTGTGTGTGTGTGTGTGTGTGTGTGTGTGTGTGTGTGTGTGTGTGTGTTGGTCTCAGTGGGCGTTCCTTTCGTGAGTGTGTACACCGATTACACCGCTGCTATCCCTGGGAGCACTGAGAGAGTTCTTTATTATATATAAATATTTTTTATATATACTTTATTATATATATATATATATATATATATATATATATATATATATATATATATATATATTGTTTTCAACTAAAAGAGCAAAACAAGTGAGACCCTGCGTCCTTTTCAGGATGTCCTTCCGCTTGTGGTTTTCTGGATGTGGTTCCCTGGCGCCAGCAGATGGCTACAATAGTTGCCTCTCGTGTTTGGCCATTCAGCATGCTCAGGCAGCTTTTGTGAATAGTTCATGTTCCCATTGCGAGAATATGAATATGACAGCAGATCGAGACTCACTTACCTCAAGGGAGGTGCAGTCCCCTCGCCTATGCCCCGATCTAGCGTCTATTCTGTTCTATGTGCAGGGTCAGGGTAATCTTAAGGATAACCGTGAGGGCTTCCCTGCCGAGGCAATCTCCGTGGGCAGTCCTACTGGCAAAGGAGGCTGTCGATCCAGTCCCTCCCGCAGATATAAAGACCGGCTTCAACAGTCCATACTTCATTGTACCCAAGAAAGGTGGTGAGTTACGGCCAATCTTGGACTTGCGTGTCCTGAACCGGTCCATTCACAGGCCTCCGTTCAAGATGCTAACGCAGAAATGCATTTACAAATGCATCCGTTGGATGGTAAAATAGTAAATGGACTGCATTTATATAGCGCTTTCATAGACCCAATGGCCTCCAAAGCGCTTTACAATTTGCCTCACATTCACCCATTCACACACACATTCATACACCGACGGCGACGGCAGCCATGCAAGGCGCCATCCAGCTCGTCGGGAGCAGCTGGTGTTAGGTGTCTTGCTCATGGACACCTCGACACTTGGTCAGGTGGACCCAAGGATTGACCCACCAACCTTTCGGTTTGTAGACAACCCACATGAACCAGCCACTGCCGCCCCCACGTTGGAGAACGTGTACTTTCAGCTTTCGATTCTCCCTCGACACAGAGCGTTTGTGGAGGCGGCCATTGCTTCCATGTGCAAGCGTGGTGTTCGCATTCTCAACTACCGCAACAACTAGCTTATTCTTGCCCAGTCGAAAGAGCAGTTGTCCGAACATGGTGCTCAGTCACTTCAGCCACCTAGGGGCTTCGGGTGAACTGGGAAAAGAGCAAACTCACCTCCGGGTAGAGGATCTCATTTCTCGGTATGGAGTTGGACTCGATCAACATGACAGCGTGCCTTACCAAGACAGCGGCACCACTGAAACTGTTTCAGAGGCTCCTGGGGCATATGGCATCAGACAAGAGGGATCCTCTCCTACCCAGAGGTTTAGGTTCTGTGGTGATGGGAGAACATCATATGTTGACCAGATAAGGAAACTGATCCTACTCTCTTCCATTGACCAAAGGTCTTGCCAGCCCATCTTGCGTTGCTCCACTCTCTCGCATCTCATCCACTCTCCCTGCTTGGCCTGGGAAATGGCCTCATCCTCTCCTTCTGCTTTGACACCTCATTGACTTCAAAGTCTTCTTCATTGATCAGCACTGTCCTTACATCCCTGATTTGAGATCAGACAGGAATGGGGTAAGACGTTTAATTTAGCCATTTCAGCACCATGGATACATTTCATGACTCGCTAATGGTTCGTTTGGGTATCTCTGTGATCGTTGGAATGTGGTGTTGTGCACATTTGATGGGTTTTGTTAATAGATAATCCTACAATTGCAATTTAAAACAGTATTGAACCTGACATGCAAAGCCACTGCTCAAATTTCCCATGTGACAACCCATGTGATATATATATATATATATATATATATATATATATATATATATATGTGTGTGTGTGTGTGTGTGTGTGTGTGTGTGTGTGTGTGTGTGTGTGTGTGTGTTATAGTCACCTGTTCATATTATTTATTAATTATTGGGTATTTTGCATATTTTCTTTATTTAAAAGAATGAATGGTTTTAAACTTGTGTACTTTCATGTGAAAATACTGAAGTAGCATGTCTTAACTGATTGAAATGTTTCATATTGAGTCATGACTTCAACTTTAATGCTATAAAAAACACAATATGCTATAATATCATATTGCTGAATCCCATATGATTCCTATTCTCAGTTTAAGGCACTTATTGTTTCATGTCATGGAAGGCATATAGCTCATCTAAATCCTCACAGTATATAATACTTGCTCTAGCTGAAGAGCCACACTACTTCAATTTACAGCATGTCACAGCACGCAATATATAAAGAAGTGCTACAGTGCCCAAACCATTTCATTTTCACATTAAACTAAGCCCATCGATCAAACATCTCCTGCCTCATTATACTCCTCTCATAGCAGGAGTTCTCGGACCTGAAGGCGATCAGACTGAAAACAGAGAGTATAAGCACTGCGCTTAATACTTTAGCAATTTAGCACTTCTGAATGCATGTAAGCTAATGAATCATAAAACTCATGTGAAATTGCTCATAAATCTCTCTAAAGAAAAGGTTTTAACATCAAAGGTTTTGATCAAAAGCTGGAGTAGATTCAAAACCTGCATCATATTAGCACTAATCATGGCACGTGTAATTCTCATGCCTCTGTTTCTGCTTTAGCACTACACCCATTACAAGTTGTCATTTTCATGGTAATAGGGGTTCACCAATCGATCGGACAACAATCTCAATCGGCCAATAGTTGTCTTGACCCTGTGATCAATGATAAATTCAGGGCTGACATGTCATCAAGTACTGTCGAAGACCTTGAACATCTCAATTTAATGGATGTCAGGAAGTAGAACTGCATGATTCTGTATAAATGGATAATCACTTTCTTTTTTATTTATTTATTTATTTTAATTTTTTCAAACAGAGATAATGTCCCACAGAGATAATTCTCCCACAATTCTGAGTAGGCAACTAAACAAAATAAAATAATTTACTGGAGTTTCTGAAAAAAAAAATTAACTGCTGCTGTCTATTTAAAAATGTTTCATTGATTTGAATAAAAATGATTTGAAGGAATGATTCAATGACTTACTCATAAGAAAAAAGACGACTTATGAAACAAGACGACTTGTTATTTCTTGTTAATTAATTACAGTTATTTCTTGCCCCTTTCTGGGCTAACAATGTAATTAATACAATCTTTCTTTGAAGTGTCAAGTTCCAAAGGCAATTTATTCTATATTGATTGCTACCTAATTCGCAGCGCGGAAGCAGATTTAAATGTTCTGCTGTGATCATACTTTTCAAATGTTTCCTAGACAGAGGTGAATCATTGTCATCTATGAATAATATTGCGTGGGTGTTTAAAATGAGAACACAATCTTTTAACAATTAATCGTGCAGCTGTTCTTGGAAGGCGGCCTTTGTTTTGCATCCTTTATTCGGCTAGTTCTTAGGGATGCATCAAGTGTATCATTCGCATCCTCCAATCACCCACAATCCTTTATGTTTTGAGCATTATGTTTTTTTTTTTTTTTTTTGTAAATAATCCCATTATTTGCAAACTGTGCATAATGTAAACCCCCAAGAGACCACAATACTTCATTAATAGAAAATAAACTAGTATAAATGTCACGGTGGGTTGTAGAGAGTAGAGCTTAGATTCTCTGCCGATATTTCCCGACATTAGCCTCGGGCTGGGCTGGGCAGGGCCGGGCCGGGCCAGGCCCTTGGTCTAGAGACACGCACTCCCAATGCAATAGAGTGCGGGATCGAGTATAGAAATTTGATGGCCGAGTGCGAGTCTGAGCATGGGCGGTAACTCCCGATTCACGGGACCCCCGCAAACTATAAATGAATAAAACATAAAAACGAATAGATTTGTATTCATCTGTTATAGAAAAGCAACAAGAGCAACTAAAATAAAATAGAAATGATTTACAGGCCAGAGTTTTTATTCACAACATGTTTGCAGTGTTGAGCGATGTAGCCAATCACAGACATGTGTTGATTTCTTGAACGCAATGGCCAATCAGAAGCATTTAAAATAGACTCCCCTCACTTCTCAAAATGGACTTTTTGTTGAGTGCTGAATTCTTTATGATGGCAAATCCTCTAAATAAAACAAACAAAGTATGGATATAATGAAAAATTCATTGTACAGTCAGCGTCACTGATAATAACGGAGATGCGTGAGATCGTGATGAACTGACGTCACACGGTCGAACGGCTCAATTTGAGGCAGGGGATAACATATAAGGAGATTTAAACAAAACCACTAGATGGATTGTTATCATTAAATGATGCAGGCACACTGACAACACACATTGCAGTACAATCAACTTGTAAAATTGCATGTACCATTATATGACCCCTTTAAATCACCTTTCTTTCCCATTCTGATATTCAATTTGGAGTTCAGGAAATTGTATTGACCAGGACCACACCCCTAAATGCATTGAAGCAACTGCCATGTGATTGGTTGATTAGATAATTGCATCAACAAGAAATTAAACTGGTGTCCCTAATAATCATGTAGGTGAGTGTATACAGTGGCTTTGAGTTTTGTTTACTTTTATCTGAAAATTGTTATTGATTCACAGAGCTGTTGAACAATTGTATATATTTGTTGTTCGGAGAACAACTTGCAATCTTAAAAACTTATGAGCCTCTTCTTTCCTTCAAGAGAAAATTCAGATATCAGATGTATGTGATGTGACCCTCAACCTCTGAGCAAACTGCAAGATTAATTAAGACTCTTCCTCTCCTTGCACTGTCTGCCCTCTCCTACTTATCCTTTAATAATTTCACCTTTACCATGGAGAATACCATCCAGGACTCATTACTATGAAAATTATATCAGTATGCACTGCAGGCAAGACCTAAAGTATTTTTCTTTCTTTTTTCCCGCTCCCTTCAAACAGCATGTTTTTTTTTTTTTTTTTTTTTTTTTATAATTAAGTAGAATCCCTGCAGCTGTTGTTGACCCGCTCTGTCACGCAGAGAAAGAGGTTTGGAGAAAATCAAAGAAAACCATTTTCATCAAAGATATTACTCACAGCCTCGGTCCAAACCAGGTTACACACCTGATAGAAAATGCACATGGGGTTACATTCGTCTTCATGGTTTTTATTCACCCATCAAAAGCAAAATCAGCAACTAGCTGTAGCTATCACAAGGAAGGTATGCATATTCAATAAAAAAATATACAGTAAATAATAACATTTCTTAACAGAATTTTGCTCAATAAGTACTTGCTTATTCAGAAGACAATAAAATGAATGTGTTGGTATGCCAAGAACCTCCCCTCCCTCCTCAAATCCTGTATAGACACAGTGGTCTTGTAAACTCCCACTTAATTTCATACTAGCACCCTGCAGGGTCCACTATCAGCGATAAAGACCACCATGCATACACACAGCAAGAAGCTTGTTACAGCTACCAGTAAACATCATTTTAATCAATGAACATTGCTAAGATTTCCGCACAGTGTTGGTAAGCAACACACTAACAAACATCAAAAGGACTCTAGGGAATTCTGGTAGGTCAGGTGTTAACAGCAACCAGTGGAGTGGAAGAATGGAATGCATAAAAAAAAACACTCTTCAAATTCTGTTTGTGAGGGTAACCTGTGGTCCCCTTAAGATTACAGACACAGGAAGAGTTTTGTTTTTTCCTAATTTTCTGGTGCATAAAAACTGCCATTATTATTAGAATCACTTGTACAATTGTAACCTGTTTCGTTAATGTCACGTACATGATTGGGGTCATTGTGATATATATATTTTTTCCCTAATTATTAACACAAAGAAATATAAAGAAATGTGACTGATTTCGGAAGGATCACGTGACACTGAAGACTGGAGTAATGGCTGCTGAAAAATGGCTGCATCACAGGAATAAATTGCATTCTAAAAAACAGTTATTTTAACTTGTAATAATACCTCACAATATTACTTAATTACCGTATTTTTTATTAAATAAATGTAGCCTTGGTAAAAACAAGAGATATTTAAAAATTTGTACTGTCCCAAAAACATTTAAATAATAGTTTATGTAATTAACACTTGGCTGTTATTGTTTGTATTATCATTATTAACAAGAACATCAACATTAATATTAATAATAATAATGCATTGTATTTGGTTGCTCAAACAATGATAAAAAATACTTCAGCATTGGCAGTCCCCAAACTCAACATTACAGATAAAAGAGAGCAATGACAACAAATATCAGGCTGTCATGGTATTAAGTGTGAATACAGGCACACACCCTCATACAAGAACCCACACTGAACAAAACCCACAGGCTTGACAGAGTAACACGTTTAGCCTTGAAGCTCCTAATGGAACACAGCAGCCAGAGTGAACATCTGGCCCTCATCAGGAGCCATCGACAGGGAGCCACACGCTCATCCTGCAGATGGTGGAGAGGTTCACACACAATGAGAGCTACCTCACATCCACTCCATTTTCTCCTCCTTTCTCTTTCGCTCTCACACACAGGCAAATGCAACACACTAACAAAAACCCATTATAACCTATGAGCATCTGCATTTACTGACTCCAAAAATGAAGAGCCTGACACAGTCATACATCAATAAAAGCTCATACACACTAGATGACAGTTGGAATGGAAATACGCTTCAGCCGAAAAAAAAAAGAGCGCTCGGCTTCCAGGAATATTAATGTGGTTTTTCACTATTAATGCATGAAACAAATGAGGAGAGAAATGCACACATCTGGGTGCAGCACACATACGAGGGCTTTAAAGCGGTTCATAAGATTTAAATGGTGTGTTTTAGAAAGAGATATTGATGAGAAATGTACACAATGCTAATGCAGCGAGGGATATTCAACCATTTAGACTGTTCTCTCATTCACCATGAAAGAAAAAAAAAACACCCACGCTGCATTCAAACATTGAACCACTCTGACAGTTTATTTTTGTTTCATTTTGCTAAAATGAAGATATAAACCTAGAAAGTCAAATACCCTGAGCTGACTGAAATGAAGGATCTCTTAAAAAAAAAAAACGTTATCTCTTTCTTCTCATTCACACGGTCATCATCCAAAGGGCTATTTAACCTACAGATTGAGCCGCAGCTTTCGGGCTGCCAGTATATCTTATTGCCACATGTCAGAGACTCCTGCTTCAATAAGTATTGGAAGGGCCAAAAGCAATTGGTTTGGGCACATAATCTGCAAGGCATCCGCAGGATCCGGCGGGGAAATGAGAGCAGGGGAGACCGCGGACGGCCCGTGCCTCCAGCCAGCCGCTTTCAGTATTCCAGAGCCGAGCCAGAGCAATTAACGGTCCTATTGCCTTCCCTCCGCACTGCTCTGTGTTTGCCGTGTGCTATTAGGCACCGGGTAGCACCTGTCAATGGCCGGCCGTTCTCCCGGGCCCCCAGCACGCCGGCCGTGATTGATGACAGGTCACCCGCAGACAGTCCCTTTGAATTTTCAATTCTTCCATGGGGAAATTGCTCATTTCTTAGAAGTACATTTTCATTTTTGCAACAAGACAGCCTCCTAAGTTTATATATTACTCTGGGTCGGCTGTGGAATTGTGATGTATTGCGGCATGCATTGGACACGAAAAATGTTCATTTGCACTGACTTTATTACGTTCTATTTTTTCCACCGTCATTGACGTGCCAAGTTACCATGGAATACAGATTTAAGCGGGCGTGACGTTCTTATTTAGATAAGCGTGGCGAACACCCTCACTCCTCATAGCTACAGAGTTGAGGTTGTCACTTTGACATTGTACGGTGCTTTTTTTTCAGCCATTGGGGCATTTTTATAATACAAAAACTTGTATCCTATTGGACGCGGCATTGACTTCAAAGGAGGTTATTTGTCATCGTACAGATTTACGCTGTCACTCAAAAACATTTATATCACTTTAAGCTCCTCGGGTGTTCTCGGTCGAGGATGGCAGAGGAGTGGTGATGCCGTGTTCTGGCAGGGGCACAGCAGTCTGCAAGCTCAGAAGCACCGTGATTACGGCTGCGTTAAACACCTAATAAAATTCCTGTATTTCAACCGCACTTATACAAAAGAGCATCTGCTTCTGAGAGGTGGTTAAGGCTGACTGTATTAAGACTTCACATATTCTGTGAGCTTGGGCCTGACCCAAGGGGCTAAAACCTGCACCGTGAGTGTTCGGGTGTGTAAATATTTGGATTGCTTATAAAGTGTTTCCTTTTTGGACAGATGATTAGCTGGAACATCTGGAGGAGAATCAAGCCCACATCTTTTAATAGGAGCTTCTGATGCCAAAAAGAGTGAGTTCTGCAACTGCAAGCGGTCAGAAAATGGAAAGACAGGGGAAATGGGAAGAGGACTTTAATAACGGCAATAACGCTTTTAATTAACCCCAGTGGTCCACCGACTTCCGCAAACATAAATTGAAAAGTCATGGTTGGTCTCTGATCCACAGTGGCCTTTTTTACATTGCTAAAACCTTAGAAGAATAGAAATGAGGAAATGGTGGCACAAAGTGAAAAAGAAATTGAAATGGCCTAAAAGCAGGGCTGTATGTTATTTTGTTTGCATATAGCACTGCTGCAACAGAGGTTGAAAGTTGTGTAGCACAGGCCACACAATTGCAGCACATGTATACAACTCTTGTTGCCATCTCTGAAAACAAGAACAAGTATAAAATACAAAAAAAATGTTATAAAGCACAGAACAAAGTATTTAATAATACATATAAAAATAACAATTATAATTATTACTATATTTATTTACTATTATTTAATATTATATTTATTATATAATAAATATTATAATGTATTTTCCTATTTTTAAACCCAAAATATAGCCTGGGTTTCCCATGCTGCCTTGCCACAGCGCGATTTTACTCACGCTGCTAGGCAGCCTGGACACCATGAATCAAATTTTCCCCTTAGATAGGGAACCAATCACAGAACGGCGAAGGACCAACAAGATGATGATGATATATATGCGACACACCGAAGAAGTTCATTTATATCTATGGACCATGTCAGCGGACGTGAAGTTACCTTTTGATACAGCCTAATGGTTGACATTAAAAATATCGGCTCAATTGATTTGCAGAGGGGGGGGTTTAAAGCTGTTCCCTGTTACTGCTGATTCACTTTTTTAATTTTTACTTCATATAGCTAACGTTAGCCTTTTTTGTTGATGACATATTTTACCATTTCATGTGTTTTAACAGGTAGATCGTGTTGCTGTGGACACAGTTGTACACTCCCGTAATATAATCGTTTGTAAATTAATATTTTGTGTCAAATTATTAATTTATTTGATAGGTAGCCATGTTATAAGTGGGAAAATGTATAGCGAACTCCTTCAGGCTGATTCAAGACCCTTCTCTAACAACCGTCTTGCTATACATTATCCCTTACTTTTATTTATTTATTTCTATGAGGGCTGACAAGACAAAATAAGGACTGTCAAGTGTGTTTAATTAAGAGGTGTTACAGTACTTTTTGTATTTCTTTCTAAGATGTTATCCACCTCCGTTGGCATTTTGTCAGTTACCACATGTACACCTACCTATAAAACATATATTACTAATCAAAACTTAGGAATAAAGGTATAAACAATGGACTTATTTTAAAATTCAGCAACACCATTGTTAATTAAATGTTCTCTTTTGCTGGACAACAGGTTTGTAAACGCTTCTCATTACAAGTTTGGACATATGTTTGGCAGCAGTTCCTTTTTCAAATGCACATTATACTGTAAATGACTCAATCTCACAGCGCTTGAAGGGATAGAGCAGCATTTACTGCGAACATTGCTGCGCTTCACTTGTGCATATATTTATTTATATTTTAATTATTTTATAATTTCACTCAGCCAAATTGCGATTTTGGTTTAATTGTAGTCAATTGTGCAGCCCTAGATTAACATAAGCACAAAACATATTCTCACTTCACACGAACAAACTCTCTCACATGCTTAACTGAATCGCACTACTACTGCGTGTGCAACTGTGGTAAATGTGGTACATCCCTGCCTAAAAAAGAACTGCAAGCAGTTGCTGACTGGGTTGTTTTACAAAATGGTACTGACGGGCAGTAATAAGAAAGCTGCAATGTCTGCATGTGAGCCTTAACTCCCACAACTCCTCCTTTTTTCAGCCTTAATTAGACAGACTTAATGTGAAGTGAAGTGTGACCAATACTGTGATATTTGTATCCCTGATGGAGGCAAATGTGATGCTAACACCTCTGCCAGCAGTGGCCCATCAGCGGGCATCTGGAGAATGCACAGGGGACGCGAAACCTTACAGCTTTCACCACCTAATGAACCAATGCTTGGTTACCGGACTCCAAACAAACAACCAAACCAACAAAGCAAATCATATGTGGATGTAATTTAGCTGTTTACACATTTCAGACCATGGCTTTCACCAGAAAAGTGTATGTTTCTTTGTTGGGCCGGCAGTGCCCCAAAGGAAGTCAGGGCAGCATGTGAGGTATAAATAGGATATAGAGAATATTACTCCATAAGAAAGGCCCACTGTTTGGTTACAAAGGGAGACACAGATCATTTTGCCTCCTTTTTAGCTATCAAATGGAGGTAATAAATTCAACTATATGAGTCATAGGACTTTTCAAACTTGAAATAGTTAACCCTGGTTCATTCTAAACCCCAGGCAAACAGAATCCTGGGTTATCTCACTTCATGTTTCACATTGTTCATAATTTACCCAGGGTTAACAATTAATCCTGTGTATTCAGTTCACACCATACATTATATTGCTAAACTCTGGGTTAATGTCCTTATTTGCATATTTACAGTGTCGGTGTCATTGATTGGACGAGCGCAGTGCACACCCAGTTTAAATAAAGGCTCTAACAGTGTGTGACTGTGCGTCCTTATTTTGCCGACTGTACCATTCAGATTTTTCCTGAATGGAATTTTTGGACTATAAATGTAAGAATGAAACTGTCTCTTCTTCACTCCAATTGACGTGTTTTCCAGCACCATTTGAAATATTTCCTCATCAAACAGTGAAACGAATGTTCAAACAACGTACACGAATATGAGTCGCACGATTGGTCTGTCGGTTGCTAAGCAAGTCATAACATTCTAACACCGCTTAACTGATGTTTTGGGACGTCTTTTGACCATACGTCAATGTTCGCCTTTTTAGGGCCCCCTTAAACGTAGATAGATGAGGTTATGGGATCCTAACTCTACCCCAGACCTAAACCTAACCCTAAACCTAACCCATCACCTAATTGACGTTAAAGGTAAAGCGTTGTATGACGGCCCGGGATTGCCATCTACCGACGTTTAAGGGGGCCCTAAAAAGGCGGATATTGACGTATGGTCAAAGGACGTCAGTTATATGACTTTTTGGGATGAGACTGTGTTATTTCAGACTGTACAAATTTGCCACTGCAATGCGGGTTAACACTCCAAAAGTGTTGCTATCATCTTCATAATCTATTTAATGGCAGATACAGATTCAACATACAAAAGTAGGCTATAATAAAAATAATAAAACATTTAATACTATTAAAAGTTGTTTTCTGGCTGTATCTTACAAAATAATTCTTAAAATGATAAAATAATGATAGCTATTAAAAATGATAAAAATTGTTATTTTGTGACATAAAAAATTGGGCAGATCCAAAATATCTGTTACAATAATGACGTTTTTTTTTTTTTTTTTTTTTTTTTTTTGCCCTTCAATAAATAGCAATGAATCATGAATCATAGTTTAGTATATAAGGTTGTTTGTGTTTGTATTTCTTCCGAATATGAAATCAATATAAATAAATGAATGAATACATTTTTAAGAACTTGGTACATGTGATTAAAGATCTTTTGTCTGGACACTCTTGTATGTTATTGATAAAAATATGTTGTTTTACTCAATAAAAATATAGGATTTAGAATAACAACATGTTTGATTTGAAACAGTTTTAAGATTTCTCTGGGTTAGAGTTGAATATCTCTCTCTTTCTCTCTCTCACTCTCTCTCTCAAACACACACACACACACACACACACACACAAGTTTCATTGCAAAGGCTGAGAGAGGACCATTCCCCCGCCCCCTGTGCGCCCTTACAAGTCATTCTGTCAGGACACTTTACTGTTCTCTGGCCTGAGAAGGCCACCCAGCTTTGTCACCTGAAGAAATAAAAGTCAGCCCTGATTTACCTGATGAGGGGCTTTTTTCTGGTCTCTCCTTGACCGCAAACTCTATCTTGTCTTCCATGCCAACCCCCAATTTTTTTCCCATTCAAAATCAGTGCATTTGGCAACAACTCAACCCCAGCAGCATTCAATCTAATTAGATGCCACTGCTCATTTTCAGGAAATCATTTTTTTTTCCCTCTCCACCTTATAACATTTTTCGAGGTTGTCCACTTTCCTGTGCCATGAGGACAATGGGATATCATTGGTATGCCCCCAACCTGATAACAACACATCACAGATTAAAACCCAGACATAAGATTAAAGGTAATCTCAGTATATTTACAACATTTACTGTATGTGCCCACATGTCAGGAGTCTCGCCACCAATAAGTAGAAAATAAGTTTGGTTGTATTTGATCGATCTGTGCATCTTTCATCTCATCGTCTTGCATGCAAGTCACTCAATATCATACGGTATTACAATGTACTAGTGAAGGCTAATTGATTGTAGAGCTACAAACGTGAATAAATGCAATTTCACAGGCAATCAACAGTAATGTTCTACTGTTTTGCGTTGTGATTAAGAGTGGCTAATAGACTTCAGCAAGCACAAATGACAGTCAAAGCACATTTTCGTATATTGGACATTCATCTGTACCCATATCCGCTCCACCGTGCTTTAATCACTTGGGTGTAACCACCTTATACAGTCTGTTGTAATTGTGTTTTATCAATTTGCTTTTTACCCTGGACACCTGGATAGTACTCAAAATGGCTCAATCGGTGAACTAAAAGGAATATTTCAATAGAAAAATCATTCAGAGCTGCCACTGGTTGCTCATCTTGACTTTTATAAGTTAATCTCTTCTGCTAGCATTATCGATTCGCTCAGCAGTAAGACTAATTTGGTCTCGCATACTAACATTGAGTTTGTTCCCAAGATACATTTGTGCTCCAGAGGCCGGCATTCAGCGCAACAAAAAGCAAATAACGGCCATTCACAACTTTGAAGATCAAAAGATAATGTATTAGAGTGAGTTTAAATTAAAATGTATGTATTTGGAGAGCAATTTCTCAATTTCACTTTATAGATTGACTAGCTCTCAGTGACAACGTTCATAAACTCAGCATGAGAGAAAGTTAAAACAAAATCTTTCTTGAAGCTGTATAATGATTAAAGTGCTATTCAAACATGAGACAATCTAACTGCAGACTATCCTAGTTTCACCTTTGCCATTGAATCTGAATTAAAAAGTAATTTCATATCAAGTCGTCTTTTTCAGCCCTACTTTTATCTGTCTTTCAAGCTGCTGATGGATTCGTTTGTGGAAAACGTGGTATTTTTGAGCAAAGTGTCTGGCCTTCCACATGGTGTGGGAAGCTTTTGAACCAGCATCCTTCAGTCTCTCTGCCTCCACACATCAGAGACACACATCTTGAAAGTACCCACACAACACTAAAAGGAAGCCAGAAAATGCTGTGAGGTCAGTTTGGGAAACAGGTGTGTTTGAGTCCTTGTGTGAGTGAATGCATCATTGTGTGCTCTTCCTCGAGGTAACGCAAAAACAATGTGAAGTGACAGCCATGACACACAGGCCATTAATAATAAATGGGAGTCCCAGTGCTCACAGTGCTATCAACTGTCATCCAGACAACATCAACAACAACAACTCAAGAGTAACTCCCACAGCCACAGACCTTAATATTCCATCACTGGAAGTTAACTTGCACCAATTTTTACCTAAACTGAATGCTTCACTGTCCGCATTCTCAAACAAGAGATAAAAATAACTGTTGCAAGTAATTATTTTAATAATTGCCTCTATGCACGAACCCTGCTGACGTGTGTTCGAACGAATCTCAGTCAGCGTCTTTACTTCCGGAAGCGCGTTCTGCAGGCCAAATGTATAGCGGCAAAACTGTAATAAAATCCGTTTTCTCAGAAACGGAGACAACAATTTTAGAAACGCTGATTCGCTAGTCGAATTTCGTACGATATGAGAGAATACTAACCCTCAAAGTTGTTGATTTGGCTCGAAATATATAATTTAAATAACTTCTTTTTTTTTACTCTTGTGTGACAGCTAACTGCCTCACAGTGTTGTTAACATCATTAACGTTAACCGGAGGACATTTTTATAAACAGCGAGTGTAATTTGACACTATCTCCAACTATCGCAAAACCGGCTTCTGACCATAGACTGACGCAGCACCGGAAGTAAGTGGGCGTGCTGAGACAAATATGGAAGCGGTCGTGCATAGAGCCCAAAAATGTCAATTCAGTCATCATTTACTCACTCTCAGGTCATTCCAAACCTGTACAACTTTACATCAATTTAAACAATAATTTAAACCATTATTTAATTAAATTTCACACACACCCACACATTTAATCAGTATTTTGTTTTCCAGTAAAACATATAAACATTCGTGAAACAAGACTTACAAATGTACTGGAGAAGCCAAATCGCAAAAGATATTAAGGTTTGGTTTCATTATTCAAAATATTACATTTAATTAGTAATTTGTTTTTGTTTGATTTTTTTGTTTGTTTTTTGACGCTATATCTAATACAATTTTGTGGTTGATGCATAAAACAAGATAAACAATTCATCCAGGAGATAAGAAAAACTAACTTACATTCTCTGAAAATAAGTTTTTATTATATAATAATTTATCCAAGACAATTTAGCTTCTTTTACATGGCCATTTTTAAATAGAGACTATGAATTCTGTTGCCGGGACGTTTGCTGTTCCAGAATCTTCTCATTGTTCTCCCCTCGCTTGACTGAGAGTAAGAGTGATGTTATATATTCTCACCAGTAAATGAGATTGTCCCATAGAGTGCCTTAGGGTCCCTGATAGTGCAGTTAGGGTGAAAAGTGGTGTGGCAGCATAAATTAGCAACTGAGCCCTGAGAATTTTACAAACAGTGGGCAGGAGAGGATTCAGATGGCACCAGTCCACTCTGTCTGGCTTTCTATTATCACACAGACAAGGCATAAATTAAATATGGCGGACACAGATAGTGGGACTGTCAGCTTGTTATGCATGTGTGTACACAAGTCTTGCGGCCTCTCGCTTGTTGAGGTTTATAACATTGCAGGAAGGTCTCCCTGGCTTTGCGGCAGGTTTCCATGGCAACAGAGTGGTTTCACAACATCAACTTTTTCCCGCTCAAACTGACTTCCATATGTTATTTTCCCTCCCTGGGAGACCAGTGAAGCTCATTTAAACTTATTCATCTCACCAATCACATAGCCAATATTGATGTGAGTACAGAAGTTCAGGACTAATATAATAAAAAAAAGCGAAGGGTGGTGTGATTTACCTGACCGAAGGTGTCGTAAAGCACTGATTCATCTCATATCATTATCCAAAGTGTTACACTGGGGTGCCTTCATACTAGCACAGACAAATTAGAGAGAAGAACATGAGTAATAGAAAGAAGACTGGAGTTTTTTTTTTTCTTCTTTCTTTCTTTCTTTCATTTTTTGCACGCTATGTTTCCTCCTGTTGTTATTGAGTAGTTCATATTGGCAAGTGCTGTCGGACCTAATAGAGTTGGACCTGCTATTGGTCCCATAGGGAAAGTAGAGGCCATAATCGGAAAGTGAAGAGAGAACTGCTGCAACTAAGCCTGTGGATTGCTGAGCGAAGGAATTCATGAGTAATTAGAGGCTGCATTTAGTGAATCCTTGCACTCTTCCTGGCTGTTATCTGAATGAGTCCCTATTCTGCATTTAGGGGATCAGAAAAACAAGACACTTCACATTTAAAAAAAAAGAGCAACGAAAATGATGATGGAAAAAAAATGTAGACAGTCTTGCTGCAGTGGCAAATTGGAAACATTTGTAATTTTGCTGTGGGGTTACAATGAAGTTTTATTACCTTAATTGTGTATTTCAGTGGCGTCTCTTCCCAGAATTGTTGCTGGGATATGTGTCAGGGGAATAAAACGTCTTCGTTTTGATGGGAGTAAATCATATTGATGTGATAAAAACATACTGCACAATCTGCATCCATCATGCCCGACAACACTAAGGACATGAAATACAGCGTCAATGGCCCCTCCTATTTACATGAAATGATTGAATGTGTTGTCCTTTAAGGAGAATGTCAAGCCGTTGGACATCCCCTATTGAATTTCCCCGACTCGGCCCTGCCAACTACACTTGGTGATGTCTTAATGTTGGCTTGATGGATTGGAGTCAGAGAGTTTGTGATGGATAGCATTCAGGAGTGTCTGAGTAGACACTTGTAGGGCTGTGTTTTCACATGAAGGACAGAGGTGATCGGTGGAGTCCGCTTTTTGCCTTTACCCTCAAATGAGGTGAAAGGACAGCAGGCTGGAGCATGAATACGAATAATAGCGGGATTGGAATAATGCATGCACCTTGTGTTTTGTTCATATTAAAGGGGCACTTGGCAACAATTTCAGCTTAATAAAACCATTTAGAAATCATCTGAATGGTTCAATAGCCTGTTCTGGAGAGAATGGTGACTTTGCCCACTCCCCCCAGCATCCCCAGGCGGAAAACCAATCTTTTAACATCAGGACTAATGCCTCGATAAGTTGGGATAGAAGTCTCGTGAGAAGCGAGAACGAGCGAGAAACACAAACTGCTTTGGCATTTTGACATACTGTCTATGATGTATTACCCACTCGGTAGACACAGCTCCACACGATAAAGTTGACCGGCTCTGATAATAAAAAATGCAAATAAGCAGCAGTAGACAGCAGGAAGAAGGCTCCGTGCCGTGTTGACAGTGTTGTAAAAATATACACCGCTCGGCTGTAGGGAGAGCTCGATGAGAAAACATTCCGCAAAAAAAGTGAAAATCAGCAAAGAAATGACTAGAGATGCCAAGTGCTCCAATAATCGAACAAAACATTTTGATTTTGATAATAATAATAAAAAGAAAGCAGCAAAAGAAAGTGGCGAAAGAAATATAGTTGTATTGTTTTTCAAAGGATGATTTAGCACTCCTAGACGTGTAAGGAGAGTATTCTCTGTTGACTCATCTTTCTTGTCTAGCAGGCACAAGGCTTCGTGATTAATAAAAATTTACTGTGATCAATGCTATGGACCGGGCAATGGTGGATGTGTATAGAACGAGTTGATTTGTCTAGTTCTTGTGGCTTGAGGCTTCAGCAGGAACCCTGTTGTCTATATTAGCAGTTCAACAACTCCAGAAAAAGGCCCTCAAAATAAAGTATGACCCTCAGGACACATGTTTACGAATTGTTACACAAGAAGTGTTTATTGTTCTCTGTCAGGGATGTTGTTTTACCGTCTGGGGACTGGCTTGCTGAATTGACAGTGAAGCAGTGCCTTGTTCCTCTCCAATTACCAGGCTCAACAACATTTTTTTTTTTCCTGCACTCCCTCCTGTTTTAGTTTGACATTTGCAAGATGGCTTCCCAAAGTAAAACAAACAAGTGTCTCTTGATTCTCAAAGGTATAAAAGGATGGCCAAAATGTTAGTCTGATGTTCATAATTTAACATCTCTGTACATGTTGTGCAACGAGGATTGCACTTTGTTTTGTTTTTTTTTTTTTTTTTTTATTTTGATGAGAAATATAACCTTGCTGTATTCGTTCTATGTGAAAGATGTTGAATTATGTATCAACAGGTATGAAACATTCTTATAAAAGTTTTCACTTACCATCGTTTTCACTATGATTTTTACTTAGTGGTTTTACATTTTTACATAATAAAAATAATAACCATTTCTTGATATACATGCTAGGTATACACACACACACACACACACACACACACACACACACACATGATTGTCTTATTACTATAATGACAGTAGCATTATTAATGGTACACAATGAAGTATAAACTTGCTGTTTGTGTTGCAATAGTAATGATAATGCTAACAAAAATAACAATTAATGTTTACAACAGCAATAAATAAAAATATCACTCTGCTTCGCGTCCTTCTCCCTTCAGCAGTTACTTATTCACGATACAGCACAGCCTCTCGTACCGTAATGCTTACTTGTAAAACGGTTAGTTCCAATCCTTGATTCTGATTGGTCAATAGCTGTGCTTTATTCACGATAAAACACGGCTATGACCGCTTCACCCAACGGTTATATTTATCACTGCGCCCTTAGCAACACCCTTAGCAACCAAACATAGGCCTATCAACCAAGCGTGCCGCACCAGCCCTCAAAAGTGAAGCCAAAATGTGTCGATCGCCCCCCTGTGACTGGACCTAGTATAGCTCATAATCCCCGCCTCCCCATGTTATTCAATGGGACGCGAGACCAACTAAACAATTAAATTACACTTCACATATCCTTTTTCCAAAGATAGTTTCTGTCATTTACTGTAGTTTCTATCACGTTTATGTAATTTCAAGTGTTCATTTTTAAAATAAGTTTGTTTTTAGTTAGTTATGTGATGATAAAATAATGGTGCTCTGACATCATGATTGACAGCTGTGATTGACAGGTTCTCTGTGCGAGGTAGTCACTGAAGCACCAGCGAACGTTTTTTTAATAATGTTGATTATGTGGTTAGCAGTCGTATTTACCTTATTTTAACAAGGTTCTGCAATCGGCAGACATCATTGGACAGGAACGAAGCAGACAGAGGCAACTTAATGAAAGTGCGGGGCGTGTGCTTGCGTTTGATTCAGCGGGAATGAGGGCGGGGCCTTGATTTCGCGGCTTTACTTCCTGCTCACGACTGCGCATGACTGGTCCCGAAACACGCAAGTGCGCAGACTCAAGTTCGAGATGTCAGCGCCATATCGAGACACTGGCGGCCTCAGTTCTCTCTGATGGAAAAGAGCGAGGGGGCGTCGTCCATCTTTTTTTACAGTCTATGCTATCAACATAAACATAGAAAAAAACTTAAGAATTAAAAAGGCTAAAATGTTTAAAGTAAATTTTGATTTACTAGGTGGCATGACGATGGATAAGTGGTTGGAGGAACAATTTGGAGAGGCTTCTACAAATACGAAACGTCATGCTGAAGAATTGAAATGTAACATTGACACATTCGAGAAGACTCGTAATGAAAAAAAAAAATACCGTGCCGCAAACCCAATGGGCAGTGAAATGCTTCGGTGACTGGTGTAGTGAAAAGGGTTGCAGCATAGATTTTAAACAAATCACCAAGACGTAACTCAACGGACTTATCCGTGACTTCTACGGAACTGCCGGAAGCTCCAAAGGAGATAAATATGGGATCAGTAGCTATTCACCTCATCCAATAATGTTTTCGTTGGAGTCGTAAAGACAATGAGAAGAGAGGGTCGTGATAAAACGGAGAATCACACACCGATTTCTACTAAAGATTTCAGCACCATAAAACTGTCCGATGCGCTTAATCCCAACACACCTGTCACTACACCAGTCACCGAAGCGTTTCACTGCCCACTTGGTTTGCTGCACGGTATTTTTTTCATTACGAGTCTTACATTTCAGCACATCAGCATGACTTTTTGTATTTGTAGAAGTCTCTGCAAATTGTTCCTCAAACCACTTATCCATCGTCATGCCACCTAGTAAATCGAAATTTACTTTTAAACATTTTAGCCTTTTTAAATTATGTCTGTGAGTGGACATGATGAGTGTAAAAGTTCACTACAGAGCTAATGGAGGCCAAACCTAAAACAAAGAAAGCACTGGAATGACATTCTTGCTGCAACAGAAAGAACCCCAACAAAAGAGGACCATGTTAAATATCACCACAGTGGAGCTGATTGAAAAGAGACAAATATTTAATGATTGCACAATAAACGGAGATGTTCAAATAAATTTAAATAAACAGCAATAAATAATGTATCTCGTTAGGCAGCATTTTAGCAACTAAATTAATGACTAGATTAAAGACCTAACTGTTATCTATCAAAATATGTGCCCTTGTGTTTTTATTTTTATTTTATTTGTTATTTTGCTGAGAGATAAGCTATGCCTATTTGTGTGAGGAAATTTCACAAATTTTATGTTGTAAAAAAAATAAAAAGAATGAGACAAAGTTTGAGAATGGTTTGTTGTTTTTATTTCAGCTTTCCTGCATATTAAGCATTGGAACGTTGTTGTTCACGGTCAGGGACTATATTTTTTTCTAGCGGAAGGAATGTTTTTATTGATTTAACTACATGAAAGTTGCACTTTAATATTGTGTGGCAACCGTTTTATAAAAGCAATAAGGTACTCAAGGCAAGTGCTGTATCGTGAATAAGTAACAGTTGAAGGGGTTGCAGGCACTCCACTTCGCATTGTGCCTAACGACACCCTTCAGCCGTTGCTTATTCACGATACAGCAAAGCCTCTCATACCTTATTGCTTACATATACTGTATATACACTCACCTAAAGGATAATTAGGAACACCTGTTCAATTTATCATTAATGCAATTATCTAATCAACCAGTCACCTGGCAGTTGCTTCAATGCATTTAAAGGTGTGGTCCTGGTAAAAGAGGCTATAATTTGCAAGAGCTCACCATAATTGGACAGTTGAAGACTGGAAAAATGTTGCCTGGTCTGATGAGTCTTGATTTCTGTTGAGACATTCAGATGATAGAGTCAGAATTTAGCGTAAACAGAATGAGAATATGGATCCATCATGCTTGTTACCACTGTGCAGGCTGGTGGTGGTGGTGGTTGTGTAATGGTGTAGGGGATGTTTTCTTGGCTCACGTTATACGCCTTAGTTCCAATTGACATTGTTTAAATGCCATGGCCTACCTGAGCTCTGTTTCTGACCATGTGTATCCCTTTATGGTCACCATGTACACATCCTCTGATGGCTACATCCAACAGGATAATGCACCGTGTCACAGAGCTCGAATCATTTCAAAATTGTTTCTGGAACATGACAATGAGTTCACTGTACTAAAATGGACCCCACAGTCACCAGATCTCAACCCAATAGAGCATCTTTGGGATGTGGTGGAACGGGAGCTTCGTGGATGTGCATCCCACAAATCTCCATCAACTGCAAGATGCTATCCTATCAATATGGGCCAACATTTCTAAAGAATGCTTTCAGCACTTTGTTGAATCAATGCCACAAAGAATTAAGGCAGTTATGAAGGCAAAAGAGGGTCAAACACAGTATTACTTTGGTGTTCCTAATATATATATATATATATATATATATATATATATATATATACACACACAATAACAGGCTCTGCAAACCTTGCGTGGATATGGAAAAAGAAATTAGGTCTCATCAGTGTTGCCAGATTTGAAATATCCAAGTATCGCTTACCAGACACTCAAAATGATCGTATTTGTAAGAAGAAATCGTATTATCGTACACGAGCCAAATGGTTGAGATGGGGGAGCTGGGCGTGTTGACCAGATTGTTGATTGGGATGACAGGATTGTTGATCATGATGCGTAAAGAATCTAAACAATTCAGTTAATGTATGTTATAGGCTACTGCACTCATTCAGAATCCTTAATTATTTAGAAACATTTACATTTGAATTACCCATTTATCTCAAAATATTTAGCTGCAAGGAAAGCATTACAGAGCTTACATAAACAAAAGTCATGTCACTAAGATGTTTGTAAGCCATGAAGGAATTACACTTCTTGCCACCTCATTGTGGCAGATAACTCTCTGACAAAGAGAAGGCTAAATACAATAAGCCTGCTAAGGGTTGTGACAATAAGGGATTATTGTATCTACCATCATCTATAGATCGTCTTCATGTGGAGAGAGAGAGAGAGAGAGAGAGAGAGAGAGAGAGAGAGAGAGAGAGAGAGATACAATCATAAACCATTCATTTCCATCTCTGCTATTTTTATTCCACAACAACACACAGCCCCATCCTTTAACATCTCTGAATACCATGTCTGGCTCCTCCATAGGGTTGGACCTGTTAGAGGGAAGGCACCACTGAAATAAATGGCCTTGCTTACTCCCCCTGAAGGGATTCTTAAAGATCAGAATCAATTGTGCTCTACAATTAGACCACATCAATATGAACACTGATAGATGGTGATTGGCCTTGAAAGAAACACCATGGGGGCCACAGCACAAAAACTAAACCTTTAGCAAACAGACAGTCATGTGTTAAACAGCCTGCTCTTTCACATTAAAACACACTTGCAAAATCAGGATAGAAGTTTGCTGTAACGTACATTAAGTATTATACTAAATGAGAGAAAGCTAAGATGAATGGAAACTTTTATATGACATTCCGTTCAAATTTATGAAACTATTTTATTTAGCAATATGCTGCAACCCTTCTTTAATATTTAGAGTTGATATGTCAAGATCACCAATTTTTGCACAAAAAAATGGAAACATATTATAAAAGAACTCAATCAACAAACTGGCTTGCTACAATATCTGTCCTAATTTGTTTGTCAAGCATTATTTATGCAGGAACAGTTTGTAATCCTTTCACAGATGGTCTATTGAAGCTCAGTGTCCAATTTACAGACTCTCCCTGTTTTTCCTCATGACCAATCGGTTCCTCACAATTGACGACTACAAATCCAAAGAATGCTGCCTCAGTGCTGTTGGCATTCCACATGTGCTTTCATCTCACAAGAACATCCCTTAGCCAAGTCCAACACATCTCAACATCCCGGGCCTAGTGTGTTTTTTTGTTTTTTGTTTTTTTGGTAGGGCCATTTGAAGGAGGCGTTAATGAGACGGTCTCTTGTGTATCAGCATGTAAACACTGACGGTGTATGAACTATGGCACTGCTGATTCCCATTTGGTTCAATTACAGCTGAAACCGAGAGCATCAGTGGCACCAGTCTTTATGTGTGTGCGCCTGTTAGCAATGGCCACATGCTCTCCAGACAAAAATGGGAATAATCAAAGGCTGTAATTATTTGGCCAGCGAGGGGTGACGGTATGTTTTCACATGACTGACGCAAGTGGATTGCTTTCAGACATGGCTATAGATGGCAAAAGAAGGCAAACTGTTATAACCTCAGTCTACACTGAAGTATGCTATCACGTGGATCTTTTATGCTGGCTTGCATCAGATAAACAAAAATTTAAAGCAAAAGTGAGTTAAAATAATAACAGGCTCTAGTCATTTTAGGGTAGTAGACAAAGTTTTAGCGGCATTCAAAATCTAGGGATGCACAAAGTGAAAAATTGTGGCCACCCAGGCAAAAGTTTTTAAATAATAAATGTCCACTATTAAATTCTCTATGGTTTTGTTTAAATACATAAATAATAAAAAGTAAAATACAAACATTATAACATTGTAAATGCTACAAGTGAATTTAGGTGCATTAACAAATGGATATTCTATTAAAAATAGCAAAAGATTGCAGTGTTTTTTGATAAATTAATATAAAATATATTAAATAAATTATCAAATGATTCCTGTTTTTTTTTTCATACCTTTAAGTGAGTATCTATAGTGTAAATGTTCAGCCTGTCTTTAGTGACTAAGCTTAGTTACTTTATTCTGTCCCTCACCCCCAGTGCAGCTGGGATCATGGGCTCTGGGCCGGGCCGTCTGCTGTCACTACCCTGATGTTGATGTCTTGGTCTTGGATGAACTGGAGGAGTCTGACTGGGAGCCAGGGCAGAGGAGTGGGAGGAGAGAGCAGGTCATTCAGGTTCTCGTTGGTTTGCTTGTGGCATATTCTCAGAGGGGGGTAGGACTAATGATGGAAATGATGGCGTATCCGTTAATCACTGCCATTGGGCGAGGGGAGCGCCCGAGGAGGCTGGATGGAGATCACAAAGTCAGCTTGGCAGATCTCAAACAGTTTAAGACCCTATGGAGCGACTCATCAACATAGATATATGCAGACGATAGTGAAGGTGGACCAGAGTTGGATTACAAATAGGAGCTTTTTCGGTGCTAAAGGAGGAATTTTACAGTCACATGAATAGTAATATACCTGCTCTGTCATCACAACCTTTCACTGCAACCTCATCACCTCAAACGGACGTATTTCTTCACCTTTGAGTGATTCTGTTTAGCATAGTGAGGTTATGAAAGTGGCTGAGTGCCGCCATGATTCTGAGGGATGTGCCTATACGAGACATTTATGTACGGTATTAGAATTTATGAAGGTTAAATGTGCTATTCAAGGATTCGTTACGTCTTATCTTCCGCAAGAACCTTGAACAGATGGGCCATTTTCCTTGTGTAATGAACACTTATTAACAAGGGGTCAAAGTGTTTAACATCTTCATTTAGTCTGTCTTTTACCTCTATGCTGAATTAATGTTGAAACGACTGTATGTGTGTCAGAGCTCTCCCAGTTTTTAGTCTCGGTTTCCTCTTGACGGATATCACAGTAGTCGAGGCAGCTGGAAATGAAGCTTTGCTCTCTTTGACCTTTTAAGAGTCATTAGAATAAGGTAATACCACATTCGTTTCTATGGAAATTACAAATCTGCTCAAATCTGCCCAAGTACAGTAAAACTCACCGCAGTCTTCATTCACAACCGCAAATGACTAAATCAGAAAAAATCCCTTTTTCATCACTCCATAGCCCCTAGGTCACTAATAATCCTTTGAAAGTGTCTTATTTTGAAGTTAAAATGTGCAGATAACTAGTTCAATATGGCAGAGCAACTGTCCTTGTTTTGGTATTCTGCAGTTGGTTTGTTTATCTGTGAATATTTACACTTGTCAAATGAATTTGCGGTCTCTTCATCACTTGTATTCTCTAAACACTGCAGTCATGCCACTGCATCCATCTATATAGTCAATTTTTAATGAGTTCAGTCAAAATGACTTAGCAGAGATTGTTGTTCTTTTTCTGCTCTTGTATTTTTGGTGTGTTGCTGACTTCTGTTCACAAAAATTTATAGCTGCTTGTCTACTTGCGCTTACCTGAAGGAAAAAAAAATCCCCTGCCGCAGGGTTCTTCGTCAAACTATTGCCGGCCAGAAATAAAATAGGTCATCTGTTTTGATCACTGCAAAAATGAGTAGAATTCGAGTTATATATTTATTTATCTCTGTTAGCCTGGAGCTCATTACTGCATGGCTGAAACTATTAGTTGACCCAGAGCACTCAATGACCACTAAATTGTATTCTGCAGGTTACCACAGAAACTGTTCTCTCCTCTCCCACTCAGCGTAAATTGCTGCAATGACCAATAACAAATGCATATCATAATTTCTGAATCTCGTTGTGCTGCGCCATTCTTCATGCTTGTGTGCATGTCTCCGATGTACTTTTTTTAATCAGAGGAGATGGGGGGGATGAGGTGGGGGGACAGTCTGGCGCAGGCATGTCATACATTTATAGCAGTACAGTGGGAGCGTATGGCTGTCATTTCTGCTGTTACTAAGCTGCTGCAATGCCTCTCCGACGCCACTGTACACTGTAAACACATGCAGTGCTCCTCCAGGGACCTCTCTGTTTAACATGATCAAAGGGGGAACGGTACAAAATGCAATTTGATGCGACAGACTCCTCGCTTTTGCACGCGTTAAAATTAAAGTGTGTGATATCACCATACAGAGACTGATTCAGGCAGAACGTGGTGTTTTCTCTTGTTTTGCCTTATTAAAACACTTTCTTTGCCACATTTGGACTGACATAAAAGGGCCATCCTCAAACCTAATTCGATAATTATTTATTTATTTTTGCTAACACTTTACAATAGGGTCCCATTCGTTATCATTATTTAATGCATTAACTAACAATACCTAACAATGAGCAAGGCATTTGTTACTGTTAGTATTTATTTATCTTATCTACATTGTTATAAAATAAAAAGCAATACAACTGTTTAGTTTTAGTTAATGTTAGCTGAGATTTGCTATTTTGTGCCAAAATGTTAGATCAGATGGATCTGCACGTCAGAAATATCAAATAAATTAGATTCGATGGCAGAAGCTGAATCCCTGCCAGAAGATATGAGTCTTAGGTAACACGTTAGTTTAGGTTCCAATTCTCACTATTAAATAGTTGCTTATTCGCATACTTGGATATTGGCGGTTTATTAGTACTTATGAAGAACATATCAATACATACCGATGCATAACAATTCCTTACTAACTATTAATAAACAGTAATTAGAAGCTTATTAATGCAAAATTCGTAGTTAATAGTTAGTAGTGAGAATTGGACCAGGGAAGAGCAGAAGCAGGAGATGAAGTAATGATAATCAAAAAAGCAGAGTTTATTGAGCAATCTTACTTGCGTATGTTTCAATGTGTAGACTTTGTCTAGATGTTACACTACTTACTGCTCTGACTTTGTGTGACCAGTGCATTTACAAGTGTTATTATTATACTAAGGGGAAAACATTGGAAAATTACAGCCTTAAAAGTGGAGACTTTATTTTATCTCCTAATTGTGAAGACAAACATACTGTAGGTACCTTGGTGTAAAGTGTCAAGATTTTTTTTTTTTTTAGCATGCTTTAGAGGGAGATTGGGGGAAATCTCTTTAACCATTACCAGCATCCGCATCCACCCAGATGATGAGACGGCAGCCATAGTGACGTACTGTAGAACGCCCACTTCACTTCAGACAACCGCTTTAAGCAGACGTTTAAACCTCGAATTCGCACTGCACCAGATTCCCTCCGATTGAACAGATGCCAAGTGACAGCGCAGACGATTTAGTGTTTTAAACCGCACAACAAACTCAGCCCCCCGGTGTGCATCTGTAGGTCATTTCAATAATAACACAGAGAAAACAGTAAGAGCTTCCCTTAAAGACTTCAAAGTTTTCAAATTAGTTCAGCACTTTTGCGAAAGAGAAAAAAATAATGAGAGACAATGATCTCTGACCTTTACCCATGCTCCCATTCTCTACTGTGATTTGACAGAAATAGAGGAGGTGACTAGATGAAAAACTGTAGGCTGATTGCATCTACCAAGTGACAGCCAAAAATAAGGCTGCAGTCTGATAGACAGCAGAGGTTAGCACCTCTATTTCTTCCAAAAGTGTAGCAAATGCACACTATACTACGTTGAAAAGTATTGATTGTGGTTTTGCATGTCAATCACATAAGCTATTTGTTCATTTCCAGTGCAGACTTCAGGTATGAGATTGCTGTCAAATCTGTGGCCAAAACCGATTTTGAAAGCACTGAAAGGTTGTAAAAGACAGTTTGCTATTTTCCGCACAGGGAAAAAAAAAAAAAATGTTTCATCGCTTTTGCTAAAATTAGCCCTATTTTGCAGAGGACTATGAAACCATCCAACACGGCAATTTGACCTATAAGAAGCATAAAAAACGAGTAGCGTTTGTTTTTGCTCCCAGCTGCGCGGCTTAAATGTGTTAATTTGCAGACCTGCACTGTGTGTTTGAGCAGAGAGATGGCTCATAGCACAACTGTATCCCACATGATTTCACTGAAAAGAGTCAGTTATAGGGCTGCAAGCACTTGATCGTGGACCAGAGCTTTGGAGGTATCCAGAAAAAACATCAGTGGATTTTAGGTCAGTCCCTCTGCTGCCCCACATGGAGAGGAGGCCAAGAGCCTCTCCTGCCCTTTAATGTTTAATCAATAAAACCCACCCAGCTCATGACTACAGGCTAAAATATTTTGGCTGAAAAAAACTGCATGCATCTGAAAAATGTGACAGGGAAAGGTCAATAGATTTTACTCTATCTGCAGGTGTGATTGATTATAACTGACCAGTGCTGGTGATACAGGACTAAAAGAGCTCAGCCATTCATTAAAGCAAGTCAAGAGTCGAACATCTGGAATGAAAGAAGATGATAACCGATTAGACAGGAAGATCTTGCTACATCTGACCTTTTTCTGTGGCATATTTTGCACTCCTTTGTCTCCCTGGCTTTGCTGCTTGATTTTTTTAACACACTCGTTTTCGTGTATTTCATTCTATTCTTTCCTCTCCTCTCCGTTGCTTTCAGACATCTTTGCGTTTGGATGCAAACTTGTTTTCCTGCATAAGTAGTTCTTGGTTTGAACCATTTTGTTCTCGAACGTCATTATTAGCAGTTGAGAAACGGAGCTCAGAATAGAGGATTAATTATGGGCGTTTTGTCGTACTTTACTGAGCGCAGAGCCCATTTAAAGACTTAGCGAGCTGGGGACTTTCCAAAAGACTCCCATTTAATCTTTTCCATGAGAATGCATTTTCTCCTTCAAATTTAACATACGTATTCACGCTGCCTAATTATAACTATACAGCAACGAATGGGTTGCAGTCACCCACACAAATATACACACAAGAGAAAGCAATGATCAAAGGGAGCGTGTTGCTCTAAAAGGCCTGTGTTATACTCATTTTACTAAAGGCTCTTAAAACCTACTTAGCGTAGGGGGAGAGGGGCATTAGCCCTCAGAGTGCCAGGCATATGTTATTGTTCTCTTGATTGTTTCTGCATGCATATGCAATGCTTTAAATCTGTTCAGCTAAACCAAATCTCAGTGATGCATTCTGGCACGATGTATATAAAGACGTTATCCCATATTTCCTATTTGTAACACTGACCCACATTGGACCCAATGTATCCGGGTCTACAACAACGTGATGCTAATTTAACGCGCCACACCAGGCAAAGAGGAGATACAATGTAATTGTTTGATTTATTTTTTAAAACTATTAAAGCTAAACAGAAATCTTTAACCAGTTTTGTCATACATGTGTAGCATTAGACTTTCTCATTGTCCGTCACTGATGAACAGGATTGTAAAAATTCTGTCATAATCTAGGGCCTATTATTACCTGTCATTTTAATTTTCGAATTACGCCCTTTGTGTAATCAAACACATCAAGGGAGACTGATGGAGTGACAACTGACATTAGATTTTGTGCCCGAAAGCTTAAAAATGCTGCCTTCGGAGTTTGATTTCCCACAATCATGTTCTTTCCATTTGTGACAGTTGAGCTAAAAAATAAAGATGGCGTCTGAAAGTTGCGGTTGGTGGTCAGTTTGTGTGTAAATGTTTGTTTTTGGCCGAAAACATTGTAACGTTTTCCACTTCCGATGTCATTTCAAGTAAGAAATGTCTATTGTTAGCAATAAATTAAATATTAAATATTTATCACTAAAGCTCACTCTATTTTGCTGTATATCAGTTAAAATGTTACACTGCCTCAAATGCTAAGTTTGCGCAAATGAATTCAATTTCTAGAGACTGTTTTAATTTTGTTCTGGAGGCTGAATGTTGTTCATGCTCTACACTGGAGCATACTCGCCACCAACTGGACATGTTTGGAATTACAATTACAGTTACAAGTTACTTGTCTCAATGTAATTTGTCAAAACGACGGATTTTTCAGACAATGTCAATGATTGAAAATATGCATGTTCAAATGTATATATCATCACTGTAGGAAGTAAAGGCACAATGCAACACTCGGTCTGCGGATAAAAATGTCAGTTTAGGAGCATCTCTTAAGAATTGTGTTGGGCTAGGCTTTAACATTTACCAGCAGCAATACAGAAAGCCATAATAATCTAGTTTTAAAGGGATATGAGCCTTGTCTCTTCATCATGACTTTCATTAGATTGTGTCTCAGTAAATTCCACAGGGTGATAGATCAGTCATGCAGAAATGCCCTTGCTGAATTAATAGGTAAAAGCCAAATCTAAAATTCAAATATGACATACAGTATACAGTAAAAGTAACCCACATCAGTAATGAGGCTGTACGACTATCTTCACTCTAATTAAGTGTTGCAGTACTTACTAGAATTGTCTTTCGCCTTTTCAAGTCAAACCGCAGAGCAAAATTTCAGGAAAGACAAAGTCGATGTGTTCAAATGACAAAATGACCCCATATGAAAAACGAAGAGTTACCGGAACTAAACGGTGTGAGTGTCATCAACAAACTAGCATTGAGAAATCCACCACAGAAACACTTTAACACCACAAGTGAAGCAGGGGACAGATTGACTTTCTCCATTTAGGTGTATTATCTTTCAAACCCATGGGCCGTATTGGGCAGGTTGCAGACATCAACTCTCTGAGTAGCTCTCAAATAGAAACCAACACCACAATTTACCTAACTGAGAAATAAAATAAAAAAGGTAATTTTTTAAAGAAAATTCAATACTTCATAGGGGATTAAACTCATATGGCTCAAGGGGTATAGCTTTACATTTTAACATTTTTTGTTTGCTTGTTTTTTGTTTCAATCAAATACTGTAGCCTTCCTGTATCTCAATCACTGGAGCAAGGCGCTAGCAATGCCAAGGTCATGGGTTTTATTCCCTGGGAAAACAAATACTGATAAAATGTGCACCCTGAATGCAATGTAGGTCACTTTGGATAAAAGTGTCTGCCAAATGCATAAATATAAATGTAAATTTACTTTTCTCAAGACTTTTAGATGCAAGAGTTTACTTCTGCAGTGAATGTGTCACTGGGTATATATGTGCCAGAATATTATGAAGAGTTGTGTCGAAATTTACTGCAGGTAAACTGATGTAACTTTGTCATGCAATGTGTTGCATTGTTTTGTTTTTATTTTGTGCCCCATTAAGTCACCAAAAATGAAAATTCTGCCATTTTTTATTTAACCTCACCATTTCAAACCTGTATGATTGTCTTCTGTGGAACACAAAAGAAGATATTTTGACTATATATATATATATATATATATATATATATATATATATATATATATATATATATATATATATATATATATATATATATATATATATATATATATATATGAAGAGTTCAGATGCAAAAGCCTCTAAGTGCCATTTGAAATTGTCTTCTAAAATGATAATTTTTATCAAGCTTGTATATTTAAGTTCAGTAATTTCACTTAAATGGCAATGAAGATTACCTATTAATTGTCATTTAAGTGAAATTACTGAACTTAAATATACAAGCTTGATAAAAATGGTCATTTTAGAAGAAAATTTCTAATGGCATTTAGAGGCTTTTGCATCTGAACTCTTCATATATATATATATATATATATATATATATATATATATAAATGTGTTACAAAATTAAGGTAAGTTCATAAAACAATGAATTTGGGGTATGTACATAACTGAGATTTGCCTCAGTACAAGTGCCTTTGGGGAATTATAAGAAAAGCAGGGTAACACTTTATTTGAAGGGGTGTGCAAGACTGTCATGACACTGTCATAAACATGACATAACACCTGTCATGAACATGAAGTAGTCTTTATGAATGTTTATGACTGTTGTCATTAAGTGTCATTCGGTAAATTATGACACTTTTAATGCAAAGTTGACATTGTTTAAAATGTCTTTGTTATGACAACTTGACATTAACCAAGAAATCATAACTAGTCCAACGTGTACCACTTTACTTGAGGTAAGGGGAAATATTAATGACACTGTTGTTAAAGCATTTGACAGTGTAATAACCCTTAATCACTTATAACTAGTACAATGTGTTCCACTTTACTTGAGGTCAAGTAAAATATTCATGTCACAGATATAATGGTGTCATGACAACCAAAGTTAAAACCAACCATAACATATGACAGGGACAGGGTAATCATGTTAACACAAAGCTAAATAACTTATTTAAGTTTGAGAATTAGACCTGTTATGACATATTTGTGACAGGTTGACAGGTTATGATTTCTTGGTTAATGTCAAGTTGTCATTGTTATGACATTTTAAACAATGTCAACTTTGCATTAAAAGTGTCATAATTTACCGAATGACACTTAATGACAACATTCATAAAGACTCCTTCATGTTCATGACAGGTGTTATGTCATGTTTATGACAGTATCATGTCAGTCTTATGCACATCCCTTCAAATAAGTGTTACCAAAAGGTGTTGTTGTTTTCCCATATGAAGTCTGCATTATTTGGACATGTCATTTTTACATGTTGAGTTTTAATACAAGAGCATATGTCCTATTTTTTGCATGTGACGAGGTAAAAACTACGAGATGACAGATCATTATCCTAAAACAGTACTCAACTAAATAAGCTGACCTCAAAAACATGGCCTTGCCTTTGTTCTCTCATATTCCTGGTCAAAGACTCGTCTCACCTGATCTCCCTGCCATTGTTATTTGATGTCTTTTAAACTATGCTGAGTCAAGGAAAATGATGTTTCTGAAAATACATTTTGACATATAACATCATGCTGTTTTTAGCTGCGATGCTCAATGTTTTTCTGATCAAGAACAGTCTTTGGTCTTTTCAAACAATCCTGAAAGACTTAGTAGTTACCAAAGACAGCATCACTGCCTGGATAAAATGAATGCCTTTGACATCAAAAACAACACCCTATCAGCAATGTATCAGTTATGGGGTAAAAAACAGTAGGGGGTTTCAAAGTCAGGGAGGAACAACTGAGAGAGTGAGAGGAAGACATTTTACACTTAGAAGAAATGCTTAAGTAACCCAACCCAAGCCTGAGGATGCACCACAGGTTAAATAAACTGGGCAAATGAAGATCACTATCATCAAAAGAAAACTATCATTAAAAGTACAGTTCACTCAAAATGGAAATTCTGTTATTTACTCTCCTTCTTTTATGCTCAGCAGAAGAAAGAAAGTCATATCGATTTGTAACAAGAGTAAATGATGACAGAATTTTCATTTTTGGTCTGGCTTTCTTTGCAATGTTCAGGTAATGCGTGTAAACGAAAGATATTCTTGATAAATGTATAGCATAAAATGGCTGAAGTTAGTTATTGTGTCTTTAAAGTCATTGTATTCATCAAAGTCGATTTCTTTCCCCTCAGCTGATCCCTTGCAGATAGGATCTCTGCCTGGAGCAGTCATCTCTCTCACCGAGGCGATGCAGTGCCATCTTGTGTAGAACATGCAGTTCACCTCTTAAGTGCCATTCTAACTACTCTAGATGTCTAAAACCTGAAACCTCACAATAGGCTGAACGATACGGAAACATCAAACATTTGGAGGTTTTTTTTTTTCTGTAGTGCTGGTTTCTTTTTTATCTCATCTCGAGACATCGAACATTTTGGGATTTTCCTCTAATCTTGCCCCCATACTCTCCTCCTGATTCGATACTGCATTATGAGGTTTTTATGAAAGAAACACTAGAGCTTCTACGTATTTCATAGGAATGGCAATAGCTGTGGCTAGGAAATGAGAAAATAAGGAGCGAAAGCATACATTAGTGCTGTGGTTATACAGTGCACATGTTTGCCTTGTTCTTTCAGGGCGGTGTTTCCCAATCATTTTGCCGTAGTGTCTATGTGTGGTGATAAATAAGATGTATTGCTTTTCCTTGTAAATCAAGGGCGTGGAAAAACCCAACTGGAATTAGATCCGGAGTTATCAGGTTCCATTCAACAGGAAACGAGGGGATGTTGGGGCTTAAACATTTCCGACCCTTTCCATCTTCCCTCCATCCACTTCTCTCTCTCTCTCTCTCTCATCCCTGCATCTGCAGCACAGCACCTTCGTAAATCAGGCTTAAGGAGTCACGTCACTGATGGACTCTATCAGAATATTATCACAGGCCTGCACACACTTTTACACAGGATTACGCTCTCCACCGTACTTAATGCTGCGACTACAGGGCCGTTTACATGGACAGCCTCATCCTGCCAGAGACAGGTCACATTTACTGTGCCCGTGTAAATATTTACGCCTTACAACAAATTCACTTCTTGGCAGGGCCTAATATCAAACGGATCCAGACCATCAAAACAAAATTAGGAAGAAGTGAAGAATCTCGCCAAGGAGTCGGAGTTTGCTTGCACTCTAAAATGTAGCCGTTTTGTTTTCGCTTCAGATCATGAAAAGAACGACCGCGACGAGATCGTCAACTCAAGGTTAATGTGAAGAGGAGTTGGTGATACACAGCTCCAATCTAGGCCCACTCAGCGCTGCTGCCTTTTCATTTCTAGTGTTCATCTTGTTATCTGTAATTGTTAAGGGATGAGAAGACCAAGGTCGGGGCATTGCCTGATAAGCATTTGTGTGGCAGCTTTGCAAATTGATGCTTATGGTCCAGTGCTGAAGGCTGCCGGCTGAGGATTGTGGGTGGGAAAGTGAGCTGCCTGGGCATAAGACAATACAATTATGAAAATGATCCATTTCATAATGTGTCTTTTAAACATTGACTGATCATATAGCTACAGCGGCGGCGGTAGATGCAATAAGCAGACAGCAGAATGGGGTCTATTTGCCCGGCAAACCTAAATGTAAATATAATGAAGAAAGTGTGCACACCGGGAGAGTGTGTTTAAAGAGCATTGGTTTAAAATGTTCTCATCTCATGGCCACCTCATATAGGCAATAAGCACTACCAATGATGTTTTATTCATCTACATAAGTGAGAGTCAAGCCAGTCCCTGTTGAAATATTACAAATTATCATTTATATTGCTTCATTTTGTGGTGGAGAGTGGCTCTCTTTAGATCTAGTGTAAAGGAGACTGGGTAGAACAGCTCAGGAGCTTTAGAGGTCACAGGGATGACAGCGGGTTGGTGGTGAGGAGATCGGCGAGGTTTGTGTTTGAGTATGAGAACAGCAGAGTACAGTAATGTTCATCCATTTTACAAGATACAGTGGCCCCACACACATGCACACAATTGTAATGATACTTTAAATATGAACTAAAACTGCCAGTGGGTGGTGGGTCATTAAATCATTCATTTGATCAACTGATTTGAACGGTTGATTCATTCAGGAACAAAACAAATTACCATCTTTATGAAAGAGCCACTGAATCATTGACTCACCTGATTAGTTTTCGAGAATTTGGAGGGCATTGTAACTGCATGGTAGGCTACATCACGCAGTGAAATCATGCACTGTTAAAAGGGTTAGTTCACCGAAAAATGAAAATTCTGTCATTGATTATTCACCCTCATGTTGTTTCAAGCTTCATTGATTTTTGGAACACAAATTAAGATATTTCTGATGAAATCTGAGAGCTTTCAATCCCTCCATTGGGATCAACACAATTTACACATTCAAGGTCCAGAACGAAGAAAGACATTATTAAAGTAATCCAATTTTAATTCTCAATTTCATGAAGCGACACAGGTGCTTTGTTTGTAGAAAAAAGAGAAAAAAAGAGAAGGGGGGGTGGGGGGGCACCATGGGTTGTGTTGACTCAAGACCGGTAGTTGTTCCGTAAACGTGCATAATATTATTATGTCAATAAAGAGGTAAATTATTGTTGTTCTTGTTGTTTTGCACTTGCGTCACTTCATAAAATCGAGATGAAACCACTGGAGTCACATGGATTACTTTAATGATGTCTTTTCTATTATCCTGGACCTGAAGGATAAGTAAATTGTAAATTGTTTTGTGGAGGGAGTAGAAGCTCATGGATTTCATCAAAAATATCTTTGTTTATGTTCAGAAGATGAAGAAAGGTATTGTGGGTGTGGAACAATGAGTGATTAATATCAGAATTTTCATTTTTGGGTGAACTAACCCTTTAAGGCTTTGTTTTTGTTTTGTTTTTGCATAGTGAGTGAGATAATCGAAAATGTACGCTTACACATTGTTAAAACAACAATTGCAATATTATAGACTGTTCCCTGCTGGTGAAATGTTCTGCCTATTAGACTAAACTGGGACAACTGGGTTACAAAATATCAACCCACATGGTATCTGCAAACAATGCTACAGGTTTTTTCCTTTCTAATACACCTTTTTGTTCAATTATTTTTAACCAACTGATCTCTGCCTTTTTTGATGGATGCATAAGGTCAGGCCTCTCAAAATGCAGTTTTATGTAACAAAGTTTGGGAGGAGCACGTTCAGGTAATCAACCAATCTACTCATGAGGAAGCGGGTATAAATAAAGCTTTTCCTCACCTCCTGTCTCAGGACAAGTGTCTCAGCATCCCTCCACCACCCCATCACCTCACAATTGGCTTGGTCTAGCCCAGTATCTGGGAGTACTCTGGGTTCGGGAAAAATTCTGAGCTCGGAGCCCTCCCCCGGACCGCATGACAAATACAAATAAAAATAACTTTAGATTTCATGTTTGTGTGAACTTGTGAATTCACATATGTGTCCTTTTGGAATAATCACTGGTGCAGTTCATCATATGAACATATTCCACAAAGTTTGACAATCAGAACGTGTCCAAGACTGTCTTCATTTAAAACAATATATTTCAAATTGTTAAATATATAGAGTGTGCTTATGTTATATTGCTGACAGTAAATACCACATTATACATTTTGGGGGTAACTGTATGTAAGTATCTGCAACTACAGCTGTGAAGCATATCACAAGAGTACTGAACTAAAATGATAGTCTTTTCACACATTTCTTCCAATTGATCTTACCATGTCGAAAAGGTTAAGCCAAGGCTGACCTACTAAGCCCAAGATCCACCTATGCAAACATCACTCATCCTGAATTTGTATCCATTTATTTTAACGAAACCTCTCGATGTAGACCTCCAGTGCACGATATGCACAACTAAACAACAGATAAAGACAGAGATAAAACAAGAGAGCAAACTATGATCACCATGTGTAGCTGAGATATAGTATTCATCACAGAACAAAGTTGTCTTGTTGAAAACACGCAATCGTTATGGCTGCAAAAAAGGACTTAAAGCAAACTTTGTGGGTTAAATAAAGGTTTGTGTTGCCAGAGGGGACAGGGTGGTAGCAGCGATATATATCACCCAGCAGATATTTTGCCTCTGAGCCTCCTGGGATGGGGAATCTGTGACTCTACATGGGCGGTGAGTCCTGTTTGATGGACAGAGCTGTGACAGGCGGTGTCACACAAGCAGTGTGTGGCGGGTGTGGGCTGGGCAGGAGGTGATAAACTCTGTCACTTTTCCCAACTTCCAACGCTGATGAGAAAGGCATCTACAGCTGTCCTGCCATTACCATTTCAGAGACTCCACCTGCACTGAGCTTATGATAACCAACAGCTGGTTAGCCTGATAAACCAGCATCTCCTCTGGCCATAAAAGCAATTCTGAACATTGCTTTGCAGTTGATATATGGTGAATCTGAACACAGTGTTTGGACAGTGTGTGCATGTCTGTGTCTCTCTGTTTGTGTGTGTGTGTTTTAGACAGTGGTGGGGGTGTCTCTCCTACAGTAAAAGGTCATGGGTAATAGTCTTGAATGTGTGGAGGACTCCTGCAAATCTGGATGTGACGTGCTGAGCTGATGGCCTGTCACTGTGCCATGAATAGCCCTGCCCCTCCAACAGAACACACACCATTTGAGCACCAGATAAGAAAAAGCAGAGGAAAGAGACATAACAACAAAGGAATGAATAAACCATCTAAAGAGAGAATAAATAAATATAGGGGAAGAAAGATGAGAGGAAGCATGAGTGGAAGGAAAGAATGAACAAATAAACAAAGGAAGGAAGACAGGAGAGAAGGAGAGGAAGAAAAGAGTGAATGCCTTAAGCAAGGAAGAAAGGTTGAGATGAAGGAAAACGTGAACAAATGAACAAAGGAAGAAAGAGAAGAAGAAAGGAGCGAATGGATGGAAGGAAGAATGGGGGAATGGAAAAAATAATGAAAAGAAGGAAAGAGGTTAGGAACAAAAGATGAGGCAAAGAATAAGGAAGAAAGGATGAAAGTAAGAAAAGAGTCAACATATGAACAGAACAAAAAGATGAATGAAGGATGGATGAGTCAAAGGAAAGTGAACAAATAAACAAAGGAAGGAAGGGAGGAAGAAAAGAGTGAGTGAGTGAGTGAGTGAGTGAATGAATGAATGAATGAATGAATGAATGAATGAATGAATGAATGAATGAATGAATGAATGAGGGGAGTAAGAAAATAGTGACCAAATGAACGGAGAATGACTGGAAGAAAAGAGTGAATGGAGGAAAGAAGAAAAGAGGGTATGACAGAAGAAATGATGAGAGAAAAAAGTGAATGAAGGAATGAAAAGAGAAAGAAAACAGTGTTCGAATGGAAGAAGGAAGGAAGGAAGGAAGGAAGGAAGGAAGGAAGGAAGGAAGGAAGGAAGGAAGGAAGGAAGGAAGGAAGGAAGGAAGGAAGGAAGGAAGGAAGGAAGGAAGGAAGGAAGCTCTCAAATGAAAAAGAAGACAATGAAGGATGTACTAAAGAGAGACAAAAAGCTCTCTGTGTGCAGCTGAACAGGTGGAGTAACTCACAGTGGATTGTGGCAGCAGGATTCAGTATCTGGGGATTCAGCCATGATGCAAAAAGCTCCCTCCATTTAGAGCAAAGTCCAATCCCATCCAGAACACATGCAGGGCAGTTCTGCCTGGACCACCTCTCCCTCCTTCTGTCTTTGTCTCCCTCTATCTCTCTCAAGCACTCTTCTATCGGCAGACATTTGTGTCCATCATCACTGCTGAGGAGTTTCAGGGTGTGATGGGACAAAGCAGAAGCATTCTGTTACCTATTTCCATTCCTGATTTTTTTTTTTTTTTTTTTTTTTACAAATACAACAGAACTGACCCTAGCCTTAAGTAAATATTTCAGGTAGAACAAAATTAAAAGGAGAGAATTATAGAAAGAATGCAGTGATAACACACAAAGCAAAGAATGTGAATTTTTGTGCGCCTGTCATAGTTTAGTGTTTTATATTACAGCTCACGCTTTTGCTTGTCCTCAGATGTCTTTGCACATCAAACGAAGAGTGCAGGACATCAATACGCTGTTTGCCATTCGGTCTTGTTGGTACTCAGTCATCTCAATGCATGGCCTTAGAATCAATATATATATATATATATATAATTATTATTATTATTATTATTATTTATATTAAATTGAACCAACTGATATTGAAATACATTCAAAATTAGATGGGGAACTTTTGCTTTTTACACCTGCGTGATATAAACGTCCCTAACTAGTATTTTACCATTTACCAGACCATTGGCATTATCTCGCCGTCTCTTTTCACTCTCAAACCTCTGACAGCTGTAACAGCTCATATCAAGGTGTTGACCTCCAACGTGTCACTCCCTTTTTCATTATCCGCATCTCTCCTTGTCCCTCTTCGTCTCCCTCTCCACCTCTCTCTCCCATCCTCTCCTTTTCTTTCTCTCAGACCCTGTTATCTGCCTGCGATCCTCTGCTGATAACAATGTCTTTTATCTGCGGGTTACCTGCACAAAGGGACCTCCGAATTGATCAAATGCCAGGCGGCTGATGAGCCCTCAACAGAGTGCTTTTCCAAATCTCACAGGGCCAGAGGGGAGGGCGGACTAGGAGATGGGGACATGGCGTGCATCTAAAACACAACTCTAGCAGCTCACCGGACATTCAAAAGCCATTAAAACGCACAATAAACACACACACACACACACGCACAAAAAAACACTGGCATTTGCTGTCATTCTCTCTAGATATACCCCCATTAGAGTCCTTTCCTGCTGCCTGCTGTGTAGCCTTTCCTTAATCCGAAAACTCCCCCACACACGCACAGTGGAAGACAGAAGAAGGAGTGTTGTACTAGAGCATGCTATTAATTTCATAGCTGCATATATCAGAGAGCATAATGGAAGCTTATTTCCACCAAAGAATAAGAAAAAATAGGTGATTGTGGTGACCTTTTTGTCTCACAATTCTTTTTTTCTTGCTATTCTGAAATGCCAGATGTAATCGCAGAATTACAAGATATAATATTGAAGAACAAATCAAAATTGTTAGATATGTATGTATGAGAAAAGCCACAGTTCCCGTTTGTGGGGTGGGGGGTTTCTCCGAAACTCAAAATTCGGAGAAAAAAAGTAAAAAATGTGATTTCTCAAGAAAAAAAAAGTAATTCCGAGATGTAAATATATAGGCATCCAAAGATTTATATGCCCTCAGTTTCTCTTTATGATCGGTTTCTCTATAAGGTAGGTAGAAGACAGGCCACTCAACCGAGATAACGTAACGTTAATCCTGTCAGATTATCCATGCATTGAGTGAAGGCTACCGGTCGGCCAATCTGGTTCTGTCCATTAAAAATAAATTTTGGAAATAACAATCATGGTCCTGGACACTGAGTGACCTTACACATTAAGATAAAATCGGATTTTCTCCAGTCATTGTTAAAAAAAACAAGCTAAAAATACTTGCTAGCTAGCGTTAGTGAAGCGGCCAGAGGGATCGTTCTGCCTCCCCCTAAGCTCTGCCCACAAAAAAACGTCACCATGTTTACCAACTGAAAAGGGGTCTATACGGTGTGACTTACGCAATTGTGAGAAAAAAAAAAAAGTCAAATTTCCATAGTGGAAAAAAGCTTCCATAAGAGTGCAGGGATGGAGGAGAGAACGTCATCCCTGATCTACCTAGAAACAGAGAGCTGGCTTTGATATACTGTCACCATCCACAAATCCCCCTCCATGTTTACAGGAACACTTCCATTCCTCTTTTCCGTTCGCTGGGTGTTCGTACATGCGCACACGTGTTGCCGTGTCTACGTGCGCATGTTCGTCTCTGCAAACCAAACCAAACTGTGCTTGTTTGGATCTGCCTATGCACCTGAGACTAAATATGCCAGGATATATTTGGACTAGGATGCGTGTTTCTGTTGAAAATACACCCCCTCACCTATATGCATACACACAAACATGCACAGCTGGGCACAAACACTGCCAGTGAGATGTCTTTGACAAATTAAACCCCTCCGCCTCACCTGTCATCTTACTAGTCAGCAGGGAATGAGCAGGCTCGTGTGTCTCTGGATAAACCAAATTCCTCATCTCCGGGTTCAGTCCTCCTGCACGGCTTTGGCCCGTGTTGTGCACTGACCCCTTTCATGGCACAGACATAAATAACCTATGCTGGGTGAGAGGACTGCAGTGGCCACAGACGCTCTCGAGAATTCAGGCAGCAGACACTCTGCGGCAATATCCAGCACTTCCAAGCTAAAAGCGTGGCTGAAAATAAGCTGAGTAGCGCTTTGGGTTTAATGTTCTGTTCTGAAGAGCAGCAGGGAGAACAGAGCTGCATTATCATCCCTCATCTTTAAAAGCTTATATTCAGATTTCTGAGAACAGACTCTTTATAATAGACTAAAATAGCAGTGAAATCTCGACACTACTAAACATCATTTTCCTAATCAGAGTTCTGGCTGCTTTTCCTGTAAAATGAATCATTAAAAAAAGATACATTTACTTGACGAGTAAAAGTGTGTAATATATAGTAAGACTTTGATTTCACACAGTATCTCTTGAATTAAGTGTAATTTCTTTTTCTCCTTTCCCGCTGGCAAATTATTTTCCCATTTTCCGCATAAATCTCATTAAATGTTGTTAGATTCTTGCTTAAAAAAATAAGAAAGAAAGAAAACATTGCCGATGGTGTAGGAAAAGAAGTATTTGAGTCTTTGTGTTGTCATTTGCTCAGCCACAGATTGTTCCAAACCCTTTCTTTCTTCCACAAAACACAAGAGGAGATTTAGCAGGATGTTCACACTGCTCTTTCATACAATTAAAGTAAAGGGCAAAGAAGCACTGGCCAAAGCTATAGTAAAAAAGACCCAAATACATGCATATCCATATTTGGTGCATGTGATCAGTTTAAAAGGAGGATACATTTTTTGCCATCATAACAGCAAAGCTAGCATAACACTTCTTGACATGACAGATTGTTTGTTTATACATGAACATCAGCAGAAAATAACTTTAATTTCAGTTTATTCGTCTCACAAAACTATGGCAGACGACCAACATATAGTCAATGAGATTGTGGTGCTTTTTATCATCCTTGGAGCTTGAACATGTCTGTTAGTCTATCCAGTCACATTATGGAAAATATTCTGCCAAACATCTAAATCATTTCAAAGAACATCATGAAGATGAGTAAATGACCAATTTTTGAGTGAACTAACCTTTATGGAGTTTTGCTCGTCAATAAATTGTCTTTATTCGGTTTGATTTCTATTAAAAAGTAAAAGTACGTTTTAAAACAAGTAATAGTCATCCAATGTTTGGCCACGTTTACACAAAGCCAGGTATTTAGCAAAACGAATGTTTTCCCTCTCTCCGTTTTCAAAAACAACTTCGTTCACACACCCGCATAAATACGCCGTCGAGCGCCATCATAACTATGCCAAACCTATTGGCGGCAGTCTAGGGGTTAAGGATAAAGCCATGCAACAAGAGAGAACCTAAAACGCCGTTTCTCCCAGTTCACACGACAACACATAACAGGCATTTTCAGAAATCTCCACTTTGGCCAGAGTTTTTAGAAATAATCGTTTTCTGTGATAAAAACGGGGTTTTCGTATACATGAGAGGCCAACCGCAGGGAAATATCTGCGTTTTCCCTTCATGTAAATGGGGCCTTAATAAACAATATTATAATTAATAGTTACATTCTCTTTTTTATTGTTTTACATGCTTTATTAGCATCATTGATAATACGGTAACGAGCCTGATTTTGAGATTTTCCACACTCGTGGTTCTGATAACCACAGCTGTGATGCAGTATGCACTCGACGAGAGAAGTCCTCTTTATTGAGTGTGCCTTGTTCAGGCTCCAGCCTGGAACAGTGGGAAGGTATTAAGGAGTCAAAACAACTGTCTCTGTTTCTCCTCTTGTTGCATCTGTGCTGGAACTAATCGTTGTGTCCCGCTGTTCTCCAAAACTACACTTCACAGCTCTTTTTCTGAGGGTTGGTCTGGTAATCACTTCTCCACCAGCATGCACCGCTCTGGACTAATTAAGCCCCCTGAACAGGTTCTGGCGAAACGATTCTTTAAATCTCCCCTAACTGATGTGATGCCAGGGATGTGAACAGGTAGACGGTGGGCTCTTAGGGGGGGATCTGGCAGACTGTAGAGAAAAGAGTAAACTTCCCACAGCAAGGGCTTATGGGACTGCAATCATCCCCCTCTCCACCCCCGATTGTGGATCCCAAATGAGAATGTGAGCCTCCCAGAGCAAAACAGACCTTATTGGCGCTGGAGAATGCTAATGATTGTTTATTCTCTCTTTGAGAAGGTGATGGGGGGGAGGGGGGTTGGAGAGGTGATTGATTTGGTTCATTTGCTGTGATATCTATTGTAATTGTTACCGTGTTTGACAGCTGTGCCTTGGGCTTTGGGCACATGCAGAGAAGGAGAGTGCGCTCGTGGCGCTCGCTGTCGCTCCCCTTAATAATGGAGTGATTTGTAAATATGATTTATTTATTTGAAAGTTATTAGAGGCACACACGCTTTATTTGTTTTTTGTTTGACGGCTTCACGCGAAGGCTCCCGAGCCCATCACGAGCGTGGCTTGGCTTTCAGTGACAGCTTGTTTTGTGCTTTAATAACGACAACGGGTAGCAACGCTGCCACAACTCACCACTTTCATGCTCACTTTACCAGAGGCTACGAGTTAAAAAAAAAAAAACGAAAAGAAAGAAAGAACACAACTTAAGTGCGAGCTGTAACTGTCATCGACACTCCCCTGTCTCCTGCTGACAAATTTGACAGCTCTGAAGCAAAACAGTTGCAGGTAGCTGAGATAGTGGTGTTATCTTTGGAGATGGCAGGCCAGTTTTGAGTTATACCTGCCTGTCACTTGTCTTTTAGAGGGATCTTCAGAGACAACCGTGTAAAAATAGCTCGCCTTTAGAGTGCTGAATACCGACTCTGTCAATATCTATGAGTTTTTTTTAGACAGACGATGCACAATGTCAGCTCCACCAAACAGACACTTAAACAAAGATGCACAGCAGTTACCACCAACTAAAGTAACGGAAGTGTGACAGCTCCTGTATTCATACTGAAAAGTAAAAACTGTGATTTCTCATATACATTTCACAAATGGTTAAAGCTCACATGTGAAAATCTGAACCTCTTTTTGAATATTGAAGCTTGGTTCCGTGTCTAAAAAAAGTGTCCATTTTCAATAAACGGCTGAAGACGCACTTGATCCATTAATACTAACACTTTGTCTTCTATTCTATATCTATTTTCTTTAATAATAAAAAATACAGGTAATGTGTTTAACTGATTAAACTGGGAAGGGTCATTGCATATCGTTGTCTTATTGTTAGTTTAACTGCTTCCATTATTCTCATTTGTAAGTTGCTTTAGATAAAAGCATCTGCTAAATGAATAAATGTAAGTGTAAAATGTAATAAAAGTATTCGGTAATACAAAAGTATACAAATTTTCGGTGCCTTATTCAAAAAATGAGAGGTCTGCTAGATTTCTCTATTTTAGGGCTGTCACTATTATTTTGAGATTAATTAAGTAATCATGTATTTTCTGTGGTAATAAAAAGACCTAAGACTTTAAAATGACTTACATATACAATAACAATACGGCAACAATATTTGGTTCAAATAAAGTGTCAAAAGCAAGTATGCATATGGTTTAGAACAACGCTTTTAAAATAGATCATATAAATTGTCATCTTATGTACCTTATTATAACATGACTGCAGAGGACGCCAACGGCCTGATGTTCTTACACTCTATACTGCAGATCAAATCCTTGTTTAAAGGGGTCATGAACTGGCTTTTTAAATTTTATTATATTGTTGTCTGAGGTCAACTTATGACATTCGCTTGGTTTTTGCATTCAAAAACACCAAAATGAATAAGTAATAGGCTTTGTACCCAAGTTGTGAGCCAACTTGAAAAACGCTCAGTTTTTATCGGCGTCTCGCACTGAAGACTTGGAAGCAAACGCCCACTGCAGTGAGTGGAGAACAGTTTTGCATATTATAATGATTTTCAGCTCACCTGTCGATGCACTTGGGGGAAATTGTTTTGAAAACCAATGTTGTAAAATGGCAACCGGAATGATTCGCCCATACATGTCCGACCCAGAGTCCGTGTGTTGCACAATTTCTGTCAGATCCAATATAGACGGCACAGCACCATTCTTTACTCTTAATCGGTCTGCAAATCCAGTCGTTTTAACAAAACAATCCTCAGTGAAATGAAGCGGACAGACGGACAATGTTTTACCTCATCAGCTTCATTTAACATAAAGTTTATCCATGCAGTCCTATTGGAATCCAGAAGCATGCAGTGACTGTCTTCTTCAACACCCAGGCACTGCGCAATATTTTGAATTGCTCGATCTGGTTTGTCATCACGAAGAAGGCATCTATGTTATTTAGCTATGCGTGTAATGCGCAAGTCGGTGGGCGGGGCTAAAGTAGGCGTTGATCTTCTTCGGAGGTGGTGTTTTATCGTCTTTGACATCATAGTTGCCCACTTTCAAAAACGAGTCGTTTGCAGAGGCTGGTGTCAATAAAAGCTTTTCTTGGACTAACAAGGATGTTTTCAGTTCAGGAACTTACAGGATATTCTTGTAATATGATGACCTCTTAGATGTCAAAGCTCAAGGAAATTTTGATTTCTCAGTTTATCACCCCCAATATTGGCCAAATTACATTTAATTCAAATATGTACTCTAATATTTGGCAACTTCTTTAAGATAGAAATGTTACAGTCACTGTAATTTCTTGAGCAAATATATAGAGTGTTTAAACTTTGAAATCGCAATGAACAGATACATGCATACCCAGATTGTTTAAGCAACCCGAACTCACAGCATATAGGCCTACAGAGACGCATGTAAAAGTTAAACTTTTATTCAGAGAACGTAGAACTCTCAGATGCACGTAATCTACGGCTTAAAAAAATTACAATTAAAATTCAAAACCGTATGCAACCAACAAGTGTTCAGAGTAACAAAGCATTTGTGTTTCATTTAGATTTCTGCTTTTCATTATCGTGGACACTCTTTGTACCATTGACCAGAATGAAGAGTACAATGAAATGATCTAAATCCATTTGATCTAAACAAATCTTGTGGTTGAACAGGAATACATCAGTCCCCAGATTTTGAATCAGAAAAGAAAGCTAGGCCTATACTCTGTATACACATTTGCGAGTGCAGATCCTCTTTAAATGCTCATGCGATCACTTCTGATCTTCATCCCTGAAGGAATCTAATTCTGGTTCCTTGTCCTCGGAGACAAAGCCTGCAGCTCAACAGCAGGTGAGCATCTCCCTCTACTGGAGTCAAGCGGAACAGTGCTGCTTCACTTGCTGCTTCCTCTCGAATGTCCCCGTTCTAAAGGGACGTCTGGCATTCTTCATGCGTACAATGAAATATGCAGCAGCCACTCAAGCAGAAAGGGCTTCACTGACCTGTGCCATGTGCTTCATACCAACGCACAGGTGGCAATAGCTGAGGTGACCTGTTCCCTCCCACTGTTTGTATTACTATGTAAAATAAATCGATGTCCTCCAACACAGCATCTCAGGGGAGGCGAGAAGAGAGAAGAGGGTCGGTCTGTAGGTGTGTGTGTGTGTGTGTGTGTGTTCAGGTACGATGCTGTTTTACAATATCAGGCACATCAGCGCCTTGAAATACACTGACAAGAAATGGATCTGCTTTCGGCAGTAAATTGATTAATTCTGGAGTGTCAAAAGGAAGGACTTCAGATTGCCAGTGGTCTTTAAGGTAATACGCTACGACAGTTTAAGAGTCATGAAATGCATCGCAATAGCCTTGAAGTGGAGAGGTTAAAGTGGAGGAGAGAGAGAAAGAGAATGCAGGAATGAACGCTCCTCTCGACGTGCGCTAGCATCTTTTCTCTGCGCCAAGGTCAGCGAGGCTGAAGAGGAGGCAGCGGCTGTCTGCTGCTATAGGAATTGTAATCAATTCTTACATTTCAAGGGGAGCAAAATCTGAACAAGTCGCTCAAAGGAAGATAGATGAGAGAGCACAGCCACAAACACTCAGATCAATAATATTCATAGCGTACAGAAAAAAAAAACCCAATAAATTACAATTTTAATCAATGATCTGTGGAGGAGATGTACAGAGACATGCTGCAGTAAATTTGCCCTTAACCATTGCAAAATGCATTATTCAGAAAAGCGAGGGAAGGGGGTGTTTGTGGATTTCTCAGTTTGAAGTGCCAGCATTGTGCTTCCATTGCTTCACTGTTTATCTGTGTGTAGGTGGGATGCGAAAGTAAGTGAGCATAGAGAGTAATATATTAGGACAATGTAAAATCTCAAAGACGTGTGGATGTCCAATTAGAAGCTAATAAGATAAATAATAATCATAATTATGTTTTATCATGCTGTGTCTGAGCATTTCCGACTGGAGTCTCACAATGGAACACGAGGCGAAAAAAGAGGCAAAGCTGAAAGGAAATTTTTGAAATAGCCCCTTTCATTTTAGTCAACGTGACCGGCTACATCTTCTGATCCCAATGCTTTATAATTTGATAAGGTGACAATACAGTCTCAGTGCCACAAAACATTAAGCTCCTTCATCTCTGTCTGTGGAAATTATGTGAAAATGTGCCGTTGTTATCTTAAAGGGATAGTTCTGTCATCATTTACTCACTCTCATGTTGTTCCAAACCCTTATGACTTGCTTTCTTCCGTGAAACACAAAAGGAGAAAATGTGAAGACAAATTATTCCAATGATCTTTTCCATGCAATTCGAATAAACTAGAGCTTTTAAACATAAAAAAAAACACCCGGGTAAAAGCATCAAAGTGGTCCTTGCGTATACAATAGCATTGAATGAGAAACAGACCAAAATTTCAATTGTTGTTCAACGACAGCTTTTCTCTTCAGAAAGATGTTAAAGTGTAATTTCGATGATTTTCAACCTACTTTGTATTGTTACAATGTCGACAGAGGGTTATTAATGGAACAGTTATTATAAGAGTGGGTTTATCACTAAAAATTGTGTCGTACATTGTCTTCAAACAGCACTTTAAACAGCACTATGGTAAAACAGCACTATTATCTTTAAACAGCACTATGGTAAAAATGGAACACTATGGCAACAGTTTTCATCCCTGTATGTGACATTTTTCTCTTCCGTTTGGTCTAAAACACTGTGTTTGTGGTCATCCAGTTTGAAATGTTATCTACAAACAAAGACATTTCAGATTTTCTGTCATGGCATTCTCTCCGTATTTAGCCTTACTGACTAGAACGCACTGGATCCATCGCCGGAAACCGAAAGTAACTCTAAATGTTTACTCTTTAAATTCTTGCTCATGGGAACAATACAATTCAATAACATTATGACTAAAACGTTTGCTATAAAGTATGTTCTACTCAAGCAAGTTAGTATTTGACTCTAGTAAGCATAACACCATAGCAGACTGGTGGGAGTGGCCTTGGACGGCAACATTATGGGTCCTACCTAAAGAGGAAGACAGCAGCCTTTTTTTCTGGTCAGGTAGCACAGATTTAAAAATTGCCTTTCTATGGTATAAGCAGACTGGTTTTATTGAAAACCCTTTTTGGCAGCAGTGAAGTACCCCTGAAACTGCTACATTATGAGTAAGTGCATCGATTTATTGCAATGATGTGACTCAAAAGATTAAGACACCACTACCTCTCTCATGAATTGGCCGAGAAATGTTAGGGAGGATGTCACCATTTTAGTGATTTTGAGTGAGAAATGGTGTGCGTGTGTGTGAATTTTGGTCTGTTTCTGGCACAAAAATATAGTATGGAAAACAGAAAACTTTGTATATAGCATAAGAGTTATACTTCTGTACAAACTTACTATTGCACTTTTGCATCCTTTTAAGCTTGAAAGTCTCTATTCTTTGCAAATGGATGGAAAAGAGCATAGAAAACAGCCTTCAGTTTTCCCTTTGTGCTCCGCAGAAGAAATAAAGTAATGTTGGTATGAAATGACAAGAAAGCCAGTAAAAGATGAAAGAAATTTCATTTTTCCCTTTAAGGAGCATCTGTATTTCTATCTGAACTGACTCTTAAAATATTGTTGTTGGTGTAATCCAATGTAGTTGGGGTGATTTACACCTATTAAATAATATTTCTGCCTTGAGTAAAACTACTTAATCAAGATGTTACCACAAAACCATCTTCACAGTGCAGGTTTTATGAGATATGTCAAGTTCTATAATACAGCCCTATTTTCCCCCCAAAAGCCTGTAAAACGTGGGTGGCATTCCTCAAATCTCCCCTATATAGGCTCTCTGACAGGGTTTTAATGCCACCAGTAAAACTTTTCAAAGTCGCAGTGCTTCCAGGAGTCGAGACATGTGGGGGTCGGGGGTCTTCCGCTCAGCTGGAGAGGCAGCCACACAAAGGTGGCGCAAGCCACTATCAGTCCCTTTGAGATGATAATCTGCGAGATCGCTCTTGCAGCGACAAACGGGGCAACGGAGACTGCCATCTTTACATTACTGAGAAAAGGCCAATGCCGACTGACAGCTACAAATGAGCCCTGCTCCTGAGCCTAGACACAATCACAGCCATCTAAACCCACACTGACGTTTTAATCCTCCCGAAATAACCTACTCTGAAATTCTCCCACAGAGGCAATGAGAAATAGTGTGTGTGTGTGCGTGTGTGCGTGTGTGTGTGTGTGTGTGTAAAAATCAAGAAATGGGAAGAGAAGAGCAGACATTGAGAGGAATGCTTGTGTGAATATCCTGTATGAGTGCAACTGTGATTCTAGATCAGTGGTTCTCAACTGGTTTTGCATCACAATCCAGACTTTACAATGAACATTGGGATGGGTGATATGACCAAAATGTTATATTGTTATGTGTCATTTCATTTCACAACAACAATATAGGCCTACATCACATAATAGGTAACTTGATTTGTTACAATATCAACATTTTGGATAGCAGTGAAAGATTTTAATACTACAGCAAAAATTAATTCTAATAAACAGGGATTTAGGTTTTATATGTATATCTTATAGTAGTATTCAAATAAGAAATACTACTAAATGAAGTAATCAAGTTTATAAAAAAAATACAAAAACATAAATTACAATTGAAATGCTTAATTTTTTTTTTAAAGTTACAAGTTATTCATCAAGAGCCGTGAATGTATAGCAGAAGTTATGGTAGTCTTTTCTTCCCGATTTTAACATATATCCAAGTGAAACTGCTTCTCAAACAAGATAAAATGTAGAGCGGGACATGATTTTGTCCCTCAGGAATTAATTGTGTTGGATTGCTGATGTTTGATAATGCAGCGATCTCATGCGAGTGACAGGTTTACCCACCCTCGCAACGTAAAACTCATCATCAGAGATGTCATTGGGACAGGGAGGGGAATTGATTTCAATTTTAAAAATACCATGAATTAAAATATGCATACATGTGCACTGACAAGTCATTTGCAATTAATACAGCATACTGGTGACTTTATGGTGACTTGAAGGACACAGACAGCAGGTGGTACATGAGGTTGCTGCCACTTTAAGATTTAAGATGTACTGAGCCAATATATTGACACATCGATTGACACAATTGATTTTTTTCCCCCCGTTTACATTCACTTTACACAAATAGTCGATTTATTAATCAACTGTTTCAACTTGCACATGCTCAAGAAGTGCGAAAAACCCAAACTCCATCGGTGACAGAGAAGAAGAATAGTGTGTAAGATCTACCCCCATAATGCCAAACTCTAATTTGACACCATCATGGTACCAAAATAGTGAACTAAACTGCATAACGTCCAACAAAATGCTAAGTACTCGACACCTATGTGACAAAACACACAATGCCACAAGGATCAAGCTGGACTTGCTGCGAGACCTTACTTAGCCTACACAGTCGATCACAAACAGACAAACAGAACAGCACAAGGGCCAGTTCTCTGTTTTGGCACGTTTTTTACCCCTCCAACACCAAATAAAGTGTAATTTAGAACTAAATGAGATGTTTCAAATTATATCCGATTCAAAACTTTTACAAGTCTCTCCTCGTCAATATTTGATTATTAATTATATACATGACTAATCCAATGATAATTTAGTGTAGGTGGGGTTTCCTGACACTACCATGTTTTTGTTTATTTTTAATTTAGCTAGCTTTTGCTACTGACAGATGATTTTTTTTTTTTTTTTTTTTTTTTTTTTTTTTTGCCAGGAAACAGTATGTCTGTTTGGATAATGGACTCAAACAACAAAACTGGTAATGGGGAAGTGGAACCTTTTAAAAATGTATCAAATATACACCGTTATATATAGTTGCATTTTATTATTTGTATTTAGTATTTTCCCTGTCGTCCCATGATCAGAACAGACCTGTGACCACCTGTTGGGAATCACTGTGAATCAATGTGCATTCTCCCTTAGAGTGATCTATCGTCTGCAAGGGCACAGAGTGAATGCTGGATGATACCCTTTAGCTGATGATTGGAGATATGTCTTAAAAAGATGACAGCTCTCACTTCATCTATGGGCTGGGAGAGAGAGAAAGAGAGTGTGCTTTTATGGCCAGTGTCCTATTAAGAAACCCTGTCAGAAGTCAGGAAAAGAAGCATAATACAGCTGTAGCTGAGTGACACAGTGACATAGAATTCCAGAGAGTGAAGAAACTGTGTGCATATTTGTGTGAGCAGGCAAGGAGAGAGAGAAACAAAGAGAGTTTTGCACCATGCACAAGAGGATAGAAAAATGCCACAGACGTGCTTGGTATTCAGTCTTCATAATCAGTGTCTGTGCATCCAGTGACACGGATGAGGAATTGCTCCTTTCTTTTACGAGTCTCTCGATGCTGTCAGAAATTATCACAAATAATTGTACACACAGGAAATTAAGAAATATGACAAAAATGACAAATGTATGCATATTATGAGGAGGAATAGATTTCCAAGAGTGTCGAGGGAGGACTCAAGCAAACTCTGTGTGATTTACTAGGGCATTTAGTACACACAGGAACATTTTGCCTGCATGGAACACAAAAAGGGAAGTGAGGAATATGAATGTTTGGGGTATTTAACGTTACGGTTGACTGGGAACCATTGCTATCTGTTTTAGAGGGGTTTTTTTTCAAGTGTTTATAGCTTATTATTATTATACAGTCTGTCCCTTAGTGGCACATTTTAAATAACGTTTTATATTTGCACAAGAACAAGTCTGTTTTCCTTGTCGATAATATGCTAGGGAGCATTTTGTCTAAACTCCACTTTGCTTCTGGCTTGATGTTCATAGTAATTTGTTGTGATGACAGCATATCATTTTTCATTCCTTAAATATTGCAGCATTTTTATCATTCAAGGGCTTTTTGTACTCAAGATTGCAAGAGCGCTAGTGGGAAAAAAGCCTCAATAGAGGAAAACAGTAAATCAGAGACGTTTTATTATAAAACTTTCAGTGGAAGTATTAAATATCACACATACTATTATACCGTCAGCTCCTCTCCAGACAACACTGCCCAGGAACTATTTAGACATAGCAATAAATTACAAAATGTTTCAATTCAGATAGTGAAGAAAGACATGACGCATCATTTGTACAACATACATAATGTCAAAACAAGGCTAAACCATGTATTTTTTTTGTTTCATTTGTTTGTGATTAGAAACATAGTCGAGTAAGGAAGAAATGAAACGTAATGTCAAAGAACAAGAGATGATTTATGGAGATCCAGAAGTTATACAACTAAATTAAAGTACCCTTTAAAATGGTTCAGGCAGCAAAAAAAAAAAAAGAAGAGGACATAGAAACCTGCAGTGCAACATCTACTTTAAAAGTGACCTTTTGCACTTATTAGTGTATGCAAATATCCCTTCCAGGGATTGGGGGTTGGTAATGAAGGGTTTGGAATGAAATGAGGACAGAATGAGTGCTGGTGCTACACCTCATGTGGCATCTGCTCCAATATTTATTGTAAGAGCAGGACCGTCATTTCTGAAACTTGTTCAAGGATCACTAAGATGAGACTCCACTCTTCTGTCAAGCTCAAAACAGTAGCCCAACAACTACAGCACACAGAAAGAGATGAAGAGCACTAACAAAGTAAACTGAGATGAGGTCCCAAGTCCTGAGAGGCTTGGGTTTGTTAGCTGCTCCTCCTCCTCTTCCTGAACATGACACTCACTCCTGCACACTAATTGGTCCCGCCAAAGTGACTGAGAGTAACCTTCTTTACACTCTCTGACACTCATCTGGGACGAGCTCAGTCCTCTCGTCCGCCTTGTGGGAGACAGCACGGCATGGACTGCACACAAATTATACACACACACATACTGGTACTCATACACATAGTTCATCCGCCAATGAACCCACTACATAATACATGATCAATCTATCTTGTCTTATTTAGTCTTCTGTGGCGATCAGACGGGATTGTGACTCAACCTTACAGGTCAGACCAGTTCCACAGAGGAGATTTAAGCATGTTAATATTTGTTAAAATCAGAAGCCTGTAGATGCTCTCTGGACTACAGGATTTTAACCAACGTAAAAGTTTAAGTTACTTTGTAAACATACAAGAGTAGAGGGGTTTCATACTGAAGTAAACATAAAATTGTCATGTACGGTAAGTTGAATTCACTGAATCACAAACAAAATTAACAATGGAACGAGAATGTGCACTTCACTTCGTATAGCACCAAAAACACTAATTTAACAGATTCATTGAGAAGCAGTCAAGCAGGCAGTATTAGGGTGTGGTCACATTTACCATTGTTCGGAAAATTTTCACTGGAAAAAACTTGTAATTTCAATTTATGCGATCGGAAATTTGGCTTCAAATCATGGATCGGCATCACATCATGGATTCAATGCGTTTACCAACAGAATGCTGCTTGTTTTAAGTATGACAATGGATTTTTGCTGCAAAAATTGTGACCGCACCTTTAGACTAAATAAATACAGGCTTAGATGCAGACGTGAGAAAAATGTGAGATGCAGCGCAGACGAAGAGTAAAAAACAAAACAAAAACAAAAAAAGCCACAGCAGAACATCTCAAAACAGGTTTTTATGAAATATGCTGAACGAAAATATCTGAAAAGCAGAATCAAAAGTTACTATTTTTTTAATGAAAATAATAATATAATCACCCTGGCTATAGCTAAACTCTTCCTTCGACAAATGATTTTAACTCTATACAATCTTGATGCTAGCCCAACCCCAGGCTTTTTCTGATTGGTCCACTATTTTAAAATTGACATTGATAAGTTCTGCTGTGTGTAAAATGTTGAATTTCTCTAAAAATGAAGCGCTAATGTGTGAGACGGGAAAAAAACGAGACGGGGAGAAACGATCAAAGATGTTCATCGAGTACGTGCATACATAGAAAAACTATTAAAAAGCAGTGCAGTGGAACACGAAAACACTGTAGAGGTGTAGTCTCACTTCTGACCAGATCTTCTGGTTATGGGTTCGACTGGAGCTCAAAGAGCAAACACAAATAATAGAGTACTTCAGGTGTGCACATTAACCAGAGTAACTCCAGTGCTCATTTGGTGCTCTTCAATGTAGCATATAAATCAACTGATGATGGAAGTCTCTTAATGGCTTTAACCAATTGTCACATCTCCAGTCATAAGAGAACAGACAGATATATTTACAAAATAAATGTTCTGCAGATTGGTTATTGAAGAGTCACAATTCTAGTTTTGATACACCATCAATGTACAGAGTTTCTCGAGTTCCTCGGATACCAAGCTCTCATTATCTCTCATCAGTCCAAGACAAGGTCCACTGGAATGCCTCTTTCTCTCGCAAATAATAACTTCGTCCATAGTGGTCATCTTTATCACAATGATTTATAGATCTCAAAGAGTCAGTGAGGAGGCGTGTGGGATGTGGAGATCTTCTGATTTACTGTCTTTTGGCAGAGCAGGACTTGCAGCATTGTTGACCGTAGAATTTGTGATTACAAACACCGTGCTGAGGCACCAGATGACACCAGCTGAAGAAGTCGATGCAAGGCTGGCCTTCTGTTAATGGGAAAACACATAATGACTATTATTTATTTTGAACCTTAAAAACAACAGTGCGCACACAAGCACTCAGTGTTTTAGTAAGTACTGTTTACTCTGAATAGATACATTGTGGCGATGTTGCAAACCACTTGGAATCACTGCACCAGCATACTGATAAGGACCTGACCTGCTCTCTGAAGGGCCTCGCTCAGTTTTCCCATGAGAATAAACAATTATACAGACACACACACACTTATGTCTCTGTCGTATATGTGCCTTGCACTACCAGAGAAAGAGATGATCTCTACATTCTAATTATATCTAAACATAACAATTATGATTTATTAATTTAAATGATATTGTTTTATCACACAATGTCAGTTTCCTATTGTCAAATAGTGGAGCACAATGTCATTTGACCTACTACGTGGTCTTAAATCAACAAGTAAATAGCGCGCTGTTTTACCTCTACATAATGAATACTTGTAAACACCAGAGATGTTTATCAAGCTTCATAATTGATTATGATACATGACACTTAACATTATGGATAATAAACATGCAATTGGCAGATGCTTCATCCAAAGCAATGTAAAGTAAATTCATGGTATACATTTTATCAGTATATGTTTCCTGTGAATCCAACCCATGACATTACTAACATCACGCTCTGCCAGTTGAGCTACAAAACAAGATATGAGAGTTCATAAATTCAGAAGTATGTCCACTCAGGCATTGGAGGTACTGTTAAGTGAGATAAAATTTGCGCTAAAAGTTGGGGTGGTGTTCAAGGTGGCAACCGAAGGTTCTGTTGTTGCATCACATGAATGTTGTGGAAATCGATTTCCTGGGTGTGTACTATTCTAAAATGCCAAAGAAGGAAAGGAACTAACAATGGGAGAAGATCAACTAGTTTCACTTCACATTGTGTAAACAGTCTGGTCATGAGGCTGTTTCTATTTCAATCTGCAGCACAAACCCTATCTAGGCTCTTTTTTTTTTTTGAATAAAAAAGTAATGTATTCCCATGATGGCAAAGCTGAGTTTTCAGCACCATTACTCCAGTCTTCAGTGTCACATGATCCTTTAGGAATCATTGTAATATGCTGATTTACTGTTTATGTTGAAAAAAATTGTGCTGCTGAAATTTCTTTCCGGATTCTTTGATGAATAAAAACGTCCAGACTATGATTTGAAATAGAAATCTTTTGTAACATGATAAATGTCTTTTTTGTCAATTTTGATCAAATTAATGCATCCTTGCTGAATAAAAGTATTCATTTCTTTAAAAAAGTCTTACTTTTGAACGGTAGTGCGTACTGAAGTCGCTTTTGGATTTAAGGGCCTTCTAAATGAAAAAATGAACATTTAAAGGCCAACTAGCTTGTACCTTTATGTGTGGGTGGGAGAGGTGGGACTGGACCAGGACAGAAGTAAGTATTGCAGGCCCGTGAGCTTATGGGTCTCAGATGGGGTAAACAGCCCACTGACGGACGCCCATGTCTCAGACACTGAATGCTCCGTGTCTGCACCCCACCACCACAGGACACTGTGCACTGAAAGACACATGAACAGGACAGGAAGCTTAGAGGTCTGGCAGAATAGCAATTGAACAGATCCCTGATTGGTTATACAGGGCTAGTTGTGCGTACCTGCAGCCAAGGAGAGGAATACCAGCCCAGAGTCACAGAAGTGCCGCCCCAGTCTGGGCTAGGCTGAAGGAGCTGGGGTGGCGGGGGCTCTGGGCAGGGGCCGTTATTACAAGCTTGCTTGAGGTCTGCTTGGGGCTTATGTAGGTTCCTGCACCTCCTTGAAGGATACTCAGTGTAGCCTCCTTGGGAGTCTTTCTCTCCACAATGCAGCTCTCTTCTCCTTACTCCTGCTCCACAGGATGCCGAACACTGCGTAAAACAACCAGACAATCAGATAATAAGGTACAAACACATACATACGATGCATGCACATATGGATATCTATGTGCCATTCAGTTCCACATTGTTGCTAAAGATAAATGTTACTTTGTACAATCTTCAAGACGTAACCCATTATGTCGATTGAGTGTGACCTGGACACAACAGTAAGTGGAGGGATATTTGGTAAACAGTAAATCTGTTTCAGTCTATACAAGCAACTTTTGTAAACTGCTTGAAAATGCTAGTGTGAACGGAGAGCGTTTTGAAACAGAAACGCCATGTTCTGATGTATCTGGTGAATATTTGCTCATTCTACATATGAACCGTTTGTGTGAGTGCTTCTACGTAGCCTTTGCTATTCCTATGAGGGGCCTTACCTCTCCCCAGGTGGTAGTTATCCACTGCAGACGCTCATTCTTGGGGCAACGGCTCAGCACACAGGTCTCTTGGGCTTTGGGCTTCAGGTGTAATTTACACATGCTGTCAGGCACCACCACAGCCCTGGCACCTGGATCAGTGCTCCTGCAGAAAACACTGCGCTTCTTCAACCCTCGCCCACAGGTCTTAGAGCACTAGAGAGAATGAAAGAAGGAAAGATAAACAGAGAGAGAGAGAGTTACCCTCATGTGGTCTTTGAGTGATGTTAGTTTAAACATTGTAAAGGTCACAGTGGCATGCAGTTCACCTCAAACAAGAGTTGAAATGAACTCTTGAGACAGGCGGTGTGAACTCATTCTGACCTTTAGAGGGAATTTAGTCAATATCAACTACTACTGCAAAAACATCTCAAAGATCTCAAACTGTTTATTCAAAACACGGATTTATGATTTAACATGTTGAGCAAGATTACACTGAAAAAAAAGGTTAAAGAATTCAACATTGCTGCAAATGACGAAATGAAAAAGGGGATGTGTTTCAACATTCTCTGTGGCTTGTGTGTGCGTAAACGGGAAGACCAAGTTCGGAGTACACAAATATATTATTGCAAATATACACACACAGGCAAAAAAACAACAACAAGAAAAGATACTACAAAATATACAGTGTTTAAAGTACTCGTTTATCTAAAGAAACACTTCCAAGCATCACTAAAGTTTCAGAGATGTAATCTGCAAGGTAATTTCTTAAGTCCAGAATTGATTCTTAATATAAGCAATGCAACAGTGAGAGGTATGTGCTACATGTGCAATAACAGCAGGTGGCAGTAGAGTTTCAGCACTGATGTGATGTATCGTTCAGGGCATCTTAAATCTTCACCTCATATTTGGGTCATTGTTTTGTACTTTTCTTAACCCTTTTTTTAAAACTGAATACCTTTGTGTTGCAATTTAGTATTTCTATAAAAGGGTATAGCAGAATTTCAGAGACATGCCCTGCTTAAGCTCAAACAACTAAACTTTATAAATTATAACTCGATTGCTTACACAAAGGTAAGAAATTTTTTTTTATTTATTTATTTAATATGGACATAGCAATAACATTGGACGAACCAGATGCATTGTTTAAAGTGTAATAGCACATGTGCTAATTTTCAACACCTGTCCATAGGGGCTTTTACTACAGATAAAAACACATTATTAAACAAGACAAAGACAAGACATTAAAGCTTCATGGATGAAATAAGAGTAAGATTACATGAGGTGTATTGTACAAAAGACGTGAAGTCAATTGTAATATTTTATAACCATCTTTTAAAAAATTTATAGAACACTAATTTCTTCATGATTCTTCATGATTTCATTCATGATTTTATGATTCATGTTAAATCATAAACTTTATCTAACAGGGTGGAATGTTTTAAGGCGAGACAAACCACAGAACATCATAACAATGCACTAATGTCGGGATCTGACTTTTGTTAGTTAGGGATTTTGACATTTATTTGATCACAAATAAAGTAAAAACAGTAATATTGTGAAATATTAACATTTAAAATATTTATTTTATATTTTAATATAGTTTCAAATGTTATTTATTCCTGTAATGCAAAGCTACATCTTAAGCGTCACATGATCCAATGTGATGGTCTGATTTGGAAACATTTCTTATTATTATCAACGTTGAATCCTTGAGCTTGAGAGGTTGAGCTGCTTGATACATTTTTTTTTTCAGGATTCTTAGACAGTTCAAAAGGACAGTATTTTCTTGAAAAAGTAGACACATTTACTGCATTTCTCAAAAGATTTTGATTCTGTCATGTCTGATCGATTTAATGCATTTCTGCTCAATAAAATGATTAATTTCTTTTCTTATTTTTTTTTTTTTTAAATATATCTGTCTCCAAACTTTTGCATGTAAACATACCTGTGACCAGGAGCCAGTGCTCCACTCTGGAGGACATGCCTGTGTGTTGCAGGGCTGTAGTTGAGCCGGAGCCATAACTGGACATAAGGAGTGAGCCGTCACCTCCTCACGCTGGTATGTCACTTTCCTCATGCAACGGATGTTTCGTGTCTGCTGCCCGCCTCCACATGTTGTACTGCACACTCCCCATTTGCCTGTCGCCCAACTGTCAAGACAAACAAATTGACCTTCAGATGTGAGCCTAATGTTTGAACATTTCAACATAGTTAAACATGGAAGAGGACACTTTACATCCATATGGCACACTTGACATACTTAGACAAACACAAGGGTTTCATTAATGATCATCACATTAGGTAGATTTTGTTTAGATTATGATCTGATTACTCTGTAAACGACATGATGGAAAGACTAATAAAAAAATGCATACATCTGTCTGGGCTCACATGGGCATATACACCACACATCACATTTCCAGCTTAAGTGTTTAAACATTATCAATGGATGCACACTTCCAACTGATTTGTAATTTATGAAATTTTCACATGACAAAATATTTCAAAACACAGATCTGGCAAGTAAATGAGACATTCCAAGGTTCTGTAATAGATTAATCCGTTTCATTGCAGAAATATGATGAACAAAAGCTGGAATTAATCAATGGCTTCTTTCTGAATCCTCAATATGTCAAATTTGCTTGCTTTTTGGCACTTTTGTGATAATGCAATACTGCCCTCCTATGGCCAATCATTTGTAAAAAAAAAAAAATAACTAAAAATAAATACATAAAAAAAGGTTAAGCTCTAGTCAGAATGTGCAAGTCACATTGTGAATGCACTTTTTCCGTAGCACACTAAAACACGGAAAATTAATAACTAAAGCATAAAGAATTGACAAAATATTGTATTTCAGTTATCTATGTAAGTTATTTCAGCTCAGGTTTTCACAACAAGGACATTGTTAACGTTTTTAATAAATACTGACACGGGTTGAAGCATCATCACTCCAGTCTTCAGTGTCACATGATCCTAAATTATTCGAATATGCTGATTTGCTGTTCAAGAAACATTTCTTATTAACAATTTTGAAAACAGTTCTGCTGATTTTTTTTTTTTTTTTTTTTGAAACTGATACTTGAATTTGGTGATAAACAGAAAATTCAAAAGAACAGCATTTATTTGAAATAGAAATCTTTTATAAAATTGGTGCCTTTACTGTCACTTTTGTTTAATTTAATGCATCCTTCCTGAACAAAAGTATTAAATTCTTCCAACAACATCAAATAAATGTGACTAAAATTTGTAATATGTGTATATTTCATTTTGCACTTTTCCATTAGATAAAATGCTATTTTTGTAAACAGAAATGCACTTAAAGGATATGACATGACAAAATACTGGCTACACTGATGCCACAGCAGCTCTCTTCCAGTGCTCAGATTGCAACTCTGTCCTTGCTTCTCTTGGCTGTGGATGAAAAGAGGCTTTTAAAATAGAGCTGGGCAGGCCAGGGAGAGATTAGAGCAAATGACAGCTATGACAAGAGCCGTGGCCGCAACACCGGACAGACGCCCCGGGTCGAGTTCTTAGAAGACCCGGTTCCACCCAACCACTCACACAGACCTGAGCCACGGAGCTGAGAAAAATCCTTTAATTTTCTCTCCAGCCATCTGACAAATTGGAGGGAGATGGTTAAACTGCTATTTTAAATGAGGGAAGAAACACGATCCACAGCACAATATGCCTTTTCACTCCCCCTCGTGCTCTCCTCGCCACATAAATGACAATGTGTCATTGGTCAAAGAGCTGGCATGCCGTGCCTCACTGCAAACCGCTGCTGCTGGCTCTTGTTTTAATCCTGTATTTCTGGAATCTTTCAATAACTTGCATATTTCAAGCCATACAATTAAAGGAGACATATCTTTGGGGACAATACAGTGGACTGCTTCACATTTCCGGATACAGTCTGATTTTGCTGGCATTTTCTCCATGTCTGCCCAAAACGATGCACCCATAATTCATACTTATTCAAAATCACTTTTTAGCATTCCCTGTGGAATTCCTTTGGTTTGGAAGCATTTGTCAGTTTAAGAGCTCTAAGAGAACCATGTATTTTCCTAAACCCACGCGACTTTGAATTCCTTCGCTAAAAATATCACTTTAAACAAACCAAAGCTTGTGCGTTAAAAACTTTAGGTATGTTTAGTTGTATTATATAGGAATTTGTCTTTACTGTTATTCATTACAGTAGTCTTTTTTTTTTCAGTGATCATGTTGTAATTGTCAACCCCTATTGCAAAGCAGGTTTATTGGCAAAATGTACAGACTTTCAGCTGTTTGCAATGAACAAATCAAGCAAATAGCTCAACAAAAATGTTTCAAGTGGTTTCCCCAAATTCAACTGAAAATGCAACTTTTAATGACTTCTGCAGTCTCAAAATTATTCAACCCCTTCATGGCAAACATCTTTAGTACTTTAGAACACCATTTCGCTGTTATGACCTACTGCAAATGAGATGTATAACCAGACACCAGTTTCTAAGGAATCTTAGCCCATTCCTCATGAGCAATGGCCTCCAGTTCAGTAATGTTCTTGCATGTTGCAACCGCCCTCTTCAAATCCCACCAGAGATTTTCTAGGGTTCAAGTCAGGTGACTGTGATGGCCACTGTAGAATCTTCCAAGACTTCTTCTGCAACCAGGTGGAGTTTGAGGTGTGCTTGAGATCATTGTTCTGTTGGAAGGTCCAATGTCGTCCAATCTTCAGCTTCCTCACTGATACCATGATATTTTCTCCTAAAACTTCAATGAATCCATCTTGCCTTCCACATGCTGCAGGTTTCCAGTTCCAGAGGATGCAAAGCAGTCACAGAGAATCACCACCATGCTTAGCTGTAGACTGAGGGTTTTTCAGCATGTGATTCATTCAGCTTCTTTCAGAGATACCGCTGATTCATATGGCCGAAAAGTTCCAGTTTGGTTTCATCGCTTCACAGAACAGAATCCCAAAACTTCTGTGACTTATTTATATGATTTGGGGTATTTTTCTTGTGCTTTTGGGTCAGTAGTGGTGTACGTCTTGGAGTTCTAGCATGGAAACAGCATGCATTTAGTTTACTGAAACCTCTGTGTCACTGTTGACACCAAGCCTTTTGCAGTCATTCAATGTTTTTTTTTTTTTTTTGAATCTGCTCAGAAAACTGGATGCAGCCGTTGATAGCTTCCTTTTTTCTGCCTCATTTAGTTAGTGTAACCACTAGTGTAACCACTTGAGACAACACCTGTTGCGAGGGATCCTATTAAGGGGGTTAAATAATTTTGATACTGTAAGTCATTAAAACTTGCATTTTCAGTTGAATTTGAAGAAACCACTTGAAACATTCGTTGTGTTGTAGTGTAGTAATATTACAATTTAACTAGTATTGTACAATTTAAAATTTATGTGAATATGTTTTAAAATGTAATTTATTCCTAAACTTCAGTGTTACATGATCCTTCAGAAATCATTTTAATATGCTGATTTGCTGCTCAAGAAACATTTTGTGGACACCGTGATAGATTCTTTGTTGAATAGAACAGCATTTCTTCTAAATCAAAAATCTTTTGTATCAATGTAAAGGCTTCAAGAGTATCAGTTGAAGACAAAAGCAAACATATAACTGTGCAACACAGCTAAGAAACTGAAAGAAAAACACTGCAAAAGTCTTTAAGGCATGTGCATTAATCTTTTCATGACATTTTAGGGGACAAATGAAGCTGGCCGCTTATGGGCCCGACCCATGTTTGAAGTCACCGGGCTCCTCGCTTCACAGAAGCAGCAGGGCAGCGTTTGCAGCTGGGAGCATGTTGTCAGACTGAGTCCTGTAGGCCATAGTCTGGAGATTAGCGCTCGATTCCTGATTGGCTAGATTCGCTCAATCCCCACAGGGATGCCGTCTCTCTTGCTCCATAATAAAACATGGGAAAGCCTGTCAACACTAAAGATATTTGCTGGAAAGATAAGCAGAAGCTTCTGTCTTTTTCTCCTGTTTTGAATGTATGCCCACACTTTTCTGGAAGTGTTTCCAAAGGTCTATTTATTTTCCCTTTCCTGCACCCTGTTTTTAGTTTTCATCTTTTCGTCAGTCATAAATCAAAGTACATAATGCCTCACACAAATAATGTTTCGGGAGTCTAAAGTCGATATCCTAAGGCCGTGATGTCATTCAGAATGGAGGGAAACAGACTCCTACAGTGGGGGAGGTCATTAGTAACTGTGGGATTTAGGACCTGTCTGTCTGAACAATAAACACCCTTACAGTATAACCTAGACGCAGAGAAAAAAAAATCCATCTTGAATAGTGGGAATCTCATGAAGAGAAAAGAAATAGCATGAGGCCATTTAAGATTTAACATAATGCCCCATTGTGCCTTCATTTAAAAAGCTCTTAAATGGGTGAAAATTAAAATTCTGACATCAATTTCTCACCATCATGTTGTTCCAAACCTGTATTACTTTATTTCTTCTGCAGAACACAAAATTAGATATTTTATATGAAAGTAAATCTGGTCCAAAACAATACTAGACCTCACTGACTTTCATTGTACGGATAAAAAAAAAATCACAGAGACATTTTCAAAATACCTTCTTATGTGTTCTACACAAGTAATACAGGTTTAAAACCAGCATGAGGCAGAGTACATGAATACAGGATTTTCATACTTGGGGAAACTATCCCTTATCCCTGTAACTAACTGATTGTGTGACCCAGAGAATGGTGATGTCATTGAGGTATGACGCCAACTGAAGGAGTCTGGCATCACTGGTAATCAAAGTACCTCTGCTCACCAAGTTAAAGTGTCATAGGGTTACAGGCAGACATTGGTGGTGAGTGATGGGAATCCGTGCAGGCTGTTTCCACAAATCCAGCACCGCCGCAGACACGCTGCTCTCCCGTCAACCCTGCCGTTGTTTTCAATTACACTGTTATTGGACTATTTGTCAGGCTTTGAATGGGACAAGCCAAATTGGTTAGAGCTTGTTGCTGTAAGGAAACAATCATATGGTCTTGATTTCCCCTTTTAGCATCGCCTTGCCATAGCCTGCACATTATAATAGGTGGCAGCCAACATTTCACACGATGTAAGGCCAGAGAGAAAGAGAGAGCGAGAAGGATGGAGGGAGGGAGGAAAGCCAGGAGGAGTGATTTGTTATCTGAGTGCCAAAATGGTGTGTCAATGCCTTTCACCCTTGCAAGTGAAGGATGCTGGGTATGTAGATTCCTCTGTAAGGCAAGAGATCAGTAAATCAAGTCGAGTTGAGAGTTGCTCTTTTGAGAATAGTAGCAGGAATCTCAAAAGGAAGATAGACCGGCAGATTGAGACACCCAGAGAAAGGCTGTTTTGAGCAGTTCCTTTCATAGTCTCCAAAGCCCACAGAAGGTTTCTGACACCTACAGGCTGAGAATGTTTTCCCAGGGTCCCTAATGAGACAGTCCCCATTTTTCTTTCTCTTTTCTATTAAAAATGTCTTTAAGCGTGTCTTTTCTTAAGTTTCTTTTTTTCCATTTATCCTACTCATTTCCAAATATAACATCATCCTTTTCAATCATAATTCTCATTGTAAATAAAGTGGGAGTCTTCGATAAATATGACACCCATTCTTGGAATATTTGAGTATTAATTCACTGTAGTCAACAAAAAGACAAGACAGAACGCGAGACTAGAATTTGTGTGAATATATGCCTTATTGAGAAAGCTGGTCTGCGTATGTGTGTATGTGGGTTTGTGTTTGTATAATTTAAGAGGTGCGTGTGTGGCAGGCTGTGGCTTGGAGCTGGAGTTTGGACTGTGAGGGAGCAGTCAGTCCCTGTCTGGAGGCTATGTTAATCCTGTTTTCTTTAAGGAATAAAACAGAGAGGAGAACCCAAGAGAGAACGTGACTTTTCAGAGCAAGTCGGGTTCTGCTCAAGCTGAAGCTACCACAGCTGATTTTAGACAAACATACCAGGGCACCGAGCCCATCAATAATGCTGGAGAGCATGATTGAACACCACTGAGAATTGAACTAAGAATGCTTTTAAAATTCCATTTAAATGTTTTATAATGTTTTATAATGTTGTAGAATTTAAATTTAATTAAAATAACTAAACTTAAAAAAAAACCTTATTTGAGATTAAATAAAAATTCTCCCTATCTTTTTTTAATGCATGTAATTGATATTTTACTAAATGATTATTCCATGCATTGCATTTATTTATTTTTGGACTTCTTCTAGTGGAAAAAAACAGACTTTTCTATGGTGACAGCCGGGCTTCTCCAGTCATTTTGTCTCAATACAATCAAGAACCAATTTATAAAACCAAGTCCCCACCTTACATTTTAGTCAATGTCAAAATATGGCAAAAATAATCTCTGTGATTCCATTATATACTCTAGTGAAAAAACTATACCAAAATCTATTTTAATCTATCTATTTAATACTAAGAAAACAACATTTTTTTCTTTAAAACAAACACATTTCTAAATATTAAGCCAAAAATGTGTTTTAACATCACTATTAGTATCTTTGTATACAATACATACCTGAATTTATACTACATTTAGCACAATCAAATATACTTAAGTATATCACTTCCTGATAACTAAAGTGCATTAGGTACAAAATTAGTTCTATACCAATTCAGTATACCAAAAGAACAGTTTCAGAATATTTTATATGAAGAACATAAATATGTAAATGTATTTGCTATATACTTAGCATAAAATAAATGTATTTCAAATACATTTTGGTATATTTATTTTTCACTAGGGTCCCAAAAACTTTAAGATGTCTTGTTTTATTATTTATTTATATTGAATACATTGACATTTATTTTATGGACAAACACTTCCACACCAAAATTGCATTTCTGGAAATTTCTATGAATTGTTATTCTGAAGTTTGAGAGTTACACTTTAATTACCACTGTGTGATCAATTCAATTCTAATTTCAGTGCATGAACTAAAAGATGGCCAAATCTCAAGCATGGCATATGAAAGCCAGACACAACACACATACACACAGAGAGAGAGAGAGAGATAGACTCTTACTAGGCAGGGCAGGGCTGTGTGTTACACAGGTGAGAACCAACCACAGGTCTGGTCTGAGGGTTGCAGAGCGAAGAGTTGACCTGCGTGTTTTGATCCTGCAGACAAAGGGCTTTCGTCGAGACCCGACCTGAGAGAGAGTTAGAAACAGATGGGATGGCGGATGAGTACAAACACTTTGCATCTACTCTCTTTGGATATGTTGTGGAGATCAATCTCAGATAAACGAATGCATCATCAGAGCAAACTTTTGAAAAGGTAAGCTTTGAGCACACTGTCCATGAATGGTCTTTCTGGGGATTATGGGAGCTCAGGATGAATGGCAGTACTGTAGTGTGGCTTCTGTTGAGGCAAACAAAGCTGGGCCTCTGTCAGTGTGAGAGGCCAGGAGGGGCTGCCCAGAGATCTGCTCTAAAGAAAAGCATGAATGAAACTGTGTGAGAGCGCAGATAGAGATCTGTGCTCTGGGCATGTCATAGTGCTGTCTGTCTGCCACCAACACTCAGAGAAAACTGACTGTGAATGGAGGAGCCACTACCACAGAGATGAGCCAATGAGATTGGAGGGTCTGAAGGGAAGGAGGGCCAGACTTTTGTCTTTCTGTCCTGCTCACAAAGGTGCATTTTATAGACCTGGACAAACACACTCATACACTTCCTTTCTCAACAGCACACAAGCACAAAAACTCTCCGCTCTCTCACACTCGGGTCAACGAAACAAACATGCACAGTACATTTGGCACCGACTCACCCCCAGCACAAGGCGCTGAGCAGTCAGAGCGCACCACAGACCAGGTGTAGTTGTGCTTCTTCTCTGGATGGGGTAAAGTATACTCCCATGACACACCAGGATTTTTACCCTGAAGAAGAATCTGTGGAGGAGAGATGATCATAGGTCAGTTATAATCAAGTGACAGGTTTCTGTCTATCCAAGTGCACACTACTGTTCACAGAGTTCAGTCATTTTCAACACTTAAATTATCGCTTCCGTCAAACTGAGATTGAACTTGTTTCTGAATGTCTTGTCAATGTCCTCGTATTTCAGCAAGGGAGAAGGTGCCAGAGTGTCTGGTGCTTTTTTTTTTTTTTGGGCTATGGCTCCATTGGGACTGAGAGACGACACCACAGTGTTGCTAGTGATGTTGCACTGGAGGGATGTTTGAATTATATTGTCTATGTGTTTGAACTGAAGCATGTCAGCTTGGAAAACGGCATAAGTGGACCAAACTGTGGGTTGGGTGAATCTGAATACTTTTTTCATATAGTGATGTACAATGAGACTTAACTTCCCAGGAAGATTTACATCAAAGTTTATGTTTCATTAGGTCTGTATGCTGCAGTTTTGGTGGCTGTTCTTGGAGAAGATCTTACAGTCATTCATGTGAGAGACCACAGAGGAAGTTCAGCAGGTTTCTCACTAAAGCTGTGCCCAGGGCAAGTGACGACAACCTGAGGATAACTCTAATGGAGTGGAAAAGTCCTCAGACAAGAAGAGGAGCTTTGTTTTTTCTTTTACTTAGGCTTTGCCACATGGGGATTTTCCTCAGACTATTTGTAATAAAAAAATTCAATGACACTAAATTCACTGGAACTGGTAAACCACCAAACTATATGTAGAAAGTACAAACAAAGCCGCTAAACAAGGATTGAATACAAAGGGTCATTGCACTTACTGAAGAGTTACAGCAGTGTTTACACAAGCCAACAGTAATTGCAAGGCAGCCCATATTTCTCGTAAGTAAGAGTGAAAACTGAAGTAGTGGATTAGGCAGATGCCACCCAACCTCTAATTACTATGGATTTGGCCTCGGTGAGTTAATGTTTTGAACAGGAAGAGTGTGGCAGGCTGCTGCTGATGTGGGAAGATTATCCTTAAGTCAGTCACAATAAACACAATAAGTACTCTTCCCCCAGCCTCAATGCTCTGCCAGATTAACAAGTTAGCTAAAACTATCAAATTTATTTACAAGCCAAAATTGGGTTCAGTTTCTTGTCATGACTATGTTTTAGATTAAGGATAGAGAGGCTTGAGTTTGTGTGCATTCATGTTTTTAGTTGAATGAGATGCAAGAGACATGTAGTAGAGGGGCAAAGAGTCTATCAACAGAACATCAGAAGGCATTGTGTGAATCAAACACACAAGGATAGAGGATTTCCAGAGGAAGTGAAACAAGCATATTGAAAGACAGTGGCAAGTTAGCAAACTTTTTGGCTCACTTTCTTTCCAAGCATCCAGGCTGAATCTATTGCCCTGGAAGTGATCCATGAGGCCATGCACGCTAGGTCCAGATTTACAGTTGGCACTGAACACAGAGCAGCTATTCCAGCTATTCTCAGGAGGAGGTCTCTGATCCATCTGTGATCCGGCTAGCCATCTGACTATGGATGCAACACATGGAGAAACTCTACCTCTTCTGATCCAGGGTCAAGACCCACATGAGTCTATTGCACCATGTCTGTGCTCTGATATAGGAAGTCTAGAATTTCAGTCTTAACATATGCAACATGAATCACAATTCTGATTATCAACTCAACATGCAAACATCGTTCCCTATCCAAATTCTGCTTACATGTGTCTTATATTGCAATAAAAGCTTAAGGGCAAGCTTCTGTCCCCGTTCTCGCACTAGACGTCCCCTTACTATCTTTCACCCTAGTCATTCTAAATAATGGGGCAATTAGAAAATCTGGGGCAATTACTGAACTCTGTTGAACAGGGCCACTAGGATAGTGTTCATTATCAAGCACTCCCAGTATAGGGTTACTACACAAACATCCATCTGTGCCCTGGCTAGAAGTGTAGAAGTTTCTCCCATCATAAAGAAAAAAGAAGTGGATGAAAGACTGATGAATGGGAACATGGATAACACATCTAAAGACCCTGATATACTTTAAGAAAAATCAACAAAATCATGCCACAATGAGTTCAAGTTCGTTTGGAGTTTGTTTTCGAGAGTTTGAAACATGCTGAACCTTCCGGAAAAGATTGCTCCAGCTGCTAATCACCTTCAAACTACGGTTGGTGCATGGGGATTACGTAATAGGTGTATGGGCTCCACATTTTTTGTAATAGGGCTCCACATTTTTTAATGTGGATATCTTCTCTGGGGAATTTCTTCTGTTCAGTCTGGGTTTGCTACAAGCTATGCTTGCTACAGGAATGCTACAAGAATGTTAATACCTGAATGAAAATGAAACAAGTGTTTAAATCAGAAGTTTGAAGGGAACGTTTTGATATGTCTCGTCTAGTGCCTCTCAATCCACTTTGCTGAGCTGATTACAAGTTCTGGAAGCAAGTCAAAGTGTACATTCACATTTCTTAAAGTGAATTTTTCCTTGGCATTCAATAAGGGTCTTGAAACTGAAGTAGAAGGGTAGACTGAGAGATCCAGTCACGCATAATTGACCAGCTGCTTCCCTCGAATCACAACTCAAGCCTCTCTGATCTACTGAGTTCAATTGCAGAAATCTTAATCTTTTAATCTCTCTCTAACCTTCTCTTCTTTTTAAAATTACAGAGCATACTTAGAGAGATTAATGCCAACTCATCTGCAAATCAGACCTCTACTGCCACTGCCCACCCTGGGGAAAATGTCATGAACAGAGGGCATGTAGGATAAAGGGGAATGCTGCATGCACGTAACACACAGGTTGAGTACTGTGCAGATCAAAGGCCAGAAAATAAGATCAAAATGAAAGTGTATTAAGTGAAGCATGCTTAACTTTTATACAACTCACTTACACAACAAAACCTGCAGTACTATCAAGACCAAATACATTTTTAACACTTTGAGGTGTTGGTTAGAAAAAGAAATGTGGACGTTAAATTGCAAAGACCTTGCGTATACTGTACATAATGTATCAGCATTTGTTGTAGCTGGTAAGTGAACAACAGAAAGTCATCCAACCATGTTCTGTGATGTAACATTTAGTGATGGTTACAACAAATATTTCAGAAGATATTCTGCAGAATTTTATTGTTTTGGTGTTACAGTGTTGTTCTTTAGTTGTATGTTCCCTAGTGAAAAAAACCCTATACCAAAATGTATTTATTTCATACTAAGTATAGTACAAATCATTTAGCATTTTTACTGAAATTTCAGTCTTTAAATGGAATATTTAAAGTGTACCAAAAGTATACTTGCAATAGTTCCATTTTTACACAATCAAATACTTAGGTCAATTAATGTTAGCTAACTAACATGACCATGAGCAATAGATTTGTTACTGTATTTGTTAAACTTCATTGATGTTAGTTAATAAAAATCCAGCTGTTCATTGTTTGTTCATGTTAGTTCACACAGTGCAGTAACTAATGTTAACAAGATTTTTTAAAAGTGTTAGTGAATATTTAGATTAACATTTACAAAGATTAATAAATGTTGCATAAGTGCTGTTCATTAGAAGTTCATACTAACTAACGTAGTTAACTAATGAACCTTATTGTAAAGTGTTACCAGTATATCTTTAGTTATCCCTTAGCACTATTTCTGAATAACTAAAGTGCATGAGGTGCAAAATTAGTAGTTCCAATTTAGCGCACTTTCAGTATATCAATTCAATATACCAAAAGCACAATTGCAGGGTATTTATATTAAGTTCATAAATATGTAAATGCTTTTGTAGTATACTTGTAGTAATGTATTTCAAATACATTTTGGTATATGTATTTTTCACTAAGGTTGTCATGGTCATAACTTCATTTTCTCTACATCTTGAGATAACAAATGCCTTCTACATGAAATCTTGACAAGATCTCATTTAATTTTCCCTTAATCTCGATGTAACCAAAGTTGTTTTCCCTCATTTCCCCCAAACTTGTTTCCTCACATTTTCTTCTTGGTCTGGAGGTAACAAAATCCATTTCTAATTGTAATGTATACAACTGTAATGTAATGCAGAGAACAAGCATAATATTACATATCCCACAGAACTGATCTATTACAGCAAGACACGACGGCATAAAGGTTTAAATGATTCTCTGAAATCAAATTTTCACCCTTTCTCATCTGCACTTCAGGTTTGTGCAGATATATGAAACAGCCTTACAGTGACTTAACCTCGATGGTCATCTAAACCTGCACTCGTCAGCCATCATGTAAGAGGTGCCCATTAGCAAGAGCACACAGTGCAGCAAGTCCAAAGCTTAGTGCTATTCACAATGTCGCACCGTTTGATCTTGAATCTCCACATACTGAAGATGAAAGTTACAATGGCCATGTCGGCTCTGGCCTGCAATTAATCCCAAACAGAGGCGTTAGTCTGCCCGTTTGACTCATTTGTGTGCCTTCTCTTCTGTCTCTCTCTCTATCTTTCCCTCATTTGTTTCTTGTCTCTCTTGCCCGCCCACTGTCCCTCAGCTTTGTTTTCATCTGACCGAATGGCCACAGTGCTCTTGCCAAGACCCTGTCATGGCTAATTCGCTAACAGGTGTCAGGCCAGGCGGGGACGGGGGTCACTTACTTCAAAGAGCAGGGTCTCATTAGTGGGGCCTGTGGCGTACAAGGTCTCAGGCCGGTTGAAAGAGCGCTGATAGTTGAACGTAGTGCCGGCGAACTGAAATCTGCCCGGCCAGTCCACCGTCCAATCCCCCGTCAGGAAATACGTGCCACGCTTCAGACTGCGGACGGCCAGGTAGCTGGTAGAGATCTCCATCTCCTGCACCCTGATGCTCCTCGCTCCAGCAGGAACCATCACAATGGGGTAATACTCTGAAAAGAGAGAAAAAAGAGAAATAGGTTTGCCATGTCTGTTCACTTTTGCAATTTCTGCATTTTTTAGGCCAAAAAAAAAACAGGCATCTTTGAGCTGATGCATTATCACCTCCTTTAGTCAGAAGAGAATGAAAAGGTGCCAGACTGCAGAGCTCTTGCTGTGTGAAGTGCTTTAAAAAATACATTGGCGTTTTCTGTTAAGCCTGAGGAGAGGAGCTCTTAAGTGGCTCACAGACTTGCCTGCTCTGCAATAAATGTATTTTATTTTATTTTATTTCATTTTAGTCTCTGCCAGCATATTTTGTTTTATTCAAAGCCACTAGTTCTAAAACTATTTTGATCAAATCAGAACAATGAAGTACCTCCTTATTACAGTCCTCCAAAATTAGGTCCAAATTTACTCTCCCTTTCACACACTACCGTTCAAAAGTTTGGGGTCAGTAATATTTCTCTTTTTTTAACTAATGAAATGAATACTTTTATTGAGTAATGATGCATTGCGTTGATCAATAATGATAGTAAAGCCATTTATAATGTTTATTTCAAATTATGTTCTTATGAATGTTCTATTCATCAAAGAATTCTGAAAAATATGTATTATGGTATGTAGTATGTTATACGGAGTAGTACTGAGCCAGGGAAATCACCAAAAAATACAAGACCTGCAAATCCGTGGCCATGTCTTTTTCTCTGCGTTATAACAAATTCAAAACAAATTCTTAAATTGTTTTCTTGGTTTGACATATCTTGCCAATGGAATAATGAACCGTAACTATGAGGTCATAATCCATGCACTCAGATTTGTAAGCTGTACATTTAATTTATGAATTTGTGGGGATGGATTTCAAAGACTAAAGGTATCAGAGCAGGGATTATAAACTCTTGGGTACAGTTAATCAATCCATGGAAACCGAGGGAACAGTTTAATCATTTTTGAGTCCAAATGTAAAAATGCAAGACTATTATAAATGCATAAGGATATATTCAAATTCCAGATACATTTTTTTTTTGGTAGGGTCATGTTGCGTATCCCCTCAGGTGAGAACCAATACCTTTAGACACCTTTCTATTATTTCATAATGATTTACTAATTGTTTCTGTCTCTTGAAGCCTGCTATTCTCTTCCAAATATTAAATTTGTCAGAGAAGGGCAGAAGATATGAAAGGAACACCCTCTAAAAGCACCTTACCATTGGCCCTGTGCTGAAGGGTGTATTGGCCACTGTAGAACTTGCAGGTGGAGTTGTCACCTTTACACACCCCACAGGCATCTAGAGCGGCATTCGATCCCAACACCTGGTCACAGCCTACCGGCTACACAGGAAAAGTTTTTCAAATTAAATTAACAAACTGACATGCTCAGTTTAGCCCATTAGGCCTGTTGAACACAACAAAATGAAAACCAGTGAAAAATCAGTGGTAAATGTGATGCCAGAAATATGACTATTTCCGAATCTGCATCTCCTAACATACCTCACATATCCCATCGATGCACACGCCGCCTTTGTAATCAGAGCAAGGCGTCCCATCTTTGACTTTGCTGGACATAGCGAAGAAAAAATCAAAGTCCTCAGCAATGCAGTACAGTTTGCAGATGTCCTCTTCTAAATAGGAGATGAATAGGGTCGTTAGATCTTATAGCTTCAGAGGGGTTTTGTGTTAGATCTTTTTTAGCTGTCCACCGGTACCCTCAGCATGCTGCTATGAAGTTTCATGCATGAAGACATATGAAGCAATGATCTTATGAGCATTTTTCATACAAAATGCAGGTGGACTTTTAAGCCAGCAAAATGAATGATTGCCATATATCACATTTTATAGGTCAAGTAGTTTGAGCTTGAGTATTGGATTGCTCTAACACAAATTGCTGCCTAAAAAATAAAATAAATACGATAAAATAAAATCCCTTTAAAATGATGTCTGTCTGTGTAGTTGTATAGTTGCTACACAAAAGAGAGAACTTTGCTTTCCATCATGCATCTTTTATTCCAAGCAGACACAATGCCAATGTGTACCACTGTCTAGTGCTAATTACTGGGCATGTGTAAGCTGTGTATGGTTGGCCGTGAAGCAACTGGAAGACTCGCCATGCTGTACAGAACATCCCCACAAAAACATATGTTACACTAAAATTTAAAACTCTGTTACAAATGGGCCCATAAAGCTGGAATGCAAGAGGGACGGCTCTATCCAACTCTCCAACTGAGAGAAAAATATGGACCTATCAGAGATGCATCTGTATCCACGCTTCCCAGTCAGAAGAAACAGGCCCAGGCTTGTTCAATACAGCAGCACAGCATGAACTGTTTTGTCCTTCTATTGTGAACATATTAGATCATAATTCTTGCGCTTTTACTTCGAAGTACATCACAACATTTAAATTCTGCGAAACCATGATGATGTTACAGGCTTAAAGGTGCAGCTGAAAGGGAAACCAAACAATAGTAAAATTAATGTCCCTAAAAGTTAAAGCCAAGTGAAACTTATCAACAAGAAGATGTCAGGTGTTTAATCCAATTTGATCGAACGCCAAAAGCCCAGTCAAACAGGGTTAAGTTCTTCCTAACATCTGTACAAGTCATTGAAAGTAATCCAAGGCCAGACATGAACTACTGATTAGAGAATGGAGCTCCAATTACCCCACTGACACCCCTGGATACACCAGGAGACACCAAAGCATCTCCTCTCTAGGCTTTCTCTTTAGTTTTAAGAAAACTGGTACCCAAATGTTCTTATCCTTTCCCCCTTTTCACTTCCAGACCACTAACTCATAAGGAAACCCAAAAACATAAACAGCCTCAATGGGTCCTTTTCAGGTACAAACCTGTCTACAGGGTTGATCAGTGCACTGCACTCACAGAACGAGTGGCTACATGTTTCCAGTCCAAATCCATCCACTGCTCAGTCAACACACATGAGGTGAGATAAATCGTTTGGGCCGAATATGTTTGTCTGATGTAACGATCTCAACACATATTGTCAGAAACAAATGGGCATGATTGCTATTTTAAAAACACACCTGTTCTAGCTGAGTCAGATATCAGAGGGTAGACTCTTAGAAGAGAAGGTTCTATATAGAACCGTAAAAGGTTCTATCAGCGCTATTTGAAACCATTAAAACGTTATATACAGAACCCTTTTTAAGGGTTCAATAATAAGAACCCTTTGTAACCAGGAAAAAAAAAGTTCTATTTGGAACCTTTTGGGTCCATTATCATTTGTTTTGTCCTTTCCGGATTTAACATTTCACATTATTGACAAACATCAAGACCCTAAAATGTATTTATGAATGCATGTGAATGATCACAAAATTCAAGATATGGGGATTAGAAAATGTATATATTTATATCATTTTATGTAATTAATCAATATCACTCGAAGAGTGCCATTTCAGTTTTTCTCCTCCAAAAATCAGCATGATTAAAATGTGATATTAAGTTACTACAACAGTTTAATGAGAAGACCAACGCCTGTGAAGAGACGACTCAACGCCTGCGATATGTTATGGCGCCGTTTTATACATAAACAATATTTATATTTAATATTTATATATAAACAATATGAATGTAAGCCAGAGGAGAACTGGCCCCCGACTGAGCCTGGGTTCTCCCAAGGTTTTTTCTCCATCCAATCTGATGGAGTTTTGGTTCCTTGCCAGTGTCGCCTTTCTTTTGGCTTGCTTAGTTGGGGTTATTAAATATTTAATATTTAACAATATTATCCATCTATGTTGTACTACTTTCATGTTATCACTGCTGCTTTGATATATTGTGAAAAGCGCTATATAAATAAATGTGACTTGACTTGACTTTAATAAACAATAATTTAATTACAACTAAAATGTTGCAGAATAATGTAATATATGAATGAATAATAGCATATAAAGAACCTTTTTGCCAAAAATGGTTGTTTCTTGTCATATTGTGCCAAAATGGTTGTTTCTTTTCATATTGTTTCTCATCACATCTTGTTGATATATTGCATGATCAGATATTCATATTCATTGCTGGTAACTAATGCTGGTGGGGACAGAGTTAATGAGACATTTGCTTTTGTTCGTAATTAATGCATTAAGGCCAAAATATCTCCCAAATACCTTCCACTTTGGTGTATGGCTTCCATTTGTAGTACCATCCCCTGAAGGGTTTACTATTGTACTCGGCGCACTGCTGAGCTCTGAAGTCCACTCCATTGGGTTGGCATGGATTGGTGTTACACAGCTGGTGCAGTCGACTGGGGCCTTGGCAGAACTTGCCGTTGTGCTGAGGGCTTGGGTGAAACAACCAGCAATTAGCACAAGTGAACATGGAAGCAGAAGGAGAGAGAAAGAGAAGAGAAGAGAAGAGAAGAGAAGAGAAGAGAAGAGAAGAGAAGAGAAGAGAAGAGAAGAGAAGAGAAGAGAAGAGAAGAGAAGAGAAGAAACAGATGTGCTTCAGCAAGCATTCAACATTTGTATGAAATGACAGCCATTCAGTTATTTTTTTGGAAGAGGTTCTGGTGAGATAGATTTCATATGATGTGCATTAGCATCTGCACTAAGAGAATGCCTTTGTGTGTTATCGGTGATGTGTCTGACTGAATTACATTCAAACTGACAGCTGTGAAAGATATAAAGTGTTTGGGATGCAATTCCATTCATGACTTGGACTCGCCTTTGTTTTCAACAGCAATGATTTTTGAATAATAAGCTTCAGCAGGAACAAGACAATACACAGCTGAGCAGATCTACTTATACACATGAGTAAACGTGCTTCCCCATTGAAGCCAATTGGGAAAAGTGGTTGAAAATGTTGTTTTGGATGATGTTAACACTGTCAGATAAATGTGCAAAAATTGTACTTTAGGGGTACAAGAGCTTGGGGCAGTACCCTAAAAGGACAACCTCACATTTATTCTACCCCCAAGGGTGCATTTTAGTACCGTAGACTAGTACTGAACTTTTTTCTGGTGAACAACATCACTCTGCTGATCCCAAAAAAAAAAAAGAAAAAAGAAATACCACATTATCATAAATCTGCTTGACCCATTATGAATAATCATTCATTCAACTGTATTTCTTTCAAAGCTGTGATGGCTGACTCCTGTACTCAAGGCTGTATACCAGGTCAGCTCAGGCTGTGTTGCTGAGGAAGCTGGAGAATGGGGAATAGCGGCAGCGTCCTCCCAATGCCACAGGAATGCCTCCAAGTGCCACATGAAGCAGACAGTCACCATCTTTCCCTAAGGGAAAAGCATCCCACCAGCTTCTGTAACTGAGGCTGTGACAACGGAGGCATGCTTGCGGCATGGCTGCATGCTTCAGAGTGAAAGACTCTTGGGTACCCTCTTGTAGCCTAACCTCAAAGCAAAGGACTGTGCCATGGGCTTGTCAATGTGTGTGTGTGTGTGTGTGCATGTTCTTTTAGTCTCTGGCCTTTAGCTTTTTATTGCATGTTTACACTTGAGGTTAGGAAACCGCTCACAGAGAGAACAGATAAGTCGTGCTCTTAAAAATCCCTCATCATCGTTATGCATGTACAGTGATCAAACACAGTAACTTAGTAAGCATGGGGAAAACACACACAGTGAGATAAATAATTAAGTGTTGATCTCAGAACTGACAACATACTTCTATTGTCTAGACTAGAGCAGCCTCAAACTGTGGGTCAACTTCTGGTGGGTTGAAGAGTTGGAATAAGTGGGTCAACTAGAATGGTGCTGCAGTGAAAACAAATATACAGAGTTACCTCTATTTTATATTATTCATGACTCGTTTGAATAGGTGTTTGGTTAAACGCCTGAAATAAGATCTGTGGTAAACAGATTTTTTTGTGCCTTTATTTGACTTGAGACAGTTATTGACAAGTGGCTAAATAGAACTAGAGAGATTGTTGTGGGCATTAAACATCCTCATGGCAAAAAGGAAAACTCATCTACTCAGTAGTGAACTTTTAAAAACAATGTTGTGTTTATAGACCTTATGTGCTGAGAATTAATCGTGGAGCCATCTTTACAATTTTGTCCTTGAACTTCCATTTTTGCGGTAGCTCTGTATATTTAGCTAGTTACGTGGATTTACATATGTTCAACTTTTTTGTTAATTATATGCAGTACCGTAGTTTACCTGTAGGGACCGCTAAATGAACTGAGTGTCTGAGAAGAAAATAATGAGAGAAGAAGAATGTATATAGCTGGTTTGCCTGGCTGCGCCCTCCTACGCACTTCCGCTCAATTTCATTTTACTTCAGTACTAGCAGAGCCCGTCTACGGAGAGCCTTGGCTCTTCCTATTAGCCCCCGTTGTGTATCATCTTGGTTGCAGTTCAATAGGCTCTATGCACGAACCCTGCTGACGTGTGTTCGAACGAATCTCAGTCAGCGTCTTTACTTCCGGAACCGCGTTCTGCAGGCCAAGTGTATAGGCGGCAAAACTGTAATAAAATCCGTTTTCTCAGAAACGGAGACAACGATTTTAGAAACGCTGATTCGCTAGTCGAATTTCGTACGATATGAGAGAATACTAACACTCAAAGTTGTTGATTTGGCTCGAAATATATAATTTAATAACTTCTCTTTTTTACTCTTGTGTGACAGCTAACTGCCTCACAGTGTTGTTAACATCATTCACGTTAACCGGAGGACGTTTTTATAAACAGCGAGTGTAATTTGACACTATCTCCACCTATCGCAAAACCGGCTTCTGACCATAGACTGACGCAGCACCGGAAGTGAGTGGGCGTGCTGAGACAAATATGGAAGCGATCGTGCATAGAGCCTATTAGAATTCCACTGGAGGTGATCACGGGCGAGAGCAGAATGAATGGGAGTCTATGGGGCTAAACGGCTAAATGTGTCTCTTTCACCTGCTTGTCGTTAAATTAACATAGATCTTATTGTTGATTCCGCAAATTCAATATAGATTATAGGCCAAAAGTCGAATGAACGAGTACTTATGTCCTTTTGATTTCTTACAGGTTAGGCCGTTGTTGGTCGGAACACGCTAGCATTCTGCTATTGTGTGACGTCATCACATTTTTGAACGGATTTTTAGAACAGATAAGTGAACTTAAAAATGCAATTTTCAGCTGAGTGTATTATATTAGCCCTCCCTTTTGAATGCAACTTTCAAATTACTTGACAAAAAATTACATCCTGAGAAAAGAGGATTTCTGGGGGTGAAACCCCATTGACTCCCATTCATTCTGCACTCGACCCTGCATGGACAGAGACGTGTTACTGCAGCCAGTCCAGAACCCGGAAGTAACCAGACACGTTTTCCAAAGTGGACCAACGTGATTACTTCACGTCTTGTCCTGATAGCGGGTTGGGCACTGAAGTTACAGGAGTTTCTTCTCGTTGCTAAGCAACAGAACTAGGTCGAGTATTTAAAAAGTTATGGTTAACACGGTTAACTTGGTTTAACGTCGATGTAATACGTTGTTTTAGCGTACCTTTGCTCAAACGAGGAGATGGGGGACGCCGGAAAAATTTTACTCATTAAGCTGCTTCATTAAAAATGTGACTTTTAGACGTTTTCTTCGGCGTGGATCAAGGCAAATAAATCCTTTTCACCTTGAAAATAATATTTTTTTTTTGCATTTTAAATAATAGACCATTTCTCAGTGATCGTCAATAGAACAAAATGACATTTTTCTTGGTTTTATGAAAACCAATAGGTCGTTATGGCAGAGGCGATTGCGTGTATAATAGGTCAACATCCGGGTATCTCTCCACTGGAGTGTGTTAACGCTTTACGTGTAAGTTTCACGTTTGAGGAGGTTAAACCGTGAAATCTACACGTTATCTGAAGTGGACCATTTAGGCAGCTTCATTAAAAACGTGACATTTTGACGTTTTGTTTCGGCGTGGATTTAGGCAATTGAATTCTTTTCACCTTGAAAATAATAAATGTTTTTTGCATTTTAAATAACAGACCATTTCTCAGTGATCGTCGATAAAACAAAATCCCATTTTTCTCCGTTTAATGAAAACCATAATTTAGGTTGTTATGGTAAGTCTGAGTTTCAGTTTAAGTAAGCTGTTTGAGGGGGTTAAACACTGACATCTATACATTTTCTAAAGTGGACCAACGTGATTATCGTGTTGGCTGACGTAAGCAAGAATGGGATTTGAACTCATGTCTTCTTGATTAAAGCCCAACACTTTATCAACTGAGCCACTGAGCCTGTATATTTACCGGTTTATTTGATGGGATTTTATGAGGTTTGGTTTTATTTGTTGGGAAAATAAATATATAATTTGACACAAGAGGGCAGTATAGCCCTATTTATGGTCTATCACAGTTAAACCGTCACAGCTACACGTTTTCCAAAGTGGACCAACGTGATTACTTCACGTCTTGTCCTGATAGCGGGTTGGGCAGTTACAGGAGTTTCTTCTCGTTGCTAAGCAACAGAACTAGGTCGAGTATTTAAAAGGTTATGGTTAACACGGTTAACGTGTTTAACGTCGATGTAATACGTTGTTTTAGCGTACCTTTGCTCAAACGAGGAGCTGGGGGACGCCGGAAAAATAGACATTTTACTCATTAAGCTGCTTCATTAAAAATGCGACATTTAGACGTTTTCTTCGGCGTGGATCAAGGCAAATAAATCCTTTTCACCTTGAAAATAATAAATGTTTTTGCATTAAATGATAGACCATTTCTCAGTGATCGTCAATAGAACAAAATGACATTTTTCTTGGTTTTATGAAAACCAATAGGTGTTGGGCGAGATAGCACAAGGCTGTCTGATCTCCTATTTACATCTGGAAGACGTATTTTAAAGGGTGTTTGCTCATCTGCAAGACGTCTATAGGACGTTTCCTGCAGATGTCTAATAGACGTTTATAAGATGTCAGTTTAACGTGCATTCTAAATCATTACATCTTAGAGACATCTTCTAAACGTCTGTTTGACATCTGCAGGAAACGTCCTATAGACGTCTTGCAGATGAGCAAACACCCTTTAAAATACGTCTTCCAGATGTAAATAGGAGATCAGACAGCCTTGTGCTATCTGGGTTGCGTGTAGAATAGGTCAACATCCGGGTATCTGGAGCGTGTTAACGCTTTACGTGTAAGTTTCACGTTTGAGGGGGTTAAACCGTGAAATCCAATAGGTTGTTATGGTAAGTCTGAGTTTCAGTTTAAGTAAGCTGTTTGAGGGGGTTAAACACTGACATTATACATTTTCTAAAGTGGACCAACGTGATTATCTTGTTGGCTGACGTAAGCAAGAATGGGATTTGAACTCATTCTCGGACCGCTCCATATCCTTAGGTTTCCAGAAATCAATTTTTTGTAGGACCCGCTCCATATCCTTAGGTTTCCAGAAATCAATTTTTTGTAGGACCAATCAGCGAATAGAGGGAGTGGCTGAGAACGATGACGTTGATGTAAGCGCACAAACTGCAAAAAAATCGCGCAAATGAGTCGCTATTTTTAGCGACTTTTCAGACCCCGACTTCTTGTTTTCTCCCTGTCGTCACTCACTCTACGTCTACCATGTTCAGTGAATGGCTGAAAGGATATCTGTTACAATATCATCTGTTGAACGCACACCCACTGACAGACGTGAATGAGCAGTGTTTTTCCACGGACTTATCACTTCTGCTTTCTTTAAATAATAATGTTTTTTTTTTAATTTAAACAATTTAGTTTCTTTTCTTTTCTTGTGCTTACTTTTTTGTCATTCACTTGGCCTATATGATATATCAACTCGTTCTGTGTGACAAAAATATATAGGAAATGAGAACAGCTTCGGCAATATTATATTATAATATATTAAATACAATATGTCAGCTGAGCATTAATTTATAGAGAAAACACATTAGACAAGCGGAACGCAAGTACGACGTGATGACGTCAGAATATGCTAATTAACGTATGACGTTTCTAGTGACGTTTAGCGACTTTTAGGGAAGGCGTTAGCTACTTTCGTTTGAAAATAGTTGGCAACACTTCGGGCAGCCGCAGATCCAATAGATGTGAACTTTAATAGTGAACCCGCCTACAAGGAACGTTTCTCAATGGAGCGGTTCCCTGTGGAAATGAAATGAACTAGAGTCTGGTTGAACCAGGCTAGTGCCAAGCCAAAACGTTGTTGAAATATTTTGTCCCATTGCTTTTATGGACTCTCTTCTGCTACAATGGCGGCTCGTGCGAGGCTTAAACTTCCGGCTGATGGGTTACCTCCTTGGCTGATACGCATGAGGTGATGAAGCGCTGCTTTTGAAGTAATAGTAAAATGATCGATTTTCTGACAAAAAGTTAAACTTTTCATAAGATTTATGAAGTATGTTTATGGGTTAAGCAAAAATGAATTCCCTTTGATTTTATTGAGGTTTCTGATTTCTGTGTTAAGAGATTACTGATTAACGATCAGAAACTCATGAAAGTGAGTATTTTGAGGTGCAATTGATAAAGCTGTGCGCTGAACAGATTTATTTGTGTGTTAAATAATGCTTGCGTTGTGTGTACAATGTTATAATTAATAACATTAAGTTAACACTTGTATAAACATGTGAGTTATGCTTTTGCAATTTCATTTACTCGTGAGTTTATTGAATGAAAAGCATATTTGAATTTTGAGAGATGTTGACTGTGAATTGTGTTTCGTGTAGATTTATTTATTTATTTATTTTTGTGCCTGATTCCATTCAGTGAAAAGATCAACTGTGAGCTATGGCGAGCCAGACCGTGAAGGGCCTACTGCATTGGAGAAGGGCCTACTGCATTCAACTGACGTTCAACCCGGACCAGTTTCCATCTGCATCGTGGGATTCATTTCAATTACAGCTAAGTGGTTACAATTGATACACACCAGTGGAGATTTCTTTAAGACAAGGGAGGCTCATTTTCCCCTAAAATGTCAAAAAAAAATAATGGTCAAATGAGTACTATTGTGTTAACATTTTATTAACTAAAACTGCGTTAGAACATGGTCATCTCGAAGAGGAGTTCGTTCAGAATCAGCTACATATAGCAGGTTGGCTGACTCGATCTCATTCTCATACATTGCCATAGCGCATCACAGTGCATTTCCCTATGGCATTTTGCCCTGCACAATAGCCCAGCAACATTGCTTAAAAAGTTGCCCTGTGTATCATCACCTTAAGACAGAACACAACGAGTGCAGCGCTAAAACGGGGCGGGTCTAGATAAGGTTTGTATTTGTGCTTTTCAAATTTTGCTTTCTAGAAATTTCTAGCTTGTAGATTTTAAATAAAGATCAAAAGATTGTGTTGGAAGCTTAGTGGTGTAAACATACGTCCATGGTGTAATTCATTTATAGCTTTTTTACTTCTGGTGATTGATTGTACTTAAAGGAGAACTCCAGCACAAAATGAACCTTTGGTCTAATAAAACATTGGTACCTAGTCGACTCTTCTCTGAGATTTGTTTTCATGATGATCGAATGTAAGGAGTTTTATCTCTAAAAACTGCTTAGCGTATAACGCTATATGGGGCATTTAATAAGTAAAAAGAAATCATAGTTAATGCCACAAACAAGGCTCAAAATAGCACCACACTAACACAGTAACATAATGAGGGTCCCTACATGCAGAACGAAGCATTGAGATGTTTTCTTTTTTAGTATGTCACTGATATGTTTTTTGTTAAGTCTCAAGACTGATAAAGTGTCTAAAAGAGTCAGGAGAAGTCATGAGATCAACGATAGTCTAACAGTGCGGTCAGACGGCTGTTTGTGCATGTCTGCTTTTGTTTTTGGAGCAGGTTTTCAGGCTGATCCTATTAGAGCTTTAGCAACAGTGTACTATGGCTCCATATGGTAGAGAACTTATAACAACACACAGAGCAAAGAAAGAGATTGGGAGAAATGAGGCGGAAGAGAACGATAAGTGTAGGTTTTTTGATTAGACATTGAAACAACTGCACCCAAATTAATGTTGTGCTACATACTAAACTCCACACAAGTGTTGTTGGGAATATTATTCTTCCTTTCTCTCTGTTGACAAGACTTTGTAGCTGTTTTGCAACTGGGGAATGTTAAATCTATGAACAGCAGCACTGGGTGCAAACAACAAAACAAGGTCACCCTGTCTGTCTGTTTGCCTGAATCCCCCTCCAAGCCCCCCCACCTAGACCCACATCCTTCTCTATCCCACTCTCTCAATACATCACCCATAACGAAGACCCCCATCTTTAATCAAATCCTCATTATGCCCACACTGTTTGCCATTAGGTATCCACTTTAAAGTCAAGTCGTTAAAACAGAGCCCTCCACATATAAATAAACAATATCAAACAATGATGTGATGCAATTTACTCGTTTGTTTGTCAGAGGCTTTTGCCGAAGTCTTGAGGGTGATCATACATGCGTCCTACTCTTTCAACTTTGGCCTCTGGTAATGGTGCATTAATGTTACCCGTACTCTGATGGTTACCAATATTTCCAAACAAACTTCAAAAGGAAATCCCATCAACTATCTCCACTAGGCTGTTGTCAAAAGAGATATTTCTCAAACACGACTATCAAAGATGCATGAACCTGTAAATCTGGCTGCGGAGTATGGAGTACAGTCAAGGGAGTATATGTATCAGATCATTTTTATAGATAAATGTTATTTGAATGAGATGATATCTCTTGCCGCTGGCTTAAACAGCTGTCTCTTGAGGACCTTATACTGAAGTGATAAGTACGGGGATTCCCCTTGAACCTCACCGCCACAAACAGAAGACATACCAATGCCTATTCTGCTGCAGGTGCTGTCTGAAAGCAGTAAGGGAAGATTATCCATCAAAATGCCTCTTTTGAAACACTTAAAGAAAAGTGTTCTCAATCATTTCCGAGTGAAATGATACAGATAAAAAGTTCTGATCAACATGAACTCTGATTCTGATTTCCATAAGGAATGCAGGCAGATGTTCGTGGCATGCACCTCTATTATGTGTAAACAGCTGCTCGATGAGAAGTCAGAGTGAAAAGCTGCAATATCCCCTTATTTTTGTTGAACTATGAAGGGGTCACACTGACAGCAAAAACTGAGAAAATGGAGGCTAATACCTCCCCAAAATCTCAGATTATAGTGCAAATACTGCCTTAAAAGCAAACCCATCTAACAGATTCAATTCAGCCTAAATCTCTATTAGTGGATCAGATGCCTTTGGACTAATACAGATCAGATCAGAATCAGGAACATTCACACAAAAGGCACTTTAATGTCTGCCCACAAGTAAGATTAATTTAATCAAAAAATGTGGGATAACAAAAAAAATAGAAAGGTTTCTATACAGCATAATCTGAATTTTAACAAAATAAGTTTTCCTATAATAAGGTGGGAAATCCCTACTCTTTTCCAAAAGTAATCATTTTGCAATATCTCTAAATGGTGTCCATTTATGTGAAGGATCTTTAAATCAAAACCAGGATTCTAGCTAAGCACATTGTGTGAGATCACAATGCGTAATATAGATCATGTGTACCCAATCTAATATTTTAATATACTCCTTGGGTATTTGCAGGGTTCTCCACCTCACTTCACATCACTTTGAATAGTTTCTTTCTTGCTTTCTTTACTGGAACTGTTCATGTCAGACATGTTGGTCTGGCTGTCTAAGGCATTATAAGTATTTCCTATTCCAACAGAAATATGTTAAGATGCTCTAGACAGCCAAATGTTGACGAAGCACAATCCCATGTTCCATCAGCTTGACCAAACCACCTGCGGTCTATTGAAACCCAATCTCAAATAAACCTGCCACCACATTCAGAGAGGAAGAACCTGAACCTAAATACATAAAAAACTACATCTTCCATTTGACAGACACTCACATTTTTAACAATCCTGCTTTATATTATATACCTTAAATGCAATGTAACTTGCTCTAGATAAAACCATATGCCAAATGTATTCATTCATATGTTGTTTGTTTCAATGTCTACTGTTTTCATTCTTTCTGGTGATGCAATCTATTATATATTGAAATTTTATGTGTCCTCTGTACAAACACTGACCTTGTGCATTCAATAGAGGGCATAGCCTATGGTGAATCCTGACCACACTTAATCTAAGATTATGCTGAGTGTCAAAGTTCGGGGTATAATCGACAGTATGAGTCGCAGTGGGTCAGTTGATCAGGAAGCACACATGTGCTTCCACCATTCACAGCTAATCTACCATTCATGGCAGCCTAATGATGAAAAAAGTGTCATTCACTTCACTGCAGTGGCCATTTATATTAACATAAATAACCTTCCATAGCACAGTGTTAGAAAAGCTCATTTTGCAATCAAATGTCATGCTTATCTGGATTCGCCCTCTAACACAAACACAAACTGAATTTACCGGACGAAGGCTTGTATGCCGAAACGCGTCGGAGTGTTTTAATAGTGTTGATTATGACCAAGCAAAGAAAGCCAGAAATCAAGGCTTTTTAACTTTTCTAAAGAGAGTGCCTTGGATGTTCCTGAATATGTGTGTTGTTGGTTACCTGGGGCTGTTGCAGGATCTCTCTCGGTACATGACACCTCCACCACATGTACGTGAACAGTCGGACCACTCGGACCAGCCCGACCACTGGCCATGTACTGCTCTAGGACCGTGATCACTAAATTTCACACACTGTCCTCTCCGACACCACTGCATAATGGGAAAGAAAAGGAAAGACCATCTCACATTCATCAGTCACATATGAAAACCAGTTTCTACCTCAGATTTAAACATTTTTTTAAACGTTTATTATATAAAAGTGCTTAAATTTAACAAGGCCACAAACCAAACTGATCTCTTTCATGTCAAAGAGAAGGTATTTGAGCGGATTTGAAGTAAAGTAGAGAGTGTATCTGCTGAGGAGATCTTGAAACTGCTGGTTTGGGATGAAGCCCAGAGTTACACCTGGAGAGCAGGACTCGGCCCAGCCAAGCCACACAGTCCCACACATCAGCACCTCTCACCCTCATCCCCATCAACCAGTGGAAAGACACGCAGGACTAACCGTCCTTATGGAACATTTACACAAAGCAGAGAACAATACCGCAGGTGTGCATGAAGAAGATGCCGAAAGAGAGCGGTCAGTCCATATTCATCCTTAATGGTGGTTCAGTGAGTTCAGAAAGAGAAAGCGTGAACATACAAGCATTCACTCACCATGTCTGGTCCGCAGATGGTACCCTCGGCAGCAGGCATGAACTTGGTCTCACACCGGTGTCCTGTTCTGTGGCACCATAATGATTTACAGATGTCCTGGTGGGCACAAACACACAGAGAGCACAGTCAAAGACGAGCCTGCACCCGCTGGGAACCATTCAACCTCTCTGGCTTGCACCTCGCCACGCCGACCTCTTGTTGCTACAGCAACGGCCAATCAACTTTCTCAACAAATAAAAAAGCCTGTCAAAATCAATCACTGTGCTGCCCAAAAGAAACATGCTATTATCATTGCATTTTGTTTCTTCCCACAATACAACGATAATAATGGGTGATGAGGGGTTGGGAGATCGGCCACTGCTGGCTGACGGCCCGATTGCATCTGGCAGAGAGTGAGATAGACGTGGTTTACAAAAGCTCGCTACACTGGACTCTGGATCACCGGTTAGCTAACACCACTAGCTCCCACGGCTAATTACATCTTTACGACTTTGTGACAAGGATGGGATGGCTTGAGGGGACAGAAAACAAAAACATTGGGGTTTTATCTCCACAATCGTTCTTAATTAGGATGTACAGCTGCCTTCCATCAAGGTCGACGTTCAAGACTCTTTTCAGGGCACGTACGAGGTCTTCGAAGAGCACAAAAGCAAAAGGGATCTCTCAAAAAAGAAGTCCATAGCATGAGAGCTAATCCCACAGATAGACTCTCGCAATGTTCATTTCCCAAGCATAACTATTTGCATATCAATGTGTGTGTTAGACGCTAAAAGCTACTGCGGATGCCAAAGGGGGCCCTGTCCATCTTTGTTGAACCTTTGTACATGGACTGTGAATGAAGACTTAGAGTAGATTGCGAGGCAATTGGTTTCCTCTCAGAGGTCCTTTTCTTTCCAAAGCTCAGATATGTGTTTGTGTTGACTATTATGTCTCTACACACAAACATTACAGGTTGAAGCACATTTAAATATCTGAGACCCTAAATTGACTCAATCTATGTGAATTCTACTGTGGCATTGTGTTTTGTCAAAAGGATTGATTGTAGCTGAATTGTTTAACGAGTCATTTGACATTTCCAACATGAGTTCAAACAAGTTTAGTATAAAAATATAATCCAACACAGAAAGAGAAACCTTTTAGCATATTTTAACTAAATAGCTATGGGTTACCTTTACAAAGTCCAGGCTGCACTGTTTGGCCTTCATGCCAAACTGCCATTTGCACTGTATATCTGCATTGTATAGCTGACCAGGAAGCTGCTCAGGGTATTTGTATTGGCTTATCTGCTTGGGCTCATCCACTAGACATGAAGCCTGAGCTGTACTGTGAACACAAATGCATGCAAAGAAACATGAGCATAGAAACAGGAATTCAAAAAAAAAAAAAAAAAAAACATGTATATGTATCTCAAATGGGGAAAATGTGTACAAGTAAAATATTAAATATAAATAGTTTATCAAAATCTATTATTAATAAATATGTATATGCATTTTTCAAAATATATATAGCATATCTACAGTATATATGTCTATACTTTTTTATGATAGTGAATATTATGATATGTAAAGTGAAAGTTTACCCTAAAAATCGGTTCAGGTATTGCCGACTACAGGCAGACCATGAGAAAACACCATTATTCCCTGCCAATGTGGGAGACATTATGTTCCCTTCAGTCTTCCGGCAGGGATTCCCCTCTCCGTCATGGATCATTCCAAAACTGGGGTAAAAAAAAAAAAGGACGGAGCAAATGAGGGAGAGATGGAGATTGTGAGTTTTACCCAGTGAGACTATTAATGTACAACCTCAGGACAGAAACCACTCCCTAAGTCAGGTGGGACATTACCTCAATAACTAAAAGCTTTTTCATCCCACAAACCTCTTAAAAATCTCTGTATTCTACTGAATATAACAATTCATGTGATTCACACTCACACATTTACATTCTTACTTTCATCAGCCCTGTGAGAATCAGACCAATTAATGCCTCAAAATAAACATATGCACTAGTCACGAAATTCAGATATGAACAGTGTTGTACGATATGCCATGTGTTTATAAATGACCACTCCCCAATAAATGAGTGATTAATGACTGTTGGACGGTTAAGATTTTGCCCCAAACACCATGCACGTTGGAGGCATATGTCCATTTAATTTGACCAAAATGTTTGAACCACTGAGAATAACAAATCCCACAACATGTTATCAGTTTGGTGGTTCTCCGGTAGAGATTTTGTTCCAGTTTATGTTGAGAATGCGCCAAAGGACTCAAAATACGGCTGACATAAAAACAAAGTCTCAGACGTACAACATAAACTTCCCCTTATCACAGTGGCAACCAGCAAACACAAACAAAATGCTTGCCTGTTGCACAGCATATGGTTTCCAAAATTGAAATTATGTGGGACTTGAAAGAATGAATGAACATACTTATGTCCTGACTCGTGGGCGATGGTGAAGGCGAGGCCCAGTCCTGTGTCTTCATTAATCGTGCAGCTACGATATTTACTACACATCCCACTTATTGGAGCAAAACCTTTGGAAAGAAAGAAACAGCAAAACATGGGTGGAAGAATATATTTATGAATGACTGATGCATGTTGGGAACGTGAATCAAATTGATTGTCTACAGAGACAATACAATCCAAGAGGTCTGGATGAAAACCGTGATACATGATTTAAAGGTCAACTCCGGTGCAAAATGAACATTTGGTCTAATAACACATTGGCACTGTACCTTGTCAACCGTTCTCTGAGATTTGTTTTCATGATAATCAAATATATAGGGTTTTATCTCTAAAAACTGTTTAGCTTATAAGACTACTTTATAGGCCATAGAGTAATGAAAAATAAAAATCGCTAGTTAATACCACTAACAAGGCTCAAAATAGCCCCACACTAACACAGTAGTATGATGAGGGTCCCTACATACAAAACGAAGCATTGAGAACTTTGTAAGTGTACAGACAGTTTAAAAAGAAGATATTTTATAAAGACAGTCCACTTCACGTCTTTATAAAATGTCTTCTTATTAAACTGTCTGTACACTTACAAAGTTCGCAATGCTTCGGTTTGCATGTAGGGACCCTCCTTATGCTACTGTGTTAGTGTGGGGCTATTTTGAGCCTTGTTAGTGGTATTAACTAGCAATTCTTATTTTTCATTACTCTATGGCCTATAAAGTAGTCTTATAAGCTAAACAGTTTTTAGAGATAAAACCCTATATATTTGATTATCATGAAAACAAATCTCAGAGAACGGTTGACAAGGTACAGTGCAAACTAGCAATTCTTATTTTTCAATTCTCTATGCACTATACAGGGGTTGGACAATGAAACTGAAACACCTGGTTTTACAACACAATAATTTGTTAGAATGGTGAGGGCCTCATTTTGCATCCAAATACAACACCAATTGACAGATAGAAGTCCTTCACAGTGACCAGAGGGATTATGAGCCGTTCCTCTTCCAGAACAGTGTCCAGGTCACTATATGATGCTGGTGGACTCGCTCCTCCAAAACATCTCAATAATATTCAGATCTGGTGACTGTGCAGACCATGGGAGATGTTCAACGTCACTTTCATCTTCATCAAACCCTTCTGTCACAAGTCTTGCTGTGTGTGTTGGTGCATGATCATGCTGATACACGGTTTGAGCATCAGGTGCTCATGATCCTCCAGAAGGGTTTGGTAGTCCTCGGCACTGTCGTGTCCATCAAATGCAATCAGGATTGTCATGATATTGGAGCTCAAACCATCACTGATCCACTGAAGATTCACTCTTCACTCTGAAGATTGGCCGCCAGGCATATAGATGTGAAACCTCCAACATTGGCCAGTGTTTCAGTTTCATTGTCCAACCCCTGTATACTAGCGTTATAACTTAAGCTAAACAGTTTTTAGCGATAAAAGTCTTAATATTCGATTATATTGGAAACAATTCTCAGAGAATGGTTGACTAGGTATGTGTTATTAGTCCAAAGGTTCATTTTGTGCCAGTGTTGTCCTTTAAGTATCACTAAACACACCACAATGTATTCAAAACTATAGAATTTGAAACAGTATTCCATTACACATAAACACACTTTCAGACTATTTATCTGACTGCATGATCTAAGAAAAAGCATTGGTTTGAGTTTCACATCATACAAAGGCAATTTTAAAAGCAGTCCTCTCCCCTTTGCCATACATTTGCAGTGCATACTTGTGGTTTGGAGCATCAGAGCTGAATTCATTATATTTGGCTGACGCCTCTATAGCAAAAAACTCTTTCTTGGAGTCAATCAGGTGAAGTTCTCTGCCTGAGGGCAGACTAGAACGCATATCATCACCAACCACAAGCTCTTTATAACCTTGGCATTGTGTAATTCAGCCTCTTGCAACTCGATTAGCCTCTGACATCACAACACATGACCCATTTCTGCTGCTGGATGGTGAACGTCAAGTGCCTTACCCAAGGTGTCACACGGTTCATTCTTCCATGAGCAGATGTCCAGCCCGGTCAACAGTATTGCATGGTCATGCCGCTTGCCATTTTTACCTATCAGGCCTGATTGCCACTGGCAGAAGCTGTTGAGGGATTGGTCTGCATGGTGGTTGATAGACAGGCCCAGCTGACAGCAGTGAAACCGAGAGAGATGAAGTGTTCAGAGGGGTGGTGAGAGAGAGATAAGAGAGTAATGAATGATCAGACATCTGTCAAGTATGAAAGAAATGGAAAAAAATGGACTGAGATTCTTAAAAATAGAGATATTACACATCAAATTTACCTAGAGAGTAAATTAGCTAAAGTGACTATTTAGCCCAAAAGCAAATTAAATAATATTTTGTATCCATTATTTAATGCTAAGAAATGCACAAATAACTTTTGTAAGCATTTTTAGTAAAAAAAAACAACAACAACAACATACAAATAACTTTTTTAAAGGGTAACTAAACACTAAAACAACTTTGTTTAGTTAATGATCTGTAATACTGGGGCTTTATTAATTAATTGTTTTGACATTGGGTTTAAACGTCCGAGTTGAATTTTCTTATTGGAAGTTGTGGTACTCTGTGATGTCAGAGAATACCAGCTAACCACACCCCTGGCTACAGAGAGATGCGTCTCAGGTGCACACCTGATGACTTTGATCAGATCAATCTTTGCAGTGAATAAAAAACACAGTGACCAGTTATTCTGATTGTCAAACAAATGATTTTTTAGTGAATAAAAACAAGCAGCTTGACTAAAAAGACTGAAAACTGAGACTGAAAAAGAGTCAGTTATTTTTAGTAATACATGTATACATGTATGTATGTATCTTACCGGATCTTTCTCAAGTAGGAGGAGACTGACCACAACAATGTTGATGTCATTTCCAATTGTTCCATCTTTGAAAAGACTGGAGACCTTTTTGGCACAACAACACTTTGCATATTACTATAGGAAGAAGTAAATGTTCACTGAACATGCAACATCAAAGTGTCTTTTTAATAACAATACTGCTGACAGCTCGCTCACCATGTTCATGACAGTAAGGACATAAGTAGTGACGTTCTCTCTTCCATGTTTATCTAGCATCTTCTTGTCTGCCACCACCAGAGTTTCCACGTTCAGGCCACCCTCTTTGCTCGAAGTAATCTCGGATCGTTTCACTCGGCTTTGCTGCTCAAACTCATCAGGCATGAAAAAATTATCCTCTTTAGGAGGCTTGGGAGTATCTGTAGTTAGGATGAGGTGGAGAGATAGAAGTATGGATACTCATGAAAAAGAGTGAGAGAAACTGGAAAATGCCTCAGATAACTGACTTTCCTGTTTCCAAGCTTGGAGCCAGAGAGGCGACAACAGACCAGGAAATGCACAGTCATTAACTTCACATGCTGTTTCCGCGCTTTTACTCAACTCCATACAAGATGATAATGATGACACAGTAGTTCTCTTACAAGAGTACTCTCGTGTTGTGTAAGCTAGCTTCTCGAGAATACTGAAGCCAAAATTATCAATATAATTTGTATTAATTTAAAACGCTTTTGCTGCTGCAAGCAGACTTAGGCGAGGCAGCTCTGCGGCAAATGCTGCCACTTATCAAGGGACGCAAGCACCAATTCACGTCCCGTGCGAATGGGTGTGGCTGATGCCTATTTAAGCCAGAGCTCGATAGTATGCTTGATTTTCATCTCTTCAGCAAATCCTTTGCATCGCTGGGTCTAGGAGAAGAAGCCTACGTCATCAGACAGCCTTTTCAGTGAGACGAGCTCTCCGAGGAAGACGGACGTCTTCTCACCGCCTTCAGTTGCCGTTCCTGTTCCTATCCAGCGCCCATATCCTTTCTTACGCTCGGTGTGTGTTTGCCGGCTTGACCTTTTCTGACTCTAGGAAGATCCGCGGCTGTGGTGACTGGAGATGTGTATTCTACAGCCAAAGAGCCAGTTGCACAACCTGCCATCTGTACCCAATCACAATTTTCATGCAACCCAGATAAATCTCAAAAAGAGCATTATGTCTGTTTATCCGGCTCTCGCCAAAGGTGTTTTAAATGTAGGAAATGTGCCCACGTCCCATGTGTTCATGCAGTCTGAGATCACGGAACCTTCATGAACTGGCATAACGCCTACTTGTATGGGTTCAGGCAACCTGTTCTCTATCTGAACGTGGGTCCAGACAGGCCGTCCAGAGACAACGTTCTTCCAGGGGAATGGTCTCTCCAACCTCAGACAGTTCAGCTGTTGTGGGACACCTTTAACACAGCGGAAGTCGACTTCTTAGTGTCTCAAGGCAACACTTAGTGTCCAATATGTTTCAAAAAACAAGGACGCGCTTGCCCATCACTGGACTAGCCGCCCTCTCTTTGCTTTCCCACCGATCATGCTGTTACCATAGGTAATCAAGTGTATCAGGAAGAACGATTCCTCTGTGCTTCTAGTAGCTCCGTTCTGGCTGAACCCAGTTTGGTTTCGCTGATGCAGCTTCAGAGCTTGGCTCCGTGGCCTGTCCCGTTCAGGAGAGATCTCCTCTCACAGGCCGGGGGTACGATTTGGCACCCACAACCAGAGCTTTTGGCACCCACAACCCGAGCTTTTGGCACCCACAACCCGAGCCGAAGGCTCTGCATCAACGGGTACCCATCAGTCTCCCCAATGGGATGTTAAACAAGATTATGCAAGCTAGAGTGCCATCTCCTAGACGGCTTTATGCTTCCAAGTGGTCAGTGTTCTCAAGTTGGTGCTCAGGTTGCAACCTGGATCCACAAGATTGTGGGGTATCGGAGGTTCTCTCCTTCCTACAGGAGCTCTTGGATAAGGGTAGTTCCCCATCCATGCTTAAGGTATACAGTATGGGATATTGCTGCGTTTGTCAAACATTTGCACGCCTAGTCACTGGGTAGGAACGACCTTGTAGTCCGCTTCCTCAGAGGAGCTAGTAGAAATGAACTGTCCTTGTCTCCCCTCGGTTCCCATATGGGACCTTCCCTGGTCCTGGAGGCCATGAAGGGCGCCCCTTTTGAACTTCTAGAGTCTGAGGACTTAAGTATGTCTCGTTGAAAACCACCTTTCTGGTTGCTACAGCTTCAGTCAAGTGGATGGGTGGCTTACACACACTTTCTGTTAGCGTGTCGTGCCTTGAGTTTGGGTCATCCTCAAACCAAGACATGTCTATGTCCCCTAAGTACTTGCCACTCCTTTCAGAGCACAAGTCATCTCCCTGTCAGCCCTCTTCACATCTGACAGCGAGTCTGACATGAATCTCCTTTGCCCAGTTAGGGCTCTGAGAATATGCATGGAACGATCGGCTGCTTTCAGACAGTCATGACAAGGACATGACAACTGAGCCCTCATTGGTGCTTACGTCACAAGCAGTTCCTCGAAAGGTTGCAGCAGTTGCCACAGAGCAGCCAATAGGCTGCCTCGACTAGGTCTGTTCGCTGCAGCAAATGTGTTTTAAATTAATACAAATTATAAGGATAATTTTTGGCTTAGGTCTTCTAGAGTGAACCAAGGTTAGTAACAAGAAATGTTAGTAACACAATACGTTTTCCTTTTAGAATCAATCTACATATCTTAGAGGGCTTTGCTGTTATTCGCATTCTGACAACTTCTACAAGTAAATCATATGTGATGCACTTTCCATCTACAAATAGCTCAAAGGAAATTCCCTTACATACATTGCTTGCGGCGTCCGCAGAAATGTTGTCTCTGGAGCTTTCCGTGCTGGTAATCATGGTGACGGTGATGGTGGTGGTCCTCATAGGAGTTTTTTGATTTAAAGCCACTGGTCCAGTCAGTCTTCTCGGCATGGACTCTGCGCTCAGCTGATCTCTTGTAGATAACATGTGGGTGATGTCCAGAGGGGGCGCTGTAGTTGTGTTGTAAAGCCAAATGCTGCGGGAGCGGAGTGATGAGAAGTTCCTCGCCAGAGAACCTGATCAGACCTGACTGCAGAGAACAGAGGAAGAGGAAGCTATGAGTAGCTAACCATATAATAACAAACAGTGAGTTTGGACTCACTCTTAAATAAAACATAAAAAAAAAATCTTACTGACCGCAAACTTTTAAACAGTAGTGTATATACAGCTGCTGTTTAAAAGTTTGGGGTAAGTGAGATTTTTTATGTTTTATTTAAGTCTATAATGTTCACCAAAGCTGCATCTAATTGATAAAAAAAATACATTAATGTGGCACATGATCCATAATAAATGATTCAAATATGCTGTGTGGCAAGCAGGACGGGGCTGAGAGCAGTGAGAGAACAGAGGAGGAGCTGTTTGGGAATTTTGAGATTTTCTAAATATTACATTAACAGTTGAAGTATTTTAAAGATTAATTTTGAGTGAGCACTGGATGATTGCAAAGGTAATTTAAATGTAATGAGCATGAACAAATAAATATCTAATTTTGGCCAATATATATATATATATATATATATATATATATATATATATATATATTCTAAATATGTACAATATTGTTCTCTAATATAGCTTACTATATCAAATGATATAGTACCGATATATTTTGCATAATTTCCAAGCTGAGCTCTATCAACAGCATCTGTTGTGTTCTATAAAATAATTACCCAAAAGATTTCCATTGTAATCACATGTTGACACAACTGTCATCAAGTTTATTGTTTTGTTTTGACAAACTGAGGGGCTGATTTGTGCTTGTTCTCAGTGGTAATCAACAGCATGCAACAGATGCTGTCAACGAAGGTCAACTTCTAGTTAACCAGGAATATTCCTAAAAGGACACATTAGCCTTGAGATGACCCTGAAGACCAAGTTAAAATCAGAGCGCACAGATGTGAGACTGAAAATATATCAAATCAAAGACATGGAGGTATTTATGTGAGTTTGATGTCAGGGAAAGAAAAGCCCTAAAGGAGACCATCGACTTTAACATTCCAGGTTGTGAGGGATTCATAGTCCCTTCAGCTGAAACAGTGGTTAAAAAACAGCTGTTGCAGAGTCACAAAAAACTATGGCATCGCCATAGTTACAGCTGTCGGTACACAATAAACAAACGATGACATGGCAGGATGTAAAGCAGCCCGGGGCTTCTTAAGGCATCTTAAAGAGCTACCCATTTATCAAATGTTTCAGTAGGCTACAGAGAGCAGAGGAAAGTTCATACGTAGCATAAGTTTTCAGCAGCTTGTTTTACAGTGACGATTAGCATGGCCAAAAGCCAGGCATGACAGGTATGATAAACTATACTATCTACATCCTCTCTCAACTACACTCAGCCCTTGAAAATCTCTAATTAACTCCATTTCTCCAAGCAAAAGGAAACCTGAGAAGTTAAAGTGCGGAAACCTACTGTACAATACCATGCTGTGTGGTTAATATTAAAGTCATAGTTGACAAATTGACAGTTCGTTTTTGTTTTTGTTTTTTGGTATATTGCAGTATTTATTATAAATTACTTTTTTTAAATTAATGTGCCCTTGTAATTTTTAATCAAAGTGATGTTCCCACCCTTCTGCAGAAACATCTTTGGCTATGCCCGAAATCACCCCCTATTTCCTTAAATATGGCACTATTTGAGGGGACATCCTTTTGTAGTAGTCTCCAAAACCATAGTGGACGTTATTGAGTGCACTCATTCAATCCCATAATGCACTACAATAATGAATGAATTCATTGACATCAATGAATCCCTTTTTAACTAATCATTAAATTGTTTAATTGAGGTTTAACTGAGTTTCAAATGATTATTGACCAACAAGTACAAACTATGCAAATACAGCAGCCTTTCTGGGACACTAAGTGTCTGAATTCACACCCTAGATTTCATTCACTCCTTCAGGTGGACTATAACAGTGGAGTATTGTAGGCAATAGTGAATGAGCACATGTCACAATAGGGAAGAAAAGACTATTGCAACTTCGGTTTAATGACAACTTCAATTTCAAATAGTCACATTATCAGAAAAATACTAATATTAATTTAAAGATCAAAACTGCATAACCCAGTCTCCTCTCGTCCGTGTGTGTGTACGTGTGTGTTGCTTAGTGGAGTTTTATGTATCTTTTAGAGCTGAATTAGATGGCATGTCAGAGGTAGGTGGAGAAGGTCCGATATTCACAAGAAGTTGATTAATGAGGTGTGGGGTCAAAGGCGAGCACAAAGCTTATCGTCTCTGCTATGATAGAGACACGCATTGGTGCCCTGGGACACATCCACAGCAAGCCAACACATGCTCATATTTAGCCATTACTAATAAAACATGCCAAAGTTTAATTGCTTCATTATAAGTCATACACATGTGTCTTCAGATTTATTTGGTTTGGGTCAGTGTTTCTAGCTAAATAAAGCAATATTTCAGAATGAGGCACTTTTCAGAACTGTACTGTCAATGGGAAAAGCAATATATGTCAGCTTCATTAAACAAACATGAAATAACATGATGAATCATTTCATTGTACTTAGTAGGACACTGTGATTTCCACAATGTGGAAAATGTAGAGGGAATCCATCATAAAAATAAAATTTTCACAGCTAAATTTATGAGAATAAATCAAAAGTAAGGCTGTAGGCAAATCATGATATGAACTAGTGTCTGTGAATATTAAACCACAAACGTCTGCTATTTAAATGTGAGTTCTGCATACTCGGCGCTTTACTCTATGAATCTACCACACATACTAAAGCATGCATGACACTAATGCGTTTTCAGTGTCTAAATGAGGAAACGCCACTTGAACGCGACATCTCCAGAGCTGTTTTAGCTGTTAACGTTTAATGTGTTTGTGTGTGTGTGTGTGTGTGTGTGTGTGTGTGTGTGTGTGTGTTTTAAACAGTCAGTACTCAGTGACTGACAGCGACTGACTTTCTGCAGGTTACATTGTTCCCTCAGTAGGTGGCAACAAAGGACTTAATGAGTAATAATTCATTTAAAGCTGCAGTCCAGAGTTTTTTCTCTCTTTGCCCTTCCGATATGTATTCTTGTTTTCGCATGGTCTGGTTGCAGTCTTTGTCTTTCTGTAGCCACTCCGAAGTCCAAAAGAAGTCTTTCGCATTTCACAGCTGGTGAATCTAGTTGTCATTGGTGATTATAAAGGCTATATAGAAAAGGCAATAATAATAATATTATAATCTATAATAAGATTAATAGAATCTCCACCTCCAACATCCTCACACGCAATATAGCCTACTTGCCGAGCCTCCTTCTTTGTACAGATGTGACGTCACACAAAGACATGCTCGAATCTCCCGCGGAAATCCACCAGTACCACTGGAATTAAAAACAATATTACAAGCTCACCACTTTGAATCTAGCTATGGCAAGCAGATAGTTTTGAACACTGGCTGGTAATGTATTTTCTCAAATATGTATTTTGGATCATTTTTAACCATTTTTAAAACTAGGGACTGCAGCTTTAAACTAGTGGTTCTCAACCAGGGGCAGCGAGATAATTTAAAATTAATTTAAATATATTAATATAATTCATAAATTTTGTTATTAATACATCTTTTTCTTTTTTAAATTAACAAAGCAAACCGTGTATGTGCACTCTCGGTTCACTGATCGCTATAACATCGTATTTCTGTTTAATATATTCACATAGTTGTCAAAATGAATGTACTGTGAGTGTTTTATAATGGATGCTCGCGGAAGAAGCATGTTTTGGAGATTTTTGTGAAGACACACATTTGCTTGTTCTGACAGAGGAACTGTTCACTGAGGATATCGACTCACCTTCAGATCACTGAGTTTCATTCACAAATTCATTTTATTTTTGATTTGTGTTTTGGTGTTTAATAATTCTGAATGTATCCATATAGTAGCTGTAAGTAGTCCTTTGGCATCTCCATGTGGTCTTGTTTGTTATGTGCTTGTGCTTATTTGTTTAAGTTACTGTATAACTAAGCAAAGAAAGTACTTTTAAGTTGTAAAGAATGTCTGCAGTGACATTTTTGCAAAGTATGTTTGGAAAAAAATGATCACTTAATGTCTAAATCTATCTTGAAGTTACATTGTTAAAAAAACAATAATAACATAGAGTTGAAAAAGTAATAACACTAGAATACAAATGTTTTTTGTGAATAAAAAAGTATCGTTTCTGAGAGGAGGGAAGACTTTGGAGTAAAAAGGTTGAGAACCACTTATTTAAACGATCCATTCAGAAACGAGGATTCATTCAGGGACAACACCACTGTGCATAAAGGCAATGTGAGTTACTCAATATTATCGCTTTCAGTTGTATAAAAATGTCACAATCATGTTGTTTGTCCTAATATGAATAATATGCTTAATTTAATAGGTTACAGAATACTTATTTTGTATAGAGTTGTGCTTTAGGTTAGCACACAATAAATGTTGGTTGACGTGTGATTTATTTTTTTATCAGTGACTTTTTTACTGCTATTGCAGACAGGCTAGAGTGGACTAAATGATAAAATAGGTGTATCTCTATTAATTTATTGACTCGTGTCTATTTCCTGTTCGATAACATACTCTATATATGGTCATGTAAAATATAACCACAAAGTTATCTCCTGCCAGGATGGCTTTGCTAAGTGGGAAGTGTTACAGTTGTAAAATTGGTCATAGTACCCCAGTCATCAGTGCCAGGACCATATACAGTCTGGTAGAGCCGTTATTCCCAAAGAGACAAACTTGCTGACAAAAAGGCATCTCTCTCTCTCTCTCTCTCTCTCTCTCTCTCTCTCTCTCTCTCTCTCTCTCTCTCTCTCTCTCTCTCTCTCTCTCTCTCTCTCTCTCTCTCTCTCTCTGTTATTGTGAGCAGTGATATGAATATTTTACCAACATAACAACGAAGATATAAGGATGAAAGGATGAAATAAATTCTGAATGTTTTCTTAAATACTGTCTTGACACAATTTCGAACATAACATTTAGAGACCCGTGGTGTCGTAAATAACCCATTTGTCACGGGAAAATGCATCATCCTGAATGACTTGGGGTTCTCTCATCACCGAGCTGAGGTCATCTTCCCTCTTTAAGACTAGATCTTTAACCTCTGTCTCCCAAACTGCTGAAACTCACACATTCCGTCTGGCTTTGGAATTCCACCTAATCCCACCCTCCACAAACAGGCAAATCCTTGCAGTATAGCCGTGAATTACTGATCACTGATTTAACCCGCTTGTGTTCTTCATGCCCCTCTGTGTTTGATCCTGTGTGCCCGACCCCTCCCGTCTCTCAGGTGGCAAAGTAAACACGGGCCACTCCCAGGGCTGAGGCGGTCCCTGCAAAAGCCCATGCTGTGAAAACAGCGGTAGACCGTGGCAGGCTGCCGCAATGATCTGGGGCATCTGCTCCCACCATTAAACACAGGGCAACAAGGGCACTCGTCTCTCTCCAGCCATGCTGACCTCTCCTTTCACGGCTAATGGCTTTCTTCCACTAACTGAAGGCAACAAAACAGAGACGACTGATGTGAGCTGTTAGCTTTTAACCAACATCGACAGTATATTGTGGGCACATTAGCTAAAATCAGCAAACTTTTTTTTCATAGATGCAAAATATTACTTGTTTCAACTTCTAATACTAACTGATGCTTTGAAGACCATACATCACAAGTTTTTTTTTTCTTACTGGCAATGGCAAAATGGCAGGTAGCACAGGGAAAATTTGTGACGATGTAGAATCCATCCAACACGATCTCACTGGTCGGCTAATTCGTAACAATTCGTACGACCTCACTCTTACGAATTATTATTATTAATATTGGTCAATTTGTATGAATTCGTACGAATTACCTACCCCTGACCCCACCCCTAAACCTACCCATCACGTGGGTTTAGACAAATCGTACGAATTTGTATGAATGAGGTCATATGAATTAGTACGAATTAGCCACTTTTTAATCACTCGTACGAATTGGCCGTGAGATAGCGTAGAATACATCACAGAAAATCAAACAATTTTGCAAGGCATAAAAATGGATGTACAATTCGTACGAATTACTTACCCCTGACCCCGCCCCTAAACCTACCCATCACGTGGGTTTAGACAAATCGTACAAATTCGTATGAATGAGGTCACATGAATTAGTACGAATTAGCCACTTTTTAATCACTCGTACGAATTCGTACGAATTGGCCGTGAGATAGCGTAGAATACATCACAGAAAATCAAACAATTTTGCAAGGCATAAAAATGGATGTACAATTCGTACGAATTACCTACCCCTGACCCCGCCCATAAACCTACCCATCACGTGGGTTTAGACAAATCGTACGAATTCGTATGAATGAGGTCATATGAATTAGTACGAATTAGCCACTTTTTAATCACTCGTACGAATTCGTACAAATTGGTCGTGAGATAGCGTAGAATACATCACAGACAATCAAACAATTTTGCAATAAAAATGGATGTACAAAATTAATGAATGTAAAAATGTCAGTAGCACTGCAGCTATGCATTGACGGTTGTACACTCTAAAAAAATGCTGGGTTGGTTTTACACAATTTTGGGTCAAATATGGACTAACCCAGCCGTTGGGTTACATTTTTAAATTGCATTTTTAATCCAACGTTTGGGTTTGTCCATATTTGACCAAAAAATTTAGTTAAAACAACCCAGCATTTTTTTTAGAGTGTATATGATAGTTCTGTCTGCAACTCTCTCACACCGGCTCCAGGCCAGCAGGACACCGTTAGTGCTGAGCCACTACTACATATACCACTACCTGCAAAATCATATTGGATGTAAAAGTGCATTCCACTGCCTCAGGACATCCATTCTCATTCACACTGCCCATGAGTGGGGGTTGCATTTGATTCATGTAGAAGTCATACTAGTGTGCACCACTGTAAAACTGAAATCTGCATTCAAGCATTTAGAACATCAAATGTACAGACTATACACAAGACACAAGCTAACCTCTGGTATATTCACATCTACCAAAGAAGGGTAGCATGTAATTTGCTTTCTTTAAATAACAGGGTTAAGATTCTTTTTTGATGATAATAGCGCAGAATCAACCTATTATTAGTGTATTGGAATTACAGTGTAGTTTTGCATTAAAACTTTACTCACAACCAGAAAGCCAATGCCATTGATCCACGTTCTGCAGAAATTATGAAACACTACTTTCAAAAATAACTGGACGACTCCCGAAACTGTGATGTGGGTTTGCATCCAAAACCTCACTGACAGAAAAAAAAACAAACAATTTCTTTTCACTAATTTTCACTTGCCCTAAGAGTGAGTTAGGGTGATCGGCTCCAAAAGCTGTCTTTTCAGAGAAGCTGGCAGATTCTGGCATTATTTTCTGAATAAACCATGTTAGCACATTATTTGAGATAGCTTCCTGCAGTGAAGCTATGCCCTCCCCATACACGGCATCCCGCAAGCATGTGTTTAACCAACATCCTGGAGGACCTCTGCAAGCGCCCCGCAGTCCAACTCACACAATTATCACACATGTATTCCATTTGTTTTAGAGACATAACAAACTTTACTGTCAAATATCTAACAACTTAGTCCAGCAGTTAGCAGATGGAGGTGCTTTGCTTCGATAATGGGGGTAAATGGATTCCATCTGGGGCCATCTGTTTTTTGGCCATTATGTCTTACGGCATGCAGAAAGAAAGGAGCTGGTTGAAGACATGAGAGAGGAAACTAACTGAAGAACTGCAGGGATCCTATTATCACAACTTCAATTTTCTTTTCTTTTTTTTTCACTTTTTTTTTTTTCTAAAAAACAGTATTCAGGTTCAGTATTCAAATCTGATTCTATTAAGCAGGGTTTTCCGAACTGGTGATCATAAAGGAACTGCTCATGAGATGATTAAATTAAAACATAAAAAGTTATTAATTAATTCATGGATTAATTAAACAAAAATAAAAAAAATAACATTTATTATTGATTATTTCTTTATTTTGTCATTTGTTTACCTGCATGTCATGTGACCATTAATCAATATCAGGGAACTACTTGTGAATGTGTAAACGTATTGTTAAATGATTGAAATTTTCACTTAAAATCTCAGGGAGTACTTCCATGTAAATATTTTAGGTCAAGGGGGTTTGGCAGACAAAAACAAGTTTGGGAAATTCTGCTGTAGAAGATGTAATGCGTTTTAATGTAATAATGTGTGACAGGTGATCACATAATTACACGAGTGCCTAACTACAGCCTTCTACAAAAAAAACACCTGACTACTTAAAGCCTATTACACTCGAGGGAGCGAAGGGAAACACTCAACCGCAGTCTCTTCTTCTTCTCTCCTTCAAGAAACAGTTGTAAGAGATGTAGATTAGAGGGCCACTGTCTGCTGCCAGATAAACACGTTTAATTTTCACAGCGAACACAGAAACCATGAGAGCTCTTTTAACTCTCACTCCCCTCATTGAGTCGGAGTCTTCACATATTCAAAGGAATATTAGATGTTGGGAATTATCTAATAAATCACGATCCTCAAACTCAAAGCAGTACTCTATGGATGATTTAACCACAGGGATCGTCTGTTTTATGTGGTTTCATGAGATCTGTCTTTGACTAGTCTTCAGTGCAAGTATGGGAAATAATTTATTGCCTGTCTCTGTGATTCTATGAAACATAATTAGCTTCTCTTTGTGTAAACTGTGAGTGTTTTTAAAGCTTCCATCCATGGTATTATAATCTAGATGAGTAAGTGCTTACATGCTGTAAAGGCTGGAAGGGAGCAGTGAGAAACCCAAAGCTGCTTATTACCCAGCTTTAAAACACATCTGCATTCCACTGTTGGGTTACATCTGACCAGAGCATCGGCTCTACTGGCTACATAGGGGTGAGAGCGTGTGTTTGTGTGCACAGAAAAATAATGGACAATTAAGGGGCATTTGTATATTGGATATCTACACAAACTCACATGCTATGTTTAACATATCTGCATTAAACCCCTTTTAACCCTGGTTTATTAACACTGGGCTAGCATGGTTTCGCAGAGCTATCAAATCGTGACTCTTGAACCTTAGCCCTCTCACCTCCTTCCCTCGTCAGGAAAAACTAAACTCACCCTAAAATCAGCCTAGCTTTCTGTGTCCTCTACTGCTTAAGTTACCTTTGACAAGAAATGCAATTTGTCACCAAAACGGAACAAAAGTAATAAAATGGAAATCATCATTACAAAAAATTGTATCATCATGCGATCGTTGTGAGCATTTTAGAGAAATGTGACAACTGGCCACAAAAGCAACTAAATGTATTGTAAGCCGACAAATAAGGACAGGGTCATGCAACCTTTCCCAGGGCCCCGTGTTGGGAACTTATTGTCGTTGCAAGATGCTAATGACGGATGCCTTCCTCACAAGTTTGGGAGCGATCCTAAAAGGATGCACGACTCAGGAGGCATTGGTATAGACGTTCCATCAGCGTCAATCGACACGGCATAGCTCCCTTGAAAAGGATTGCCTTGATTACGACAGTAACCTCGGTTCCCTGAAGAGGGAATGAGATGCTGCGTCACCTTGCCACATACTGCGTGCCTGTCAGCGACTTACTAAGCTATTACAGACTTTTACGAAGCTGTCACTGCCTTGCTTTGGACAGGCTTTATAGATTCCTGGTTCGTGACGTCGCCCCCCTCCGAAGTTCCGTCACACCATTAAACTGATTTCACATGTGCTTCAAGACGTCATCACGCAAAGCATTCCCCACGCTGTAGTATAGGTCCTTTCTTTCCCTCTTCAAGGAACCAAGGTTACAGTCATAGGAATAGACTTGGAGTTCTTACTATGGTATATACTGTATAAAGGTACTATATCCCATAATTGTGAAAACTGACTTTTTGTCTACTGAAGGTTATTTTATTTATTTTTTTTTAAGATGACAAATTAAATATGGTGCCACCCTGACTAAGATCTATTTAAGCAAGCTTGAGTAAAAACACAATAAAAAGCTGGTCTAGTAGGTAAACATAAATAAACCAAACAAGAGAAGTGACTACAAAGCACTGCCAATCCCTCAGATATCACACAGCTAAGTTGTCAATGACAAAAAGGTGTCTTTTTATAGGTGTCATATTACTCACAGAAAGATGCATGAGCTTTACTAACATAATTAAACCTCAATGGAGATATGAAAATTTTAAAATGCGAGTCCCAAATGGTCCAAAGCACTAGAAATGGGATTCCTTGCAATATTTATAGCTTCTTAGCACTGGTGTGACAGCCACTTTACCACTGCCCATTAGTTTTAGGTCTTCAAGTGAGTGAGAACATGAGCTATTACAGGAACAGCCTGCCTTTCCCCTTCTTTACTTTCTCCCAAAAGCCCCCCCCCCCCCCCCCCCCCCCCTTCTCTCTCTCTCTCTCTCTCTCTCTCTCTCTCTCTCTCTCTCTCTCTCTCTCTCTCTCTCTCTCTCTCTCTCTCTCACACACACACACACAGACACACACACATATCCCCAAGTAGCCTCTACATCACTGTCACCACACAGACCACCAGGGAATAGCCCCTGGCAACTCTTAAAGTGCTAACATGGCATAACACCCCATGAATTATGAAAGGGGGAGTGGGGAACATTTGTAACTACAAAGAAGCCCAGCATATATTCACTCTGGTTTCAATTTGTCTGTCTGCCCTCCCAAAACTCAGACAAATGTAAATGTCCACCACGTCACCTAAGCATCGTCTCCCATGGTGCAAAGCATTTGACTCTCTAGTGGTTACTCAGAATGGTTAATACAAGGGACTGAGTCAAATAGTGGCAAGAAGAATCCCAGACTGGTAGAGATATGTGTAGGGTATCGCTAAATACTTCAGGATATGATAAATCACGACACAAATGATGTGATTCAATACATCCCATTTTCATAGTTGTATTGCTATTTTAAACAAATAATTGTAAATCGAACAAAAAGTTTTTACTTTTACTATGGCAATTTTTAAATGTCGGCTGACATCTGTGTCTTGTTGTATTGTGTTAGTTTAGCAAAATCATCTGCTGAAGTCTGTTTCATATTAATACATGTGTCTAACTACGACTGCAGCCGATGAGCCAACTTGCTCTCGAATGTTCACGGACTGCTCCAATATGGCAGACGTCTTGCATATAGTGGCACACTGAAACGGCTAGGAATGAGGCATCTATGTATCTCTATAGTTAACAATCATGATTAATTTCTTGATTTACGTATTTGGATTCAAACATCAGAAATGTGGTCCTAAATTACCTGGGCCCAGACCACAGTTCAAACACTTCTGATTTACATGACCTTCACGACCTTTACATCAAGCAAAGATATATATATATAAAAAATAAATAAATAAATAACGACACACGGATCTTACCTTTTTATGTATTATCAATATCAAAACAATCAAGTATTTCTATATATATTTATGATGCCTAGAAAGGGGTTTAAACTGGGAGACCCCAAACAGCGACAATTTTAGTAGAATCCATGTGTACTACTAATCATGAAAACAAACATGTCTGTTGGAAAACCCAAAGCATTTACAATTTCCCGAGTCAGACAAGCACTACAGATCTGCTCTTGGAGTCTGTGTATGGTAATTCCCAGCCTCTCTCTTCCATTGATGTTTGAATGGCCCGGTGCTCTACTCTCACTGCAGTATATCCAAGCTTTGAGCACACTGACAGCTTGCCTCCTTTCCAGTCAGAGTGAATTAGCATCACAACTGTCCCTAAGTGCAATCCCACACGTTAGCGCATCAGCTTGAACCAGCAGGTCTAGTACTGAATAAACACAGCTGAAGTGCTTCAGCAGCAATTCAAACACACACCTCACACATTCACAGACAGTCTAGCACCCACAAGGTTGGACTATTGGCCAGGGTGTCCATAAAAGATAAAAGAGCACTTTACCATGCAAAAACCCCCTAAAAGAGTCTGTGGGATACTTGTTTAGCAAAAATGACTTCTTCATCTTTTGAGATCTTCTATTATTTGTGCAAAAGTTTCCCATTTGTTTTTACTCATTTGCATGATACTCATAGGTATGATTTACATCAATTTGCATTGAATGTCACATCAACTGCTCATTGAATGTCACATCAACTGCTCAATCAATACATTTATGAATGCTTTACATTCATTTAAAATTAGTAACAGTTCATTTTAAATAAGTGTACTTGAATAAGTCACTAATATAACTTGGGACTAGGGAAAGGTCATGTCTGAGTTCAGCATGATTGGACATGTTTGGAAAGAGCTGAATTCAGTGAAGGGTAAATCTAGTGAGTCCCCTGTCCTAGAAAGACCTGCTTGCAAACGATTCAAAAGACTGAGAGGATAATTAACTATAGTTAGTTGTCTGCTTGATAGACCTACTTTCACATTTTTTGGGCGCATCACAAAAATTTTGGGTTCATCTCTAAGGGTGTGTTCACACTTGTAATTCGGTTTGCTGGTTTGTTTGTTCTTTGGTCCGGAGCAAAAAAAAGTTGTGTTAGACGTTCACACCGTTCATCATTTTGATAATTATTACTACCTGTCATTTTAATTTTCATATTTTAAAGAAAATAAGACATTTAATAGCTTTTTAGTTCACATTTTCATTTTTATTCACACACATACAGGACAGACATATAGGCTATGCATTTATTTATAATTATGAAAAGAAAGTTGAACAAAGATGCGTTGCTGCATCAGGTTTTTTTTTTTTTTTTTACAGTTGTCGCGGACCATGAATGAACCAGATCATCCCTTCCTCTTTATTATGTTACAACAGACTGATCTCATGAAGTAGCGTGTGTATGACACGCCAATTCGTATTTCCATTTTTGGCGTGCTATCAAGACGCATAATCGCTTTTCAGCGTGTTTATGAACGCCGTTGACTTAACGTTATATAAATATATGACTTACCTCAACCCCGTCCCTAAACCTAACCGTCAATAGGGTTAATGGCATTTATGACTGTTCCCTTACCATCCTAGTGAAAAAAAAGATATGACTTACCTCAACCCTATCCCTAAACTTAACCGTCACTGGGGTTAATGGCATTTATGACTGGACATTTGACGCGCGTGTTCTGACACGCGGAATGACGCGGACGTTAATGGCGTAGACATACACGCATACACGCGGATAGCTCAAAATGCGTAGAAATAATACGCCACTTGACTCGAAAGTGGCGTGTATGTTTACGCAAAAGTCATGATGTCATGTTGGTTACAAACTGAAATAAACATGAATGAACATCAGAAAATATGTTAAGAGATACACTACACTTTACCTAAATCCATATCATGTGTCAAGTAATCGCTAAATCAGTGTTGCTAACAATGTCACGTAACATTTTACATCAGAAAAAAAAACCTTCTTGCTTGATAATCAGCAAGAAAAATATAGAGAGTAGCATTTTGCTAAATACTGTATATGTACCATATTACATATTTTTTATTAAATATTGATTGTATTTTTGAATAAATCCGGCAAATTTTTGTGACAGCTACCATTTAAAACAGAACAAACTGGATTAGAAACTTAATTATCTAAGTATAAGTATTACAGTATAACTTTGTTATTATGAAATGGACTTAAAGGTGGGGTATGTGATTTTCTTTTTTTGCCAATTTTTTTCTAAATCATTTGAAATCATATTCCTAACCCATATACAGCCACTGAGTTAGAAGCACTGCAAATGAAAATTGAGCAAGTTAATCATCTGTGGAATGGGCAGGACTCAAAAAACTCTAGCCAATCATTTCCAAGACCACTTAGAATCATTGGACAGAAAATGCGTCCATCAAAAAGTCCTTCCATACCCCACCCCCCATGGGTGCTCATCTGTGTGTAATCAAACACATTGGCCTGGACAGACTTCCCAGGTCCTTCTCAAATGGAAGGCTGCATCCTACCGAGACTGTCTTTCCTAGTCCAATCCTACTGAGGCTTATAGGCTAGAATCCTCCTTAGCATTAAACGCTAGAATAATAACGGTCTAGTCAGTGTGCATGGCTCCATCACAAAGTCCCCCCTAGCCTTCAAGACAGATCTTACCGAAAGGAGACCCTTGGTCACACACACAAAGATCTTCTCCAAGGAGACAACAGTTCTCTGATGCCCGTCGTGAAATGTAATGGGCAACATCACGACTATGATGAGAAAAAAATATGAAGGTCTTTTTAAGGTCTCATCTACCCTTTTTGGTTCGTTTACATGTCTTTGGTTCGTGTTGCATTCATTTTTCCTTCGAACTGGTCTCAGTCCCGTTGTTTAGTGCACACCAGGGTTCGGATGACAGCGCTCACACTTATTAAAATGAACCGCACTAACAGAGCAATTGCACCAGGGTTTGTTTTAATCAAACAAACATCAGCAAACAGCGTCTCTATCAAGTTGTACATCATGATGTATGTTGACTGAGATAATTACTTGATTCACAATGTCAACAATTGTAACCTAAGGCCATAGTCAACCTATTGTTTTCCTACCCAGCAGCGCTTTCTAACATGCTAATTGTTGTTAACATGCTAATTGCAAACAATGGTGGCAATTAACATAAACAGATAAGAACACGTCAAGTCTCTGTCTCATTACCTGCTTTAACTTGATCTGACAGGTCTAAGGATATGTTAAACTGGACTAGCCAGAAATGAGTGGCTATGTGTCAAACTAATCATAACTAAAATATAGCAGCACTGCCAGAGTAGTTCATCAATAAAAAATCCAAGTTGATCAGTATTATGAAAGATCTCTAAGTCTTTCATTGTGATACTTAAAGTAGTTCTGGACGGCATGGTGGCCCGGCCAGTCAAAACACGTCTAGAAAGCAGGATCAGCCAATTCAAAGGGGGATGGGCTTGAACCTGTCACCAGCCATATGGAACAGTGACCCAGGGAAGGCCTGAGGATGTGGATTTGTCGATGCCTAGGCTGGAAAAGCAACTCTGAACTTGCTCAACCATGTGACCCTGAAGCTTGATCTGGTGGAAGTTCTGACCTCTGAACAGGAAGTAGCAGAGCAACATTTCAGAAGCTCCGCCTGCTAATCAGCTTTTACAAACTAAAGCAGACTGGCATCATGCCATCCTGGATGCAGCCCATTTAGAAGATTTTGAACCAACCTAGAAACAGCACACATGACATGATCCATAAATCAACCAGGAATTCAGTACTACGATTATGTGTGTTGTTTAAAGGATGGATGGAAGATGTTAGATCATGTCATCAAATCTGAGGCCACACAATCCATTTGAAGCAAGTGATAACAGCAATTGAAGAGCACTCAGTAATTAAAAACTTTAAATGAAGCAGGATTTAGTGAGTAAATCCCTCTGTTCCTGACTTAAAAGCTGGGACCGCCTGTTCTTCATTTAACAACAGAATCCCTGCCCATCTGCTATGTCATGCACTGTTTAACAGTGAGCAAGAGGACTAGTACGAGCAAATCAACCTCTGAATGTTTCGACTGTGGGGGTTCTCAACCAGATAAGCATTGATTTTACTTTTGGACTGGCATTCTCGACACAAAACCTCTCTTCCTCTAAGCAACTGCCTCCTCAGCCTTTCACAGCACAAGGGGTTGCTGCGGATCAGCAGAGGGATGAATGGGTTCTCATTTGTAGTTAATCCAAAGCTCCTCATCAAGCGGAGATGACATGGAAGGGTTAAAGTCTTCTGTGACTCGTTCTTTTTCAATCCAACAAAGAAAGGGAGAGTGAAAGAGGCAGAGTGACAGAATGAGAGACCTCTTTTTTTCTCAGACATTTCCCTTTTTTCCTGTACATTTAAGCACAAAATCTGAAGGGACACACAGGTCTTGTTTGGCGTCCTGTATATCTGAAATAGGGGCACCTTTAAGACCGTCAAGAGAGTCACCTAGAACTCGGACCATCATTCAAAAAAAGAGCTTCAAAAGAAAGGGGGAGTAGATCAAAGAGTCCCTGCAGTCTATTCAGATGCAATTGCTCCCAAATCACATTGTGTTGTCACACAGTTTTAAAAGAATGGGTCACTGCTGTTTTATAGTGGAGAAGCTACCACTAATGAAAAGGACAATGAAAAGATTAGCGTTGCCAGCCATGCGCCTGAAACCTCACTCTGTCTTTAATTGTAGAGAACAAGAGAGACAGGAAAGCAGGGTAAACACAGAACAAAAGAGCAGGGAGTGGATGCAGAGTCCTTCAGCAGAACTCTGGGGATGATTTTACAGTAGCACGTAACACAAGGTGAGACGTGATATACATCCAGCAAAGCTAAATGCTCCATCCTACACAAGCCCTGTCTCTACTTTGGTTTACTTCATACTTCAATGCTCCAGTGAACCTGTTTTAAGCTCATCATGCACACAATATACAACACTTTTCGCTCAGTGAAACACCATATACTTCCTAATCTCCCGCAGTCACAATATGTACTTTACTAACCATAACTCAAATATGTTTGCATACTTGCTACTTGACATTGGAAGCTACTTGAAAAAAAGTACATATACTTAATGAGTAAAGCAACAATGGAATAGATCATAATTACTTTTTTTAATAAATATTAGTCAATGGATTCAGCTCTGGGGGTTTGCTAATTTTAAAAAGCTTTTTGCTCCAAAAGAAAAAAAGTCTAAATTAGACAATGGAACACACTTATTATTGTGTTTTACCAGTGGAGATTACAGTATTATCTGTACACCCAAAGAAGCAAAAACAGTCATGAGACAGAAAGGCTGACAAAGACAAAAAAAAAAGATGTGAACATTTAAACACTGGGATGTGATGCTAAAGTTGTTTCTTTTGTTAAAGAGTTGAGTGAATTCATCATTGGGTAGAACGCTCTCTTGAACTCCCTATATCAGTGTACGGTAATTGACAAAACTCAGAGACACTGATCCACGTCAGTAGATGGAAGTGCAGCATCTAAGCATGCACAAGACACAAAACTTGTTAGCAACTTAATATAGTGGTCAATTATTACATCACTTTGTAGGCAACATGACATCACGACTTTTGCGTAAACATACACGCCACTTTCGAGTCAAGTGGCGTGTTATCTCTACACATTTTGAGCTATCCGCGTGTATCCGCGTGTATGCGTGTATGTCTACGCCATTAACGTCCGCGTCATTCCGTGTGTCTGTACACTCGCGTCAAATGTCCAGTCATAAACGCCATTAACCCCAGTGACGGTTAAGTTTAGGGATAGGGTTGAGGTAAGTCATATCTTTTTTTTCACTAGGATGGTAAGGGAACAGTCATAAATGCCATTAACCCCAGTGATGGTTAAGTTTAGGGACAGGGTTGAGGTAAGTCATATATTTATATAACGTTAAGTCAACGGCGTTCATAAACACGCGGAAAAGTGATTATGCGTCTTGATAGCACGCCAAAAATGCAAATACGAATTGGCGTGTCATACACACGCTACTTTATGAGATCAGTCTGTTGTAGGCCAAAACGTGGAAACGAGTTAGCATTTTAACACCTCCTGTTCCATCGTCTCAGAGTCGATGGGTTTTTTGAATGGGGTTTTTTGTTGAATGGCTGAAAAGAGGTCTGTGGTGAACACAAGCACGAGACACTTCCATATTTTATTCTGAGACATAAAATACATCAGTATTATCCCACTCCTGATTTTCTGAAGCTGTAACGTGTCTTGATCAAGGCGGTTGCTAACAAGTGGCTAAATGGGACTACAGAGGCAGTCTCGTTATGCTTATTATTGTGCTCTTATAGACAATTCTAACTCAAACTTTCCGGGAAAATGTTTTAGATAAAAACTTAGAGAGTTGTCGGAAGATTGGTGGTGACGTTTAAGTTGTGGGGCCGTAGCCTTCCTTTAGCCTTTTGGCTTTTTATTTCTGGCGACTGCATTTAGTCTTCAAAATGTATCAAAGTTGTGTTAATCTGTGATAATTATCTTGATGGGCAAAACGTGTAAGTATCATAAACTTTTGTTGATCAAAGAGTTTGTTTTTTGCGATAATCCAAAAGCCTATGGAAAAATCCTATTGGGTTTTTCTTTAGGGAACAAGTATGATGCTAACTGACGATTGGCCCACAAAGTGACGTCTAACCTGCACCACTCTTTTGGCCAAATTCAAAACATTGCCAATAATCAATACCAAAACATTGTTTGGTGAAATGTTCAGATATGTTTGGGCACAGAAGTTGCTGCTGCCCATGTAGAGCATTTCAAATCAGTCACTTATGATGTTCTATTTCATTTAGGATGCCTAAAGCTTCCTCTAAAACTAGTAAACGTTGCAGCTCATTGTGAATGTAAAAGGAGACACTTACCAGACCTGTGCAGGTGGATATAGCCACAGAGGATTCAGAATGGTTTCGTATGGACCCCTGATAGAGGCAGTTATGAATAGAAGGGTCAAGGGTTGCTGTGTTGATGCCCTCTGCACCCAGTGTCTGTATGGTAAACCCCTCTGCCAACACATGGGATGGCTGCAAGTCTAAATGCAATTCCTTGCCAAATGCAGAGACATGATAATGCACTGAACCAGCAGCTTCTGACAGGGACCTCCTGCTTCGTTCATGTCTTGACACATCATGGGAAATGTAGCCTCCATGTGAGTCCACTTGCACTGGTGTTGCAAAATCGTAATCTGTGTGTGGGACAAACACAGTTTAAATAATCTGACTCAATACTAATTCATTACCAGTTAATTATAAAAAATAGTCTCACTAATATAACTTAATATTGTAATGTCAGCAACAGTTTTCTGTCCATCAGGACAGGTTGTGTTGTGACTTTGATTCCATGTCTATTGCCTAGTTGGTTATTTTTATGCAAGTACACACCTTAAAGCTGACAACTTTACCAGATGTATAGTTTTAAAATGTTCTCTTCCAGGAAAATTATAGCAAAAATACTGAAGACTCATCCTGTACTACACATTTTTATGTCTGATGAAATGGTTTTTATTGCCACTCCCCATAATACCAACAGTCAAAGACTAGCAACTCTAATGGTTAATCGTTTTTTATCATTATTCTTTATGGGATAAGCCCTTTCATGTCCCATCAAAATGTTCTTTAGTAAGACGAAATACAATACAGGCAAGAAAACTGCACTTGTCGAACCACTTCATGGGCTCTTGTCAACGCTTGTTGTATAACTGTTTACACTTTTATGCTGCTATACAAGCCTACCAATATTTCTGAGCTTTACGTAGTTCAATACTCTTTGTAGCCTGCAAGCTGTAAAATGATGAAGAGGCTATAAATGAACATGTTTCATGTAGCCACAATTTATATACAAAACTAATGTCAAGCATTTAACCATAATCTCACAGGGAAGTGTTTCCAAACTTTCCACTGGTTGTGTAAATACTAATTAAAAAGACAATACCAAAACTTTCAGTGAGTAGCTCCTACGCGGCAGATAAGAGAAGAGGGAATCCCTTTAATGCGCCCACACATACAGAAGACTACGCGTGCACAGGCACAGGAAACTCACATCTTGGGAGTATATTTATGTTGTAAACCCCCTAATTCCCCTAATCTATGTTAGCATGCTTCCGCGTATTTATAGCTGTACAGGTAAGGTTGCCTATAGCTCTCCAATAAGGACAGGTAAGGAATTTCTGCTCAACCAAAACGCAAGAGCGCCATCGGCATCAATCATTGACTTGTCATAATTATAAAGAATAAAAATACAATCATAAATTGCAGTGCGTAAAGACACGAACCTTGATGGAGGCCGCCGGTGTCGCCGGTAAATGAGAGCGATGTCACAGAGTGGAAGCAACAGAACTGCAGAGCCTGCAAATAGCTCACCACAATTAACTTGTTAAATGACAATGACTACAATATATATAATAAATAATTAATTATCAGTGTGTCACCTGCCTTAATAAAGTTCCCAAAAGACACACTCGCCAGTAATCTCACTGATGTGCTGTTAACCAAAGGGACTTGTAAACTCCAAAGCAAAAGGAAAAGGCAATCCATTTTGGCATGCATGCACCTTAACTGTTACCTCTTTAAAAACGGGGAAAGGAACGATCCGCAAATCAATGCAATGCAATATAGAGACATTGCTAGTTGTTTAAAATGTCCTGTTTCAGTCGTTCCTCAAGTAAAATCCACTGGGTCCATTTGGGTAACGCGCACCGCCTCTGTCTGCGAGCGCAGGTACACAGAGAACTGCTGACTGGTGCTGAGCGTTGACAGTCGGCGGGTGTGTGTGGGGTGGGGGGGTTGTGTAGTGGCACCGGCTGATGGGGAAAGGGTAGGGGTTAAAAATTCCACCAATCAGCGATGACCATCTGCGGGCGATTCGGCGCATCAGCGCTACTCACTGTCCGACCGTCCATAAAAAAGAGCACAGAGTTCATTGAAATGGGAAGCATGTTTGCAGCACTCCCTCTCAATGAACGGTCCGAGCAAGTAAACACACGCTGTCGAAAGAGTTTATGTGTTCAATGTGAAACTAAAGAGTTGTGAATGGGCTGCGGGATGATTTATGATAATGTACACTGTACTGTATAATGAAGCGCTTTCACGTCAGGTCTTGTTCCTAAAAACTGTACTGTCATCTGTTCTGCAAGCGCTCAGCTGATATTTAACACTTTACATTTGTACAGTAGTTTGTTTTAGTTAAGAGTGTTTTGTTCTTCAACCTAAAAACTGAGAAAGCTCATCTACTGCATCTATACAGGCTTTTTTTCAACACTGCAAACAAGATCTCCTGATGACCTAGTTGTGACAGTGACCTAGATGACCCTAGTTGTTTATTGCCTATAAAATCTTCTTACTTGGCAACTTTTGAGTAAAAAAAAATCTATAGATAATTTATTATAGGTGTAGGATAAGTAGTTTCCACTAGGCTATTCTTTGAAATACATTTTCAATGCATCATGCTTGTAATCATTGGCCCTAAATGTTACATGAAAAATAAATAAACAACAAAAGTCCCAAGTTTACAATATGTTAACACACAACACAATATGTTTTTTTTTATTTTATTTATTTATTTATTTATTTTATTGTCATTTCAAAGTAATGACATTCAATAAATTGGTCAGATTAGTTCAGTGAACCCTTTGACCGATTCCTGTGTTTTTGATTCACAAAAAATAATCTGCACTTTAGAATATTTTTTTTTAGAAATCGGATGACACTAATTGTTCGTTTTCATTCAATTAAGCATTTTCAAAAAGTCAAAAGTCATTCCAAAAGATCCGACTTTTGTGTTGGGCAATCACTTTTCAAAGATTTAACCAGGTCTGAATATAAACTGGTTCTTGATTACCAGCCTTATGATAACCAAATAGAGGGCAGTTACACACCGACTCCAAAATATTATTAAGATCTCTGTCGTTCGGGTCGACTTTATAGCACTCTCATTTGTTTGATTGTTTTCCCTCTTTGCTGGTTTATTAAAGGATCTCATAAAACTACTTGATTTTCATACTAAATGTTTATGAAGGTTCAGCCAAAGCTTAAAGATCAATTCAAGACGTCATAAGAGGTGGATTGAAAGTAGTTTGATATTTATTTATGTATTTCAATGGTTTCTGCCTCTAATTAACAGAGGAGGCCAAGATAATCTAGCTCTACACAATATCTAACATATGACAAGTAGCTCAAAGAAAGTCTCCATGTGAAAAGAATCATTCAGTGAGTTTAATTGTGCTTTACAATCTATTAGTTTCCAGCCTCGTTTTGAAAAGTCTTCAGAAAGAGTGTTGTCAGATGTTGGCTGGGGGTTCAGCTTGTCAAAGCCAAATGCATCAAACCCCAAAGGAAGATGGTTTTGCTTTGACTACAGTGTTGTTATTTACAATATGTTTGTGTGCCAACACTTCTCTCTCTGGTTTTAAAAATGTGCCCTAACTCCACTGAATGGAGTGGGCAAAGATACTGTAGCTCAACATGCAAACACATACCATAAAGACAAGGTATTTGCTTGCATTTTGATTTATGTATACAGTATGTTAAATGGAGTGTCCAAAATTGTCTAAAGGCTCACTCATAGATGTCTGTCCAAAAATCAGTCACACAACCAACCAATGAACAGTTAAAGCCTAGAGGGGCGCAGATACAATACTTGCCAGTAAAAACTTCTGGAGTAAATGAAATGACTCTTAAACCTGTTTCTTCATCAGCTTTTTGCAAAACATTGGCACATATTATCGGTTAAAGCGACTTTCGCAATTTAACGTAATGCAATAGGCAGTGAGGTCATAACTCAGCCTCTGACCTCATATTTGCTAACATTTGTTCTCCCTCTCTTTACATGGCTGTACACCATTTGTTTTATATTTGTTTGCATGTTGTAGAGAAATGGCTTTTCCAGCAGCGGCTCCAGCTGGGGAGAACTATGCCAGGTCAGGGTTGCCCGTATCTGCTCCTAATTTAGCCTTCCCTGTACTGCATTTGGAGAACAGAATGCAAGACTGGAACCATAATGTCTGACGGTCAGTCGAAACACATCTACAAATAACGATATCCAAGGGTTTCAATTAATTTAGACAGAATAACACAGCAAAGCTCATGGACATGTATTTGGGTTCAGTTTTGAGAACACAATTTGCTTTGAAGGACATAAACCTATAGATCTTCTAAATTGTGGAAGTCACAACCTACTTGAATGGACTAATTTCCATTCAACTCTGCAAAAAATAAAAAAATAAATCCATAATGAAGTCTATATGTGGGAATTAAATCTGGGATCCAGACGGATGTTGACTGGAGAGGTCATAAATCTTGACAAGATGACAAGAATGACAACTCCATGACAAGAATCTATACACCTTTGAGTGGTGGTTGCACCCACTGTTTATTTGACTGTGTCACTGAAACTCCAAGTATAAGAAATAACTGCTTTCAAGCCTGACCTTTTGACTTGAGCTTGTTGTGAACTCTTTCTTCTAAAGTGTATACTCAGAAGTGAAGACTTGGTCTTCAGCAAGATTCTTTATTGAGAAACATAAGCTGTTGGTAGCTGAAGTCCTCATCAAATCAAGTCTCTGGTCTCATCATTTATAAACTTTCCCAATATAAAATACTATTGTATTGGAAATCTAAATTAAACATGTAGATAAATTTGTAATCCTACAAGATCATGTCCTGGAGAACATCCCTGATATCCGTTGTCTCTTGACTTGAAGGCAGTGGGAAATTTCCAACTTGCATTCTCAAAGACATTGTGGCAAATATGGCTATTTATTCATAATAAATTCTGAAAGCTATCAGTGTTTATATTTTAAAGGTTTAACTAAAGATCAGAGCTTGTGTCCACGTGCGTTATGGGTCAAATAATGGGTAAATTGGTACTGATTTGGAAGTTTATTGTCTGTTTAATGTTGTTTACTGTCTGTTTACTATTCCCTGATATTGTGTACCTGGCCTGAGAATATAGACTTCAAAACCGTGTCAGCACTCAATAAATGATCAAGCACATTTCACGATGTTAGCACTGAGAAGCAGCCTAGTTTAACAAAAAACAGCTTGACATCGTCAGTGAAGCTCCTTGAAGTCCAGGGCAATAAAAATAAATAACTCCAATACTATCAACATGACGGGGCTCTAGACAAGGGTCAAATGCTCATATAAATATATTCACATAAATACAAACATGGTGGAGAGGTCTGTATGCGTAGCTGCTCCGTTTTGTAATATCTATTTGCCTCGGCCCGCGCACACATGTGTAGAGGGCAAAAGACTCAGATATGTATTAAACAATGTCTTAACATCTGATAAGAGTCCAGTTAATGACTGCTTAATCTGGGATAAAGCCCCCTCCTCCATTTCCTTTTAAAAGCCATTAGTGTTGACCCATAAAACAGTAATGTCTCATTTCCATGATGGACATTTTTGAATACATCCTACATAGTACTAAAAATATTTGATTTACCTTTATTGTATAAGTAAGTGAATAGCAAACAGGAAAGTAAGCAAGAAAATATGCACTTGATTTTAACAATTGTGTTACATGGAGCTTTTCATAAAAATGCTGAACAAATTGCAATTTGGCCATTTGCATGTTCTCGGTAGCTGCGTTTCCATTATAGATTTGCGCAAAATGTTTGCGACATTTTCTTAATGTCGATAAAAACTATTGTGAAATGACGGAGTTTCCATTAATCGATGTAATGCGACTAAAACATTTTTTCCTCTCGCGATAAGTCATTCCAAAAATCATTGCAATGGATGTTGGTAGGTTTACGTATACCAGCCACCCCACTAGCTTTTATTATTATTATTATTATTATTATTATTCAAAGGAGACGTATAGGCGTGTTATCCAACCAACATCCAAGTTCATTATACTTAAAAACTTAAAACAGTGTGTGTAAGGTATCACAACAGGTGGGCTTTAGCCCTGCAGGCTTTAGGTAAGAGGAAGATCATTTGTGGGAGACAAGGCTCCTGGGAGTCTGCGATTCTTCTTTAAAGGATTATCACTCTGTTCTATCCAATATCACTGTGACAGACCTACTGAGCATACCTACATGCTTTCGTTTAATTTGTTCCTGTGCTCACAACGTTTAAACCTCAATCTTTACTGTTGCACATGAAAGCTCACAAAACTGCTTAAGCAGTAAAAACTCCACATCCTATTAGCATCAGATTTATGCTAGTTGAAGTGAGTTAGAGTAAACCTCACAGCAAGTCTCCATTGTTTGCAGTGAGCAAACAGATCAGACTCGGTGTATTTTTAGTTTAGCGTTCTGCGCACGAAGAATCTTCTGAGTGGCGTGTTTGACCATACGAAACCATCATCCTTCATTCGCTGTCAGACATAGAATTTAACTCTCCCGTAATTGCAGCCTAAATATTGTTGTTTGGGTTATTTTTTTCCCCATGTGTGGAAATATAAAAATTGCAGGAGTGAAGAGGTTAGAGGAACAGGCAGAAGTTTGTTCTGAAGCCTCTTTCTTGACTTACCACAATTACCAAAGAGAGCCGGGGGATAAGGAGTGGCACCAAGGACGCTCCAAATACAATAATCAAGTTAAACATAAAATGCTTATGGCTCATTTTACAACTTTTTTTACTTAATTTACTCAAACAGACTGACGTGTCATGTAGTATATGTAGTATAAAACTCTGCAATTTATAAATCATAATTTTATAGCACGGTGAGATCTGAGAAAGTTATGTGATGCATCACATATTATCAGCCTTTATTGAAAATGAAGAAAAAAGAAAATAGTGAACAATTGGATTAAAGTAACGAATAATATACCACCCAGTTTTGTTTTATATCGATATGGATTTAAATAAAAAAAAATGTATAAAATAATAAAAGTTAATAAGTTCTAAACTAACTTAAAGAGTTGTTAAGAGTTCTAAAATATGAACTATAGCAACCAACTCTGAGGTGAATCACAACATTACAAACTTTCATTTAAAGCCAAAAAGGATCTGAAATTCAAACAAAAAGACAAAGATACAACACTTTAGAGTAATTCCATGAGGGTCCCTAATTAGGGAAATGAGCTGTAGTTCCACGAAGCAAGAAAATATGTATGATGGGACTTCATTTTAACTTTTGATAATTGACTGGATGAGGAAAATGGTGTTACACGCCAGAATGTAGTCAGGCAAAATGTAATTTTAATGAAAAAAAAATGTAAATAATTAGTGATTTCGCTGTTTGTTAACATTATAGTCTACATCTCATTTCAAAGGAAGAGCAAGTTATTGACTTTATAATAACTTAAATTATTATGAAGAATGAAAAAAAAAATGTTTTCCTTTAGATTTAGCATGCACAGATGAATAATTTACAATAGGACCAGAAACCAGAGGGAATGTGCCGTCTCAATTTTAATATTTGCATCATTAATTAACAACACCAGAGCTCAAACTCAAAGTAGGTCTGTCTTTAAAGGTTGTTGGTAAAAACTGTTGGTAACAATGAATGGGATTTTTACTTGCTACTCTAACTGTTGCAACCAATTCACATTGAATTAGTGTAAATAAATGCACATCTAAAACATGGTTTTAACCAAACCTAAGATATATAATTAAGAATGGTTTACTTATATATAATCTTTACATACAAATCTATCAATGTCACAGAGACATTGGGTTTCTGTTTGTTTAAGTTCATCTGGGTCCTTATAGAGCTTCTCATTGTTTTGTATCACTGAGCTCTGATTTCAAGGCAACACATACACAGTTAAAATAAGTCACAAATGAACTGATTTTTTGAGTCGTGGTGGTCCGTGGGAGCAGTGGATCTGTTATCATCCCCACTCACCTTATACATCACAACCTATCTGACCCTGGGCTTGCTACAAGGATTTATCTCCTATGTGGTTACATGTACATCTGACCCTTTGACCACCCATAAAGTGAATGGCACTGTAACCTACACCCCTCTAGAGGATAATGCTAGCCTTTGAACACACTAGGAGGCAGGGCCCATCTCAGCCCCAAGTAGGCTGCTGAGGGAGCCATTCTGGAGGTTAAGAGTAAGAGAGGTGAGCGGAGATGAACATTAAAATTACTCGATAAATAAACAATGGGAAAGACACTTATCCACCACAGAAGTGTATTTCTAGAGTTAAATGTTGGAGTCTCTCTTTCTTCTGCTGAGTTTATAGCTTGACAGGTTGGAATGAAGTAAGGGCGATTTTCAAAAAAAAAGTCCCTTTTGTTTTAATACCTTGTTGAATTTCCAACACAGATAACACACTCTTAGAAAAAAGGGTTCTATATATGTAGCATAGGGTTCTTTAATCATCTCCAAAGGACATTTTATGCTAAAAAAAGGTTCAATAATGACAAGAAAGAACACTTTTGGCACAAAGGTTGTTTAAAGGCTATTATTCATTCATATATTACATTATTCTGCAACATTTGTAGTTGTAATTAAATTATTGTTTATTAAACTGTTGTAGTAACTTAATATCACATTTTAATCCTGCAGATTTTTTGAGGATAAAAACTGAAATGGCACTCTTCATGTGATATTGATTAATTACATTTTTAACCCCCATATCTTGAATTTTGTGATCATTCACACTCATTGCATTGTAGGGGTTCCAAATACGTAGCGCTTTAGAACCTTTTAAGGTTCTATATAGAACCTTTTCTTCTAAGAGTGCAGATAACACAACTCAATATGTATATCTAAATAACCAGGTTCTAAAGCTCCACTGAGTATTGTGGAATGCTAATTATTATATTATATTATATTATATTATATTATATTATATTATATTATATTATATTATATTATATTATATTATATTATATTATATTATATTATATTATATTATATATCTGATGGTTCAGGTTAAGAATTAGGTTAAGTAGGTGTAGGTTAAACCTGTACACACACACACACACACACGTGGTCATCGGAAAGAACACTTGCATTATTTTACAATCAAGATAAATCACAAGTTCAAAAAAAAAATAATAATAATACCCTATGTTCCATGAGCTGTCGGTGGACACTATCACAGCCCATGAATATAGACTGAATAATCTTCCCACTGAGAGACTGACCACATCTCTTAGTGGCAAACGTCATTGTAGTGTGTATTAATCTACAGCAATATTTTTTATTTTATGTTGCATTTCAGCCAGAAAAGCCTCACATATGGCTTAATAACAGACTTATGCTAATTGTCTTTCGTCACAAGCTCTGTTTAAAGATCCGGTTTGTGTTGCTTGTCTGCTTGATGGCTTGCCGTTTTTCCGGTGTAATGTCCTTTTAAACCCCATGCATTTCACTTTAGATTTTATTAAGAGGAGATTGCAAAATAATGTCCATCTATAAACATAATTTATGACACATGTCCTCCTGCCAAAAGGTTTGTGGTATGTGAATTCTGTTATGGACATTGTCAGAGTTGGTTGACTGTCTATGTACAAGGTTAATGATGTTAAAGTTCCCATGTTGGACGGTGAGTTTTAGATTTAGGGACAAATGAGGACATACGCATATTTCATTTTTTTATTTGATCAGGCTAAATTGAAGCCATGAAATTTGAAGTAATTATCAGGCCTGCTAGGATTCAAGACTTTACCTTTACATGACTCAAATTGGCAATGTAATTTTACCACCAAAGGAAGGGTCAGTGAGAGTTGTTGGAGAGAATGAATGAGAAAAGAGCATAAAAGTGAGAAGATTGCTGGTGATCAGAACTGAGGTTAAAGAGACTGAAAAAGGAGGGGATGTGTTTCAGCATGCTTTGGGAATTTCCAATGTAGCCCCCTGCTGGTCGGCCCGTCAATAGTATGAAAACACACAGACGGACACACATTTTTGTCTTACTTTCACTCCTTTCACTCTCAAAGATGATTTGCTTTAACTTAGTCAAATTAGCCCCCTGCCACCTCTGTTTTCTCACATTCACATGGGGTCTTGCAAATAGCCGCAGGCAGTATTAGCTGTGGGCCGAGTGGCACTCTGGCTTTCTTCTCCTGTTGAGAGGCTAAAGAGACGTCTCCGAGCATCAACAGGAGGCCAATTCACTCACAGTCGTCAATGCCTGTTCTCTGCTCAAAGAAACTCTCTGCTCAAACAGCCATTGAGTCTGCACCTTTTTACATTTTAGTTTTGTCCTTGCTAGAGAGTAAATAATTTATAAAATGCTATAGAAGTAATAAGACATTACATTTATTTTTTACATGTAGGCATAACAACAGAAGTATGTTTTAGCATGTTAATATATTCCATATATTTAATGTATAAAATATCCAACAGCACTGCACTGCATCACTCAGTATATCACTTCTCTGTTTGTTCAATTCGGCAATAGTTTTTAGTTTTTCTGCAGGTTAAGTTGCTAGGTTGAGATGAGTGACTGTTCTTAAGTCATTATTGGATCATTCATTCAATGTATTCATTTAACAACACTGATTCACTTAAGAACAAAACGGCTGCATTCGAAAACTTAAAAATACTGCCTTCAGAGGACATATTCCAAGGTCGCAAGGTATTAAAGCACATCCAAATCCAATTTTAGCTTCTCTGTCTCCTGAGATACCTTCATCTGATCGTTTTTTGAAGGCAGCATAGATGTATCCTTTGCCGCCTTTGATATCCCACAATCCTGTGCTTTACATTTTGTGATGGTTCAGCAAAAATAAAGATAGTGTCTGAAAGTAGCAATTGCTGGTCAGTTTGTGTAAATGTATGTTTTTGACCATTATTTTTCACTTCTGATGTAATTTGTAGTGAGAAATTTCTATTCTAGTAATTAAATATTTGCTTAGTTATCACCAAAGCTCTCTCTATTTTGTACCTTCAAACGCTGCCTACAAAGTCATTGCCTAATAAGGCAGCAAGACAACAAGTCAGCAGCCTAAATTTTTAGTCTTTAGTGAGTCATGTAATCATTCATTTAAATGATTTGTTGCACCTCAAAACATTGGCATAGTACCTGAATGTGGCCTGCGGAGGCAGCATTTTCAGCTGGAAGCAGCGAGTCATTGAATCATTCATTCAACCGATTTGTTCACTTAGGAAGACGATTTTGATTAATAAGTCATTGAATTAATAATTTAAACAATTTTTTCAACAACACTGATTCCCTTGAGATTTTGAAGTGTAGATCCAATGACACCTTTAATATCCTATGAAGCCACTGGAGAGGAGCAGCAATAACAGTGAAGCAACAAAACGACACTGGCAAGTCACACAACAATGACAATATAACAAATGTCTAAATTAACATTACAACACACATACACATTCTAACTATAATAACAGTTCCAATTTAATTACTTATTCAAACGAAGCACCTACACAGACAGTATAAGATTTTAGCCACTGTCTTTATGAGTGAGTCACTGAATACATATCCATGAGCATTTTGTTAAAGGGGTGGTATAATGCCCTTTTCACAAGATGCAAAATAAGTCTTTGATGTCCCCAGAGTGTGTGAAGGTTTAGCTCAAAATACCCCACAGATATTTTTATATACCATGTTAAAATTGTCACTTTTTGTCAATTTTGACAAAAAACGATTGTCCTTTTAAATGAGCTGCTGCTCTCGGAACAGAGAGTGAAGCTTCAAGAGCTTGTGTGTTAGCAGCTTGCAGACATGCACTAAAATGTCAGAAACTGTTATGTCTTTTATGTTCAAACTGAAGTCGGACAATGATGGAGAGACTCAAGAAGAAGTGACAACTTGTAGAATGCAACAGGACATTTCTGAATGGTTTCTTGATGTAGGAATTAATGATCTTCAAGTCATTGATTAGCATATTATTTCGTGATAATCTATAAATCGCTATTGTGGGAAGTGTTGTAAGATGCCTTGTGTTTTGTATATTGCACTCTTTAAGTTACTTAATATATCAGCAACATATATAACATATATATAAAATATAGGATCCATTGAAGTTCAACATACTGAAGCATTGAAGATTTAACATCCTGTCTCCCTTGACACAGTGTATCCACCACAGTGGATGAAAGCACAGTGCAGAGATTCTTCCACATTAAAATATGAAAGTCAATCATGCTCTTAAACAATATGGTCACTGTAACAGGGACTAGGCAGATAAATATTTAACTTTCATTGACATTTGGAGGCACAAGACAGGCGTGACGGGACACGTTGTGACATGGTCTCAGTTGTGAATGGGAGACAGCTAGCAGGGCTCCATCAATAGCAAAGCCACCGCTGTTAACCACAATCAGCCATTCAAGTTTATATTTTTTGTGTGTGCGAATAAAGGAAAAAGTTGGCAATGACTTTGTGAAGAGCTCCAGTTACCCATCCTACAATAAAATTGTGTGACCTATTTTTTTTTCTTTTTTCTTTTTCTTCTTATTGAGAGCCTTTGTATTAGTGCATAAAAGGGCATTACTTCATTCTTGTCTGGGGTGGACATGTGAGTTATTCATTGATAAGTCGATGGGCAGAAAAAAAAGTACAGAGCAGTCAGTCGATTATCCAGGTTGAGGTTACCTAAGTTAACAATAAGCAAATATACTCAAATACACACACAATTAAAAATGTAGGTGCTGCTCATAAAAAAATGTAACAGGGTAGAAGCTATTCTTATTAAAAGAACATCAATGGAGGAGATTGTTGACAGTAGACAGTATGCTGAAACGGGTGCTTGATTCTGGGCCCCTGTTTGTTGTAAGTCCAACCTGTAAAAAAAAAAAATCATAATTAGAAATAAGCATGAACATAAACAGTGGATGGATAACTGTATTTGTTAGTCTTAATAATGTTCAAACAAAACAAAAAATACCTTAAAAAAAAAACTTTAAGGGATTCCTGTGCATGTGGAGTGGTATTAAAGTAATGCAAACGTAAAATTTCAGACAAAATTGTATAACTCAGCTGTAACAATGCTCAGTTACCCCCTCTCTCTCCTGTTTCTCTTTCTGCTTCTTAAATTTGTGCTTCTTAAATTTGTGCTTCTTAAATCTTACATTTGACTTTGCCAGTGTAACCAAGTGGTAGATGCCTTTAAAGTTTGTTTTTTCACATTGCCTGTTAAAAATCTGTTATTTCATGGTTACTCACTATGTTTAAATATATAAACAGGAAAAACAGAGATTACCTGTACTTCCCTGAGTCATCAACAGGTGGCACTAGGTGGATTGCGTACGATCTGGTGTGTTTGCGCTCTCGCCTTGGAGAGACATGCAGCGGGGTAGTGTGAGAGACTCTCGGGAGATTGTCAATGATTTGAATTCATCCATAGGTAAATACGCTTTTGTGAATATATTTATTTTACACTGTGCAACATAATGTTGGGGATTTTAACCCTCGTGGAGTGATAGTGGAGGTGTGTAGGAGCTGATTGTTAGGTGAGAGTTATTTTCTCTGATTTCTCTCGAATGATATGTAAGTGGGCAATATAAGAAAATATACTTATAAATATACTTATGTTGTTTTGTTCTCTTTGTACAATATTCCCACTGCCATATTCCATCGTATTGGTTTTGGCGGGCTGTGACGCTTAGTGGGAATGAAGCGCCACCATTTGGTGTGATGTTGCGACAGGCTCAGTGGCTGCTGCAGTTGACGCAGAGAAGCCAATGAGCGTGCTAGACAGCCTGCTCTAGGTCTGCTAGCTGCGGCACTGTGTTGACAAAGAATGAAAAATTAAGGATAATTTTTGGCTTCAATATCTCGAGAAAAGATGACTTTATCCTATAGCGTAAACTTACGCAATACTCATTCCCTCTCTAGAGAGAACCGAGATTACGTTAGATAACTGAATACGTTTTGCACATACGTTTTGCTTACTGTCATTTAGCAATCGAAAAAAAAAAAAAACCTGTAAATCACAAAATCATGTTGGAAAATGTTGAAGGTTATGCTGGCCCAACCGCCTGTAAAGGGCCCTTAAAGGGATACTCCACTTTTTTGGAAATAGGCTCATTTTAATTTACAACTCCCTCAGAGTTAAATAGTTGTGTTTTACCGTTTTCGAATCTATTCAGCCGATTTTCTGATATTTAGAAGAATATCAGTAACCAGACAGTTTCTGGTCTCATTGACTTCCATAGTAGGAAAAACATATAGGCTACTATGGTAGTCAATGAGACCAGAAACAAGTCTGGTTACTGATATTCTTCTAAATATCAGAAAATCGGCTGAATGGATTCGAAAACTGTAAAACTCAACTGTTTAACTCTGAAGGAGTTGTAAAATGAGCCTATTTCCAAAAAAAGTGGAGTATCCCTTTAAAATGGCTCCCCTGCACTGTGGAAACAGCTCATCAATTAATGAACTGTCTGATAGCTTGGCTGCTAATCTTCAACTTGTTTGCCATGATATATTAATTCTAAAGTAAACTATATTTGGAGTCAACTATGAAAAATGAGCTGATTTAAGAGACTTTAAGAAAATGAATCGTTTATGACACTACATGTTCTTTCATTTTATTCGGACTTTGCCAACGGTTACAGTCATAAACTCCTCATGTTGCCTGAAAAGAGTGCAGACTCTCCAACACAGTCGTGCCACATCAGCACAGACCCAAAGTGTAGAGGCAGAGCTGATAGAGCGCAAGGGATGTAGCGAGGCTACATTTTTGAATAATGGGAGGGTAGAGCAAATTCAATCGCTCACTGTCAACAGCTTGGCTCCACAGTGCCCTCTGGACCACATCATGATCTGCTGCTATATTTACGAAGCTATAAATTACCATCCAGCCATCCACTTTGTGTTTTATTTCCACTGATCTTTGGCTGAAATAAATACGAAACATGTCTCAGGACAAAATATACACATCCAAAGCGGACAGTCATACAGATCCCGATGAAAACAGGAGTGAGAAAACTGAAGCAAGCGACCCCAAAAGTAAATCACGTGCCGATTCCCACAAGCCACATAATGGCATTTATTAGAGAGGTCTTAACCTAGTCATTTTACTGACGTTTCACGGTCCTGCACAACCGTGAGGGAGAGCAGGGAAAATTAACAGCACCCCATCAAAGCCCAGTACTCCAAGAGAACTATAGGTTTATGGGCTGTAAAGCTTAATAAAGCAAAGAAAACACACACACTTCGGAGACAGCAGACAGGATAATTTACTTCCCACACGTCTGTATAAACACAAACACACACCAAAGGTTCATGTGGAGAAAGTCCTTCCATTGAAATGGGCAATAGTGCTCAATTTCACCCATGTGTTTTAATTGTGTAATCTGACGTGTGACTTTTTCCCCTTTTGTCAATCAGCATGTGTTGGGCGTGGGGTCAGATCTAAAGCACCGGCTTTCTCCCAGAAATCACTACGGAAGCTCTGATGATCATGAGGTCTGTGGGGAATATTTGCCAGGGATTACTCAAATGAATTTGGATTTATGCCTTAAAGAGGATAAGCGGGGCTTTGTGTTTGTGGGAGCTGCCTGTCACTCATTAGTGCTGTGTGTCTACAGACAGAGCAATACTTGAGCTCTCTGTATCAAATACAGCAGCTTCACCTCCCAGATAGAAATGATTAATATGACCAAACCCAAATCGGCTTTACCCGATTATACTTATGTGTGTGTTTGTGCAATAACCACAGCGGTCTATGTAACACACATGCAAACTATCATAATCGCAACAATGTAGTTGAGAAACATGTGAATAACAGGATATAAATCATAAAAAGGGTTTTTTTTTGTTTTGTTTTTTTACATTTCTGCATTTGACAGATGCTTTTATCCAAAGCGGCTTATAGTGCATTTGAGGTATACATTTATTGTGACATTGTTATTGTGACACTGAAGACTCTGAAGTAATGGCTGCTGAAAATTCCCAATATAATTTATTCCTTGGAATAAGTTATATTTTACAATATATTAAAAAGACTGAAAATAGCAATAAAAACTTTTTTTTTTAAATTTTTTTTTTTTTTTTTTTTTTTTTTTTTTTTGTTATTTAGCTCACTGAGGTTTTAGATCTATAAAGTGAGCCGGCTGTGGCAAATAACAGTGCCTCACCCAGGAGGACGTGACAGACCTCATGGGTGCATAAACTCTTTCACCACACTGGCAGGACACACTTTAGATCTCTCTTTCTGGTCAAATGTCTGGGCTCAAAATGTCAGCATTTCCAAAGTTAGAGAGTAAACATCATGAGGTATCATGAGGAAACTGAAGGGAAAACTTTTTTGGTATGCGGTATTTTTAGATTTGTTTTATAGGAAAAGTTTCATCCTTGAATATGATCATTTCTCTACTTTGTGGTGTGCCTTGTCTATGGGTGGAGTGATTGCCTTTGAAGTTTCTTTAAACATTCTGCTTATTCACCACAAAGCAGGAAAAAAAAAACATGTCATTTGGGAGCTGTATTATAATTATTTACTTAAAGGAGCATGTAATTGAAGATATTATTGAAGAGGAGTATTTTAGGGCTTATGTCCAGAGACTGGTCTGGCTGCAGGGCCCTTTACTCACAATAGATGCCATCTTTAATCTGACATGAATCTGTGAGGAACACAATACTCTAATCAATAGGTTTTACTCTGGTTTAACTGGGTGTCCATGTGTAATTTGCAGAATCTCAGTCAGAGAGTTTTTGCAAATAATTTTATGTAAATGACATATCTCAGACATTTCTGAACAAATGTCACTTAAAACAGAGGCCCATTTGAACATTTTATCCTACTATCACCATTAAATCCTGATGCTAATGTAAACACAACTGCAATCAATAAAAAAGTGTTGTCGTTTTGGTAACACTTTATTTGAAGGGGTGTGCATAAGACTGACATGACACTGTCATAAACATGACGTAACACCTGTCATGAACATGAAGGAGTCTTTATGAATGTTTATGACTTTTGTCATTAAGTGTTATTCGGTAAATTATGACACTTCTAATGCAAAGTTGACATTGTTTAAAATGTCTGTGTTATGACAACTTGACATTAACAAAGACAAAAATGTCTTTTTTATGACAACTTGACATTAACCAAGAAATCATAACCTGTCACAAATATGTCATAACAGGTCTAATTATCAAACTTAAAGAAGTTATTTAGCTTTGCATTAACATTACATTACCCTGTCATATGTGTTTGGTTTTGACTTTGGGCGTCATGACACCATAACTCTGTCATGAATATTTTATTTGTCCTCAAGTAAAGTGGAACACATTGTAGTAGTTATAAAGATGTCATTAAGGGTTATTACACTGTCAAATGCTGTCAAAAAACAGTGTCATTAATATTTCCCCTTACCTCAAGTAAAGTGGAACACGTTGGACTAGCTATAAAGATATCAGGTTGACGGTTTATGATTTTTTGGTTAATGTCAAGTTGTCATGACAAAGACATTTCTGTCTTTGTTAATGTCAAGTTGTCATAAAAAAAGACATTTTTGTCTTGGTTAATGTCAAGTTGTCATAACAAAGAGATTTTAAACAATGTCAACTTTGCATTAGAAGTGTCATAATTTACCGAATGACACTTAATGACAACAGTCATAAACATTCATAAAGACTCCTTCATGTTCATATGTCAGTCTTATGCACACCCCTTCAAACCTGTATATTGCTGGATCTGTCTGCTGCTTTTGACCCTGTTAACTGCTTACTAAATTCTCTGTCAACCCTCAAGACAAAGAGCATCGCAGGAACCGCACTCCAATAGGCCTATTTCACAAAAAAATGGCCACCGAGACCGGAAGTTAGGTAAACTGTTTTCTTGTGAAAGTGCTAGCACTTGCAGTCGGAGGACAAATGCGGAGACTAAAAGTGGTCCGTCCTGTTGCATACCGTTTTTACGTTTCAAACCAGAGAGGAAACAACCATATTTATCACTTCACAGCTTTTCATGTTTCAAGAGTTTTCATGGAACAACCAGGGAGAAGTTAAATCACACCAGACATGTGTGAAAGAGGAAGCAGATGTTGAAATGTAGTGTTTATGCCGGTTCGGGACCGATGCCTTGACAAAACATGTTTACACTGGTAAATACCTAAATATTGTTTCGTATTCAAGACATATGTCACGTCATGGTTATGAAGGTGTCATGCCAGTCTTATGCACACCCCTTCAAGTAAAGTGTTAGGGTTAATTTGGGCTGTACAGAAGCTCTAAAAGAAATTAGTGTCATTGTTCAGCTGAAGTCAGTTCAGCATTGATTCAGTTCCATTGTAAATATCATCAATTATTAAATTAGTTAATTTAGTCTATAAAGCAGTTCTGTAGAAAACAGTGATGTCATTGTTCACATCAGATCAGTTCTCATCCAAGTGTCAGTGCAGTCAAATTAATAAAATTGTTGATCGTCTCTGTATGTAAGTAATCCTATAATGTAATAAGTCTATTTATATTTTTATATTTAATATTAGTATTAAAATAAATTAGTTTTAAAATAAATGAGTATTATATAATAAATATTAATATTTGAAAATATAAATTAAATACATAATTTTAAAAGTTGCTATTGATGTTGGGATCTTTTTTACTGAAAACGTTGCTAAAATAAAAGTGGGCTTCTCTTATGGGCCAGCGCTCCATGCTGAAACTATAAAACGGTAATCCAAGTTCTACAAGTTGGAGGATGATGTGGTGCTGGTCACAAGGCTCAGTGGAGAGAGAGCAGTGCACCGATTCAATGACTACTCGAAAGCCTGAGATTTCAGGTGCATTCTTCTGAGGTGATAGTTTCATAACTTCACAACACCTGCACATCAACTTTACTTTTTTTCTTCTCTTAATTTGTCCTCTTGGTCTCTGCCAACCTCCCCCTAACAACACACACACACACACACACACACACACATTGTTTCCCTTTTAAAAGCTCAACTAAGCATTGGAAACAAAGGTGGTTTGTTCACTTCTCAAATATGGCTGGTTTTTAATGTGCCAAAAGTGGTGTGAAGGAGGTCTTCATTTCCCCCAAGGTGTGTCATGAACATCCTCTCTGCACTGCACAAGTGGTGTGAGGGAGGTCTTCATTTCCCCCAAGGTGTGTCATGAACATCCTCTCTGCACTCTTTCAAGAGAATAAAAAACCCCAGGTCTGACAGAACAATGGAACAATTTGTAATTTTCTCGTGGATAAGAAACTCAATAGGAAGATGTCAAACTTCGCTACATGTTTTTCATGAACAAGGGGTAAAAGTATGGCTGGTTAGCGTAACCAGCATAGCATGTGCATAGCATGAATAAAGCAGCACATAAGAAAAAAAAAATCCCGCTTAACGGCATTAAGATGAATGGGAATGCTAATGGTATCATAATCTGGCTCTTACTCGATCTTATCAAATAATTCAAGCATATTTTAGGCCTTGTTCAGGCAGAAAGCAAGACTCTTTTTATAATCTGAACAGGAAAAAACAAATGAAATACGACTTTGTACCAGACCAATTCAAACAGGTGCTTTAAAATTTGATTAAACTCACATTTTTATTAATGCATGTGAGAAAATCTAAAGTCATGTACAAGAACAAATATGATGAGTGTGACGTGCAGAAGCGTTATTTTCTTTGCAACAACAGTCAGCACTTTTAAAGTTAGCCCATACAGGTCACAGCAGAATACATAACCCCAAACATACAATAGCGCAGTTACACAATAGTTGATTCACTTTGCAATCTTTTGATCTACAGGGTGTGTGACCTCAAGTAATGTATTAAACAGATCAAGACATTCAGCACTGCGCCAGTCAGCGAGTGAAAAACATCAGGGGCAATGTGGCTTTGTTATGTCCAACTTTGTTATACAGTGTGTTGAGTGAGCACTTTCTGCTCAGGTGATAAATCAGGCATGTTTATTTTGCTTCTGCAATTTTTTAGGAACTTTGGATATAATGGCATTTCACCTTGTATAGTTGTTGTGTTTTAGGGGTGTTTTTAACGCATTAGCACATGAGATCAACAATAACTTCTTCCCCTCATCGAACTAGTTCTCTGGCTCACATGCTGTAAATTACTCTGTCATCAGCTTCATTTTTCTCGCTGAAAGCCTTTATCCCTCTTGTCTAAACAGAAGCGTTGAAGCAAATCTTTCAAAACACACTGATACGTCCTGATACTCTCCACCCTCAGAGCATCTCAAACTTCACATCTTGTTTTCAAATTTAAATGAGCCTGAAGAGCAGTGGAAATGCATTTCTGTAAATATAAGAGTCATCAATTAAGAAATCCACAGACGATTTGTTCCTCGTTAAAACACATTCACCGCGGGAGACCGAGCACAATACAGCCGCACGCTCAGACATGTTTGTCTGCAGTAACTACTGTAAACACCCATTACTGTCTGTCACAGAGCAAAACCACAGCTGAGCTAATCAAGCATTCGTTTTCTTGACTGTGCAACCTCAATCGTTCCTTGTGAAAATACTGGGAAATGAAGAATTATGAGTGTCTAACAGTCAAAGTTTTCAGCAAAGATTAAAGTAAGTGTTTGCAAATCTTTTTATTCTGTTTAAATATATTTAATTTCAACACAAGTTAAGCTCAATCAGCTGCATTTGTGGCATAATGTTGATTACCACAAAAACATTTATTCTGACTTGCAAAAATCAAGGTCATAGGCACATACCCTTGTGCAGGTCCTTGTGTTTCTTCCATATTTTGAGGTACATCTGAAAGAAAAAATGTACGGGCATTGGTTCGATGCATCAGTTGTTGATTTGGTGAAGGCAAAATGTCAAAAATTATATACAAAGATGACAATAATCATTCACAATTAGGTCAATAGCATGAATTTAACAGAATAGCGTGAATTTCCATTTCATGTTAACTTTAACATTTTTACTTTAACTCACTATAACCCAAATTGATTGTGCCATATTAGACCATAGGGCTGTCAAGTTTAAACCTATAGGGTTAGTGCACCCAAAAATGTTTGTTCCAAACCTGAATTTCTTTCTTCCGATTAACACAAATATATTTTGAAGAATGTTGGTGACCATAACCATAACGTAAAAAAAAAAAAAAGATAAAATTTGTTAAAAAAAATTGAGCATTTCGAGACTGAAGTCGAAACATTTCGAGATTAAAGTCGAAACATTTCGAGAATAAAGTGGAAACATTACGATAATACAGTCTTCCATAGAAGTGTGTGCATTCATAACAGTGCGTGTCCACTGGTTTAGAGTGTGTGTATGTGTGTGTGTGTGTGTGTGTAAAGAAATGCACTTGTGAAGTCGAACTGCCATGGATCAACACAAAATAGATTTTTACTTTTATCTGGTTTTTCAACAAAATTCTACACAGGTCCTAATCTACCGACAAGAATTACCATGTTGCCTATAGACGAGCGCACATACTCCACCAGAGTAGATATCACAGTCTGGTCCAAACTTTATGTGCCAGTGTTTTTGAGGTGTTTTTGTGCTCTTCAAGGCAACACTATCTGGGTTGAGAACACAACAGTAACCGTTCTGTCTCCCTCTTCACCGTAAATACGTTCTGGTTACATTTTAAGTGCATCATTCTGTATCAAATCATTTGGCCGGATCTCGTGATTTCCTCAGATTTACTGTAATAACCAATAATGGTGGTTGAGGAGAGATTCTCTAATATGATTGTAAATCGCTCTGAGTGTAGGCCTATTAGACATCTGAAAGCTGGGTTGGTTTTCCTATAGGCTAAAATCTATTCCGGTGTAGTTTATTTTATAACGTCCTATAATGGTAGCCTAATGCTGGTAGATTGGCACCTGTTGAATTTCCTTGAAACAAAACCCACACACAAACCCACACAAAATGCACACAATCACACACACAGTGTGAAACACTCGCACCATTATGAATGCCTGTGTTTGCGGGTATGTGAAACAATGGCAAGCACACGCAACTTCCACAGAAGACTGTATTTTCATACTCTCGAAATATTTTGACTTTAATCTCGAAATGTTTCAACTTTAATCTCGAAATGTTTCGACTTTAATCTTGAAATTTTTTGACTTTAATCTCGAAATATTTCAACTTTAATCTCGAAATTTTTCAACTTTAATCTCAAAATTTTTCGAATTCAATCTCGAAATGCTAGATTTTCTTTTTTTACGCTGCGGTTCAGGGCTTCCGTAGTTTCCCAATGATCTGTTTCAATAGGGATTGTTAGTGTAATCTGTGAGGACATTTGAAAGGGCTCTTAGGCAATGGAAACACTATGTGTGGGTTGCTGTTTATTGGTCCGGCTTTAGAAGTCCACGTAGGTCCCTTGTCTCCAATTTTCCGCCCTGATTGGTCAGAATGAGCAGTGACTCTGTTTTGATATGGCCGCACAGTCCTGGAGTTGTACCACGTCTGCTGCTCCCAGCAGAGACAATCAGCATTTTGAACAAGGGACTCGAGACATGACATCATCTTACACTCTGTAAATATTTACATGCAGCCGAAAAATACCCTGTCAGTTGAGGCAACCGTAAAATGACGTTTATTTCATTATGTTCTCAATCAAACTGGCTTGGCCTATATATTTTCAGATATCATGTTGTTATGAACGTTGATTTTTTAATGAACTGGACATTTAAGGCTTGTGAAGAATGTGCAAAGACAATGTAAAGAATGAGGGTATAAATTGTGGGGAAAGTAGTAGGACACGTTTATGACTTTTTCAACATATTAGTCAAAATATTATCAATATTAATCCACTGTATAACTTGCTCACTGAATGACATCATAATATTATATGGTCTTATTGGTCATTTTTGAAAACTTGCATGAGGTTCAGGTTTCACATATTCGCAGTTTTGTGCCAGCTTGAAATGAAAGGCACTTTACATTCGAGGATTTTTATTTTTTTTCAAACATCCAATAACTATTGTAATGTTCAAAGATTAATACACATACAAAGCAGTGGTGAGGAAGAAAGGTGAGGTTTATTTATATTAGACCTTTTTAGAGCTCTTGAGAAAACAAATGAGAGTAAGAATGGAGACCCTTCCCAAATTGAGTGATGGGATTTAGAATAATAAGGGGGGAATGCAGAACCATTAACAGACAGGATCCATAGTATGTAGCTCTGGTTCACACCGCCACCTTCATACAGCCACGTATTGCTCAGCACCTCTAACTGTGAGAGAGAGCACAGGCCAGCTCACTTTCCACTGTCTCTCAGTCTAATGGATAGAGGTGACCTTTATCCATTTACCACATCAGTGTTTTCAAATGAGAGTCATTAGTGTCAAAGCCAAATATTGACTTAAATTTCTCAAATAATGGAAACTACTTTTCCCGAAACGCCTTAAAACACATCTCTGCTTCACTGAGACTGATCGTGGTTTAAAAATCTGAGCCAGTCAAAGAAATCAGAAGTATCCTGGAGAGTCTAAACAGTGCCTCAGTGTTGCAGGCTTGCTGGCAGCCGCAGACTCTAGGTCTGTGCATCCTGAGACTCTATCCCGCAATGTAAAGCTCTTTCCCAGCCTCACATTCCCTGCCCTCTGGTCACTTGCTGAGTCAGGGCTTAGGTTTGGATGAACTCTGCAAAGCCCACGTGGCCAGTCAAGCCTAGCCAAGCGGCAGATGAAAGGGCAGGAACAGACGTGATCGATTAGAGGCCACACCGGAGGCTAAGGGTTACCCACATACACCCACACAAACACTCACCCCCACAAACAACAGAAGAGAATCACAGTTTAAGGTTCAAACAACCATATGGAAATCATGCCACGCGGATTAATGTTTCATCATATTCTCAGCAAGATGCTTTCTATTCCAGCAACTTTGCATAGGGCAATTGGTTTGGAAAGAAAATGGAGATGGGGGGGGGGGTGCTAAAGGGTTCACAAAACATTTAAGAGAATTGTTGTTGTTTTTTTTTTTTTTTTTTTTTTTTTCTCAAAATGTATTATAAGGGCTGTTTACTTGTGTAGTAAGGAGATAAATATACATTTCAAATAATGCACATTCTTTCTCAAGACCGGTCAGAAATCATATTTATCGTGATTATTTTATTTGATTGACAAAAGTTAAATAAATGTTAAGCATTGATAATCAGAAATGTTTTTTGAGCATCAAATCAGCATATTAGAATGATTTCTGAATGATCATGGAACACTGAAGACTGCAATGATGCTGATGATTCAGCACCAAATTTATATACATTTTATTTACTTTAGGAGAGAGGTCTCTTGCAAGGGGAACTCGGCATTAAAAAAACTTATTTAGAGTGCTGAAATCTGATCCATTATATCCCATACAGCTAGTGAAAATTCCTCAATATGCCCATGGGTGCACAGTATGCTGTGTAAACATACTTTTTTTCTTCTTGTCACAGATTTAAAAACATGCTGATAGGGGCTCACTTTATGGAGCGAGGGTCAGAGATCATTAGTCTTATGGTGGCAACCCATTCATTAGCTCAACTAAGAAGTCCTTAAGCAGTGATTGGCAGAGTGGGATGACACTGGAGGAAACAGAATGGTGTCAGGGAGATACCTGAGCTCTAATTCTTGAATCTGCTACCTTCATGAATAAACATCTGGTGTGTCTGGATGGAACAGTATCTGTAAGAATCATTCAATTAAGCTTTATTTATTTATTTATTTATTTATTTATTTATTTATTTATTTATTTATTTATTTAAATATACAGCATAAGTACAGGAAGATACACATTCCACTTTGCTATGTAAAATAATCTGAATAACATTCAGAAAGAGTGTTATTGGCTAAGTGTACTCATACACAAGGAATTTATTTTGGCTTGCATGAGCTCTAAGTATATACAAGAAGAGAATAAGAATAAACATCTACAGAGTAAACAGAACAAAAACTGTACAAGAAAGTGTGTGCAAAACGGACATCAATGCCAACATTCTTCAAAATATTGTCCTTTGTGTTCTACAGAAATTAAAGTCAAACTGGTTTGGAACGACATAAGGGTGAGTAAATGATGACATAATTATAATTTAATTTTGAATGAACTATCCATTTAAATTACAGTAAAACTGACAGATTACATTTTCCAGTAATTGTACCACATCTTCTATTTACACAAACTTCCGGTTATTATTTTTAATTTATATTGCAACTATTCACACATCAGCAACAAAATGCTATAAATTTTCCAAAACTGTCTTGATCTATAAAACATTTGATTTGTGACAAAAGGGGTTAATAAAGTGGCTGGAGTAGCTCTGCTAGTTAATAACTCTCTATGGCAGCAAAAGGAAGAGACGTATTTGACAGATTCGTCCTCAAAGTGTCCTCCTAATTATGTACATGCGCAAAGAGATAATGTGATCTAAAGAAGAAAAAAATCACAAGTTGATAAAATTAATTAATTAATCTTATTTCAGTCAACTGCTTATCGGTAACACTTTACAATAAGGTTCATTAGTTACTACATTAGTTAACATTAACAAAGAATGAACAATACTTCTTCAGCATTTGTTAATCTTTGGTAATGTTATTTTCAACATTTACTAATACTTTATTAAAATCTTGTTAACATTAGTTAATGCACTGTGAACTAACATGAACAAACAGTCATATAACTGACGTTTTGGGACGTCTTTTGACCATACGTCAATATTCGCCTTTTTAGGGCCCCCTTAAACGTCGGTAGATGAGGTTATGGGATCCTAACTCTACCCCATACCTAAACCTAACCCTAAACCTAACCCGTCACCTAACTGACGTTAAAGGTAAAGCGTCAGTTGTATGACGGCCGGGATCGCCATCTAGCAACGTTTAAGGGGGCCCTAAAACGGCTAATATTGACGTATGGTCAAAAGACGCCCCAAAACGTCAGTTATATGACTTTTTGGGATGAGACTGTGTTACAATGAACAGCTAGATTTGTATTAACTAACGTTAACAAAGAATAACAAACACAGTAACAAATGGTTAATTCATGTTAGTTAATGCATGAACTAATGTTTAATAAATGAACCTTATTGTAAAGTGTTACCTGCTTATCTTTCATACACATATTTTTTTTTTGCCTTTTCCCCTCCAACTGCCAAACCACAGTCTTGATCTCTGTATATTGTGCATAAGACATTTGTTCCGATTTCAGACCATTATTTCTCTATGCAGGTGTGTCAAAAGCATCACTATATGATGCCCTAGGATGAGAATGCGTTAGACATTCACATATGTGTTAGACAATAATGAGGATTTGATGTAACCGGAAAGGAAGATTAAAGAAAGGGAGCGCCCCGGGTTGCTGTTTCATCTGAAAACATTATTAAAGAACAAGAGTGATCCCTCTAAGCCTGCCGTCAGTGATCAGATGAAAAGTGGGCAGATTTTGGTGCTGGCAAAGCATCTGAGGACATGACCTCTCTTCACCGTCATGGGCCAAGCTTTTCTTTATAGTCAGCCTGAAATGAAAATCACCCTATCAATTTTCTAAATGTATGTTATAGATCTTACTGTGAACAATTTTCCATGCATAGGTTTAATTATACATTTTTTTAATTATCTTGTAATGTTTAATCAAAAATGTCATAACTGGACCATCCAGTGAAAACAAAATGCTTCTCTCTGGTGACTTATGCTGAACTTCTCCGATCATTAAGCCCACTAAAACTCTGACCCCATGCTTTCATCTACATCTATTTTTGAGTGCAATGGCCAAGTCCCTGTCCTGAATTTGCTTTTTCAATAATCTGCTACACTTGGATGTATGTCACAATACTAAAGTAAAGATCTGTGGCAACTTCTATTTCATTGCAACTTTAACTCCCCAGTCCTTGCTGTGAGATGCAGAACTTTAACAAGAAACTTATACAAGAAATTGCCAGCCAGCAGCAGCATTTGTTATTGTTTTTACAAACCTTTCATGGCCCTTAGATCATTTTGTTGTAAGAATATGTAAACAGTCAATTTCACAAGTTCACACTTGAATTCAATTAGAGGGAGTAAAGTTGAATGCGTATTTGGCGTTCTCCCGAACTTTGTAAATAAAACATTATATATCAAAAGAATAAATAGAGCCTTGATCTACTTAATAAATAAATAAATAAATAAAACACTTGATTGTGGGTACATTTCATAAAAAAAGCAACACTTCAAAAAACATTTCTGAGAAATTCAAGTTTTTGTCATACTTCGTCCGGATCAGATTCAAACCAATGTTCAAAACATAAATCAGGTAGATAGAGTCCATTAACACCCACCCACACCCAAAGCTTGCACAGTCATATATCTCTTTGTGGGTTCAACATTTCAGTTTTGATTTATATGCTGTTGAATGTATGGTGATCACAATAGCTTCTTAGCAGCTTCTATCCACTGTTTGTGGTTTATGCAGTTCTTTTTTTTATTTGTTTTTGGATCCGGAGTTGCTGTACTATTTCAGGAACATCGTTCCATTCCATATAACAGTGAAAGCATGGACTGACAGAAAAACGTGTCAATGGTGGGCAAGTGTTATATCAAAAATTACGGAAAATCATGTCAATGGCGGCAAAAGAGTTAATGGCAACATATTGTATGTCTCTACGGCCAACACCCTCTCATGACAAATTGGTGGCTAATTTGTATATTTTCATTTAATAAATTTATCTGCTTATACTATCCACTGATGGTTTATAGGGTGGATCCTTCATGCTTTATTTTTTTTTTCGAACAAGAATGATATTCTGCAAATTAATATGAAATTGGCATTCTCTTTATATCAGATAGTTTCAAACCATTCAGCTGTCATATGTTTCCTGAGTGATTAGCTGCTCACCACCTCCCTCCAGTGGCAATGTCTTGTATGATGAGTCTTTGGTGTGATGACACCATTCTTGAAACATTTCATGAATCAGCGGTTTGAAGGAGCCCCACTCAGGCATGAAGTCTGTCAGAATGCGAGAGCTGTTTATGGTGAGCTGTGCAGAACATGCAACTCCAAGCTTGGGAGCCTGAGAGGATGTGTATACAAGAGACAAGAGGGGCCTCTTTCCGTTCTTTGCTCATGACTTTATCTATATGGGTTCTCATCACTAGCTCTACCCAGGGCTGTTGCCAGCAACCAGGATCTCGTTCTGACAGGGAAAACCCGTCTCTCGTGACACCCTTGGGCGCCCCCTTGCCATAAATTACACAGCTCAGCGCAGGAAAGTGTGTCTACGACTGTGTTATTGGTATACCCTAACTCCCTAGGCTGGGAAGAATATGCTTCAAAGAAGATAACATCTGCAGAATGGGAAGGTCATGGTCATGCCTGACCCACATTTGGCACTAAGCGAAACCTTCTCTAATTTCCCATTCTTTATCTGTCAATCACCATTTGTGGTTTTCACCCTGTGTTTTCACCATATTTATCCTCTTTTGGCTGTCTTAAGTATGTTCCCTGCTGTCTCGTGTCTCTCATTCATAATAATTACTTAAATTGAAAACCTTCCAGGGCCTATAGAGGAACCCGTATTTTGGACACAGAGCAAACAAATCAGTTTGAGCATGTTTGCGCTTGAAGAGCTAATTCAGAGAGTCAAGCTGAAAGGCCCTGGAAGCTGAAACTTCATGTTTGTTTGTTTGTGTGTGTGGGTTCCTTTAGCTCAATATTCTTTTTCATGCTCCTCTTAATCCTACATCCTTTCTGGTTCAAAGCAAAATCTAGGTTTCTCTGCATTGGTTTTTTTTTTCTTGATCCGAATTTGTTTGTTTTTTTTGCCTCCCCTGCTGTGAAGCTTCCTCGGAACCCTAATGCTTCAGACCTTCAACTCCACAAAACCCACCTACACCCCTGCACATGTGTAGAAAGCATTATGGTTAACATCCACCTCGTGGGGGCACACGAAGCAAGTTCAGGGATAAGGTTTCCTCAAGCAGGTAGCACTGCATGGAGCCCGGCCAAATTGGACTGGAGGGAGATTTTAGAGACCATGTTTGATTGTGCCTGGTCCAGTAAGATTCCCTTGTGAAGGTGCCTGGGAGTGTGAAAACAAGTATCTGTTAAACCCATCATTAATCTAGAACACTCCTGCAGCTCGCATTCTGCACCACGTTCATACTATTGCCATTGCTTGCCAACGCTTATGGCTGTGTTGCATGCTGTCTGTAAAACTCAGGTCAGATTAATCCTGATTCAAATAGTCAGTAATATCTGCAGCCACACTCTTAAAACGGCCAACTAAATTAGCTTCCCCACATATTGAAGCTGAAAGAGGTAGTACAAACCTGTCCAAAAATGTACATCTGATCTATTGGACAAGGTTTGGGTTTTAGCATGTTTAAGCTTATTTACTGTACATTAACAGTAAACATCCACATTCAGTCAACCCAAATAATAGCAAGGTATTATAACAATATTCCTGAGGCACTAAACAGTGATGGAACCACAAGGAATTTAATAAGCCTTAAGGAGCAAGTCATTCTGGTTGCGCCACACTGGCCCAACCGTACCTGGTTCTCCGAACTTGTACTCCACGCGACAGCACCTCCCTGGCCAATTCCTCTGAGGAAGGACCTCCTTTCCCAGGGATGGGAACCCTGTGACACCTTTGTCCCGATCTTGGAACCTCCACACAAGGCTCCTGGACAGGATGAGGACCAGCGGTGGTGGATGTACTGTACCTGAAGTGGAATCTCTTCGTCAACTGGTGCTCCTCTCACCGAGAAGACCCCCGGAGATGTTCGATCAGTGTTGTGCTTTCCTTCCTTCAAGATGGGTTGGTTCCCTCCACCCTCAAAGACTATGTTTCTGCTATTGCCGCACACCATGACCCTATTGAAGGTAAGTCTGTAGGGTAGCACGACCTGATCGTGAGGTTCCTGAGAAGAGGGAGGAGACTAAATCCTCCTCGCCCTCCTCTCATCGCCTTGGCACAGCTCTGTCCAGTACGCACTCTTCGTGCCTACATTGACAGGACGGAGTGTTTCAGGACCTCATACCAGCTCTTTGTCTGTTATGGTAGGAAGCTGAAGGGAAAGGCTCTCTCCAAGCAAAGGCTGTCTCACTGGATAATGGACCCCATTGCTTTGCCGGCAGCAAGGTTGTCCATTTCCCCTTGGAGTGACTGGCCACTCCACCCAGAGTGTGGCGTTCTCTTGGGCTCTAGTGCATGGTGCCTCGCTAACAGACATCAGCAGAGCTGCAGGCTGGGTGACACCCAACACATTCGCCAGATTCTACAATCTCTGAGTGGAGCCTGGTCTGCCTCCCGTGTGCATGGTCCCTCCTCTAAGCAACCCCTCATGTGTATTTCAATTGTAAGCCTCTCTGAGCATGTGTCTTTCCCTTGGCAAGCCACCTTGCCACCCCTGGGGTTGAAATATTCCACTTGTGGCTGGACACCCCAGTGTTTCTCCATATGCTTCCTTTGGGTCATATGTGTATTCTTAAGACGTTTTTGCAGTTACCATCTTTCCCATAACAAAACTCCCCTCTGGCATGCCTGCATGGCCTTATCTCTCTATCCCTCCAAAAAGTGATGACATCATAATTTCATAATGGATAATAGGCTTTATTAGTTCACATGGTAATAATTACCGTCAAATCAGACCACTCAGCTAATGACTGACTAATCACACTGCCAGAGACACACAAAATACTGTTAGAGAGGAATGAGAGGCCTAAAGTTTTGGGCCACAGTTACTATTTTTCACTTTTTTTTAACCCTTCCAGTTTTTCACTCACTGTGTACCTCAGTATCAAATGGACAACTTCTGGGAGTGTCTGTTTGTTCTAGTAAGATAAAACACCAAAGAGATAAAGCAGATAATATTAGCTGGTGGATAATGATTTACACGGAGCAGGCCATTAAGCATAAGTCATAAATCTGCTGAGTGATTCGTCACTGGCTACTCACCAAATACATGTTGAAATATTGATTTTAGTTTCAATTATCATATTTTTTTCTGTATGTTATATTGAATCTTTATGTAAGATAAAAAAAGTCCATTATAATGGTTATGATTTGCATGTTGAATTAACCATGAAAATTACTTGCAGCAGTTTGCTTGTTTCAATTGTCAGATTGATGAAGATTTCTCTACAAAATCATATAATTCAATTCACAACTTCGTTTCGGTCTGTCTTTAAAGGTATTTTAAACCAAAAATGCTAAGGAACGGAACGCACAGTTGATAATATATAGGCTTAGCTAAAATATTGTTCTAGGTTGTGTGGTAAACGGGAGCTTTAAACCTTCAACTAAGGTGCCATGTTATATTAACGTGGCACCTTAGTTAACTTTGAACTTTAGATTTATGCAAGTGTTTATGATGTCTTCCATACGTGGTGACATTAATCTACCATTCACGAAGTGATGTGTTTTCACATGATGAACATCAAACATCAAACTTGCTACTTAAATCACACTAGCAACTTCTGGTATTTATACTCATCAGCTCCAGTATACCAATACGCCAAGCACAATATCGTGCCTAAGGTTCAAACCTGACTAATTGATAAATATCAGCCCATTCCTTTCTGTTTGCTTTTTTTTTTTGAGAGGGTAATTTTAGTTGTCACACAAACCATTTCAAACCAGATAATAATTTGTACCCTCAGTATTTATTCCCTGAATTGTTTCACTCTTAACATGTCAGATGTAATGCATTAAAGCAATTTGAATGTCACTCTTAACTACAGTTGCGAGTAAGTCTAAGATTCTGGATCACTAACAGCCACAGACTGTCACTGTCACAGACTATGATTTGTGCATTTCACGCAACATTATTGACTTTATTGTTCTTGCACAGATTGGAGCGCTCCCAACATTTCAGAACGAGAAGGTTTGTTTGGTGAGATAATCTCTGCAAAAGAGAACATATTGATGGGTGTGTGTCACTCCCCTTTTTCTTGTGCCGACTGTGAAGTGTGTGGAGACTAGCAGGGATTACGTTGTCAATGATGAATTGTAATTTTATTCTTTCATGGCTTTCATGGACTGGTTTCTTCTTGAAAGCCAAATATTGTCATGATTGCCTGAAGATGTAGAATATAAAAAGTATGTTTGTGTGAGAAAGAGAGCATTTATGCCTAAACAGAGGATGAATAATTAATCTAACTTTGAAGAATTTTCTAATTTTAAAGAGCAATAATTGTGTAAATTGTACTGGAGAGTTAATGCAAGGACACATGAACGGACAATATATCGGGCAGGATAACTATCTGTCATATAACTGTCATATAAACTACAGAATGATTTGGTTACAAGCACTGCAAGCGGTCTAGACAGTGCAGGATACAATAAAACCAATGTCACCTCATTAGTAATTGTGGGTATTATCTAAAGTGTAGCTCAAGCATAATTTTTAATGTTTGCCTAGATGCTGAAATTTAGATTTAAATGTTGGCCACATCTAAAATGAAAGTATTTAGCATATTAACTTAAAAGAAGTGCAAATATTTAGATTACAATAATATTGAGTTACGTTTTATTGTCTTTGATCAATGAGATTAATTAAATGTTTATGCCATTATATTTATATTGATTTCATTATGCTCTGTTAATTTCATTATGATCTGTTAATTTCTGGTGCTGTATACTCAAGGATTTCCTCATGTTACCCAAGCCTGAATTTTTAACTGTTAAAATTACTGGAAAATCACTTAAGCATTCATTCTGGACTCAACAACTGGACTCCAGTCAGCGAAAGGTGGATTTGCAGTTATTATTTGTCAATATGCTGAATTTAGGTGCAAAACCATATAGTTTGTATTGTTAATAACTCAATCAATTAAACATTTATCATTTCATAATCTGCATTATTTGATGTTTTTGATAAACACTGACAAAAAAACTATAAAGTTTTAGCTCTGGACGATATGATGATGTATAGGCTATGTAACACTGATATAAGTGATTACGCGGATTTTCGCAGTTTTGCATTTCACATTTTTGTTCCAGCGGGAAAGTACGGTGGCCGAGAGAGCTCACCGCAGTGCAACCTGATGAAGACGAATGCAATTACAAAAACACGTTTGCAACTTTATAACAAATACAAAAAAAAAAACATTAAAAATTAAGAAAAACATCTTCATCAGTTCCACAACACACGTGTGCTCCAAGTACTCACAACACAACCAAATACAGAAATGCGCTGCAAACGTTCACAACACCAGCAAATACAGAAACGCGCTGCAAATGACACGGTTCAAAACGGAAATGTTTCCGGGGAACCAAATAAGTGACGGACCCGACTGGAACCACAGGACGTGCTTACAGCAAAAAACCTTTATTGACAAGAAGTCAAAGCCTATATATATTTTTTTTATAAATAAACTATACTATTAAAATAATATTGTATGTATAAATAATATTATAATATGATGTTTATTATAGTTCGTCTATACTCCTTGCTTACTCAAAATTCTACTTTGTTTTATTTAATTTCTTTTGACTTTTCCCCCGCACAACACCAAGATTCAAATTATTATGACATACAACTTGTGTACAATATACAACATGTGTTAACAATATGTTCAATGTCATCACAATACAAATGAGAAAAGAACAATGATCTGAAAACTACGTAAACTAAATAAATAAAAAAAGATCTAGAAGAACATGACGGCAAGATATCTTGCCGTCATGTTCTTCTAGATCTTTTTTTTATTTATTTAGTTTACGTAGTTTTCACGTCATTGTTCTTTTAGATCTATACATCAGTTACACTATACAAATAGTTTCATTTTATGTTTAAATTTTCATAGGAAAAGTTTCCTAAAAATGTTAGGTAATGTATGGCACTGGCATACAGATATATAAAACAGATATTTAGATACAGATTTTTATAAAGTAAAAATAAAAAATAAATAATTTATTTGCAACCATTATGTTAATCATTATATTTCTGTCGGCAGAACAGCTAACGTCATACAGCTGATGGACCAAGTGCTGCGTTGTCATAGGAACATCCAAGGTAAAAATAATTACATTAAAGGTTCTCTAAGCGATGTGGGCCAAAACATTTTTTATCACATTGTTACGTACTCGTACGTATTTAAGTGTTGCAATATGGATGTGGGTGTGTTGTTATTGTAGTGTGTGTTTCAGGTGTCCGTTGGATCAATCTGCTGTCAATCCTCATCATGACGGTGACGTTTCGGTTCGCCTCCTCCAATCACATCTCACCACTGCCGTTAAAGACCGTGCTCACTCAAATGTTGAACAGCTGTTTGCTCACTTTTGTTTGTTCGCTTGTTTGATTTGCTTTCAATGAGTTTTTGGTGTGTGCCTAACATTTTCGTTGCTGTTTATTGTTGCTTTGTGTTTTGAGATTATAATGTCAACCTGATCACTTTACACGGAGTGTGTAAAGTTGGGGAAGAGAGCAGGTTAGTAGGTTGCGCGACATACACTTTGCACTTAGGATATTGTTGATTATGTTAGACACACTAGTTTAGGAGAGTGCCCACTTTGTAAGTTTTTGTTATGTAGTTAGTATAGTTTTAGTTAGAGCGTCTTGACGCCGAAGATTATTATTTTCTACATTTTGTGTTTGGTAGTTAGTTTAGTTAAACTTAACCTTTAGATAATTCGTTTTGTTTTATTGATTTCTTTGATTTGGGTATCTCTCGTGCTCATTTTCCCGCCTTAAGTATTTGTTAAATGTTATGTTTGTTATTGTTCTTATTTATTGTTTGTACTTGTGGCAAATACATTTTTCAGAAAAAATGGCAATGAGGATTAATAAATCCTTTTCGAGCTGAGTTCTGATCGAGTACGTTTTTTTTTTCTTGTTCTGTCCTGCACTTTGAGATACACACACTGTTTTTATAAATGTTGCTTCCTTAATCCCTAGAAAAAATTAAAAAAAGGACGTAACATTTATGGGGGCTCGTCCGGGATCCAAACTATTGGATTTTTCCCGTTTATTGATAATTATAGTGTGTGTATATCTTTATGCGGGATTTGGCAAGGAAATGCTTGTGGGCAGTATAAACGGATACAGTGACAGTGACGTTAAAGTTGAAATCATGAGTAGCCTACGTTTGATTTTGATTTGCAGTCGTTTATTGAAGCACCAACATTAGATACATTTAACAAGTGCAGGAAGGATGATTTGTTAAAAATTGCTGACCACTACGGAATCTCTGTGGTGAGACAAGCATTAAAGGCAACAATTAAAGCTGCTATTCATCAAAGGCTGGTTGAATTTCAGGTGTTTGAGGTAACAGATGCGGATGCTGTGGAGACAGGACAGTCGGCAGTGGGGACGTGCTCAAAAAGCCCTGTTGCATTGGGGAAGGTGCTGAGCGAGGCTTCCGAGGTGGAGGTTGGGGCCGAGACCAAGGCTGCCATGCCGCCCTTTTCTCCCTTTTCTCCGCTTTCCGGTGGAGCTAGTGGCGATGTGTGACTTAAGGTCCAACTCGCCCGCCTGCAGATGGAAGCACAGGAGCGGGCAGAGACACGTAAGGCCGACATGGAGATGCGTCTCAAGATACGCAGCTTAGAGATTGAGGCTGAAAAACAGGTAACTTTGAGAAAACTTGAATTGGAGTCAAGGAAAGTTGACTTGGTTACGTTTAATCCTGTGGGTGCCTCACCTGTTGCAAGTGATGTTTCAACAGGTGTCTTTGATGTTAGTAAGCACATATCTTTGGTGCCTCACTTCAGAAAAACCGAGGTGGATACATATTTTTCAGCGTTTTAACGTCTAGCATCCGCACTTAAATGGCCGAAAGAGGTATGGTCTCTTTTATTACAATGTAGGTTGGTCGGAAAAGCTCAGGCGATTATTTCAGCACTGCCGGTAGAGGATAGTTTGCACTATGAGACTGTGAAGAACGCTATTCTGTGTGCTTATGAGCTTGTGCTCGAAGCTTATCGACAGAGATTTCGAAGCCAGAAAAAAAACAGCTCAACAAACGTTCGTAGAATTTGCCCGTGAGAAAGGAATTCTTTTCGATAAGTGGGTGACCGCGAGTAAGACGAAAGATTTTTATTCTCTAAGGGATTTGATGCTTTTGGAAGAGTTCAAGAATTGTTTACCTGAACGTGTGGTCACTTATTTAAACGAACAAAAGGTAACGAATTTGTCTCAGGCTGCAGTTTTGGCAGATGAATTTGTTTTAACTCACAAGAGTGTATTCGTTTCGCCTCATTTTGACAAAAGGCTGTCTTTACCTGCACCACAAAACTTGAGTTCCCGTGTTAAGGTCGATACATCACAGCACAAAGAAACAAGAGAATGTTTTTATTGTCATAAAAAAGGACATGTAATTGCCGATTGTTTAACTTTACAACGCAAACAATCTGGACCACCGAAACCAGTTGGTTTTGTGAGAACAGTGCCCGTACGTTCTGATCATGTGTCAGAATCGGACGAGTTTGATGAAAGATTTAAACCATTTGTGATGAAAGGTTTACTGTCAATAAATGATAGTCCTGAGGAACAAAAAGAGATCCAGATTTTACAAGACACTGGGGCAATTCAGTCATTTATTGTATCTGAGGTCCTTCCCTTGTCAGAACGAACATCGTGTGGTTCAAGTGTATTAGTTCAGGGTATTGAAATGGACATTATAAAGGTTCCGTTACATCGTGTTCATTTACAGTGTGAGTTGATTTCAGGATTTGTTAAGGTTGCAGTACGTTCTTCCCTTCCTGTGAAAGGGGTTACGTTTATCCTTGGCAATGATTTGGCTGGAGGAAAGGTGACGCCTGTTGTAGAAGTGGTTGACAAACCTGACTTTGTTACCGCTAATGATATTGCTGATACATATCCTGATGTGTTTCCAGCAAATGTTGTGACGTGCGCACAAAAGCGACGAATAGGCAACGACATTACATTAAATGATTCATTCATGATGCCAATCTTTGCTGAAGAGAGCTCTTCATCCGAGTTGCAGTGTTCTAAGGCTGTGAATTCAGATCAAAGGGTTGATGAAGTTGTGACTGATTTAGAAGTGTTGACAGTCACATCAAACGTCTCCTCACCGTCGGCTAGCTGCCTGTCCCCTAAACACACTGTAAAAAAAACGCGGTCTCTGTAGACACCACAGGCTCCACAAACGCAACAAAAACAATCATGTCTCACCCGGACCACGAAACCTAACAAACAGTGTTCCAGCCAATCACTGGCAAGAAGTATTTGAGGGTGGGTCTGGGGGGTTAGTGCGCGTGCACATGAAGGGGGTGTGTTTGTGAAGGAGAGACAAGCATCAGAGGGAACTAAGTTTGAAAAATGGCCTACACACGACCAAAGAGACGTCGTTCTGAAGAACAAATTAAAAAGAAGAAGGAGTCGGATAAAGAACGTGCGAAGTTCCGAATTTACATCGGTAGCAAAGCTTTTGAACGATGGCGAGAACTCCGGCGGCAGAAGGGCTTCCAGTCCGACGTTCACAATTATTTCAGGAAGCACGGAAGGGAGGGGGAGGAGGTGAGATGCGGAGGAGGGAGGGTCTAGCTAGCCTCCGATTTGTTTGAAAATATTCCGAACGTCAACACCCAGGATCGCTTAGAGAACCTTTAAGTTGTCTGTTGTTGCTCCCTTCATCAAGTTCCAAACGGCTACATAAATGACCCACTAGGTGTCATGCTCACGCAAAATTCCCACTTGAAGAGCTTAGCCGTCTGCCCTTTGAAGGGAGTAGGCCATAAGGAATCTCACGAGCAATAAGCACATCCCAGTTGGGTCCGTCACTTATTTGGTTCCCCGGAAACATTTCCGTTGTGGACCGTCATTTGTAGCGCGTTTCTGTATTTGGTGGTGTTGTGAACGTTTGCAGCGCGTTTCTGTATTTGGTTGTGTTGTGAGTACTTGGAGCACACGTGTGTTGTGGAACTGATGAAGAGATTTTTCCTAATTTTTAATGTTTTTTTTGTATTTGCACGTGTTTTTAAAGTTGCAAACGTTTTTTTGTAATTGCATTCGTCTTCATCAGGTTGCAGCGCGGTGAGCTCTCTCGGCCACCGTAGGAAAGTGATGTCAATGCATTCCCTCTATTATGTTTCGTCACAAGCAACTTCTTATACAAGGGACCCTTTTTACAGACTCATGGCTCTTGTGAATATCATGTATTTAGTTATATTTTGTTTGTTTTATGTTTATTTTAAAAACAGACATGACATTATTTTACTTATCTTGTAATATTCCAAAACAACATCTGAGACAATAAAGCAATTCTAAAATACCATCCTATGCATGTGCCGTCAACCACATTAGAGCGCCCTCTCAGGCTTAATAACACAAGCACGATGACCTCAGCCAGTAGTGTCTTTATGTGTGTGTTCATTTCAGAGATTATAAAGCTTACAAAATATCTAACAAACAAGCTCCAAGACCAAAAATCTGCCCTACCTTAATTCACAGTCAGGAGATCATAACAGTGTAATTTTAATTACCTCAACTGTTGACATGATCCCGGTGAATCGGAGAGCTCGTGCAAACGATCAAATACTGAGGCTGTGAGCACAAGCAAAATGTTTGCTGGCTGCAGTTCACTTAACGGCCACCGGTGTCACTAATAACATAGGTTTGGAAAAATAGCCCCTTTAACAGAGGCCAATTCTACTGTTTCAGTATGTTTGAAATGTTGATACACCATATGTTTTTCTCTCACGGCAGCTTGTGCATTCTCTGACCTCTGATGGGTGGAGTTCACTCTAGTCCCACATTCACAGTTCATTTGTCTGCAAATTCATACATCACCCCAGAATTCCCCTGGTCCATAGCAGTGCAGTGCCGCTGTCTGTCAACCCAATCCAAGTTAAGTAGAGACTGCTGTCAGCTCCCATACACTTCCACACTGTATTATTCCCGGCAAGCATATCCTGTAGGGAACATTTTATATTTAATTTTGCAACTCAGCCTTTTAATTTCTGTGGGAAAGACTTAATTAAATATAACACTACTGTAATGAGCCCTGCTTCTATTCGTTTCAAGACAAATCTCCTAGAACTTGAAGGAAAAAAACTACTATATATGATATCTTAATCTAATTTCTCACTACAAACACCTTAATCACTATGTTCAGAAGTTTAAACACTGTTTGAGTCTGTGAGTAAAGAGCTAACTTTATTAGCATAAATATGTCATTCAAATCCACCGGACTTAAAGTCCTTGAAAAACATTTGATTATATTGATGTTATACAGCATGCACGTATATAGGACTAGTACAACAACAAATAAAACAATCTTTTTGTCAAACATTTCCAAGAAATAATTAAATAATTAAAATAAAATAATTAAATAAATTTAATAATTAAATAAAAAACCCATCAAATTGTGGTGGATTGGCTATGTTTTATACACAATGGGTAGTATAATGAGAGTGTTTTCCTTCTTATTAATGTGCAATTTACAATCCACAACAATATTATACTAAGCAGAAGCTATTGAAGGAATACAAATTCATGAAATGTATAATAGGTTCCAATACAATAGTTTAAAGTATTTAGCAATTAAGATTAGGATGGTGATTATATCCGGCCTATCCTGTTTTTTTCTGTATTGATCAGATTAATGAAACTCTTGGTTCTGGCCTGCCAACCTGTTTTCTTTATTGTATTTTAAATTAAGATCAGATCACTGAGATGCACCCTTTGTCTCAATGATAAAGTAAAGGTTTAACCAGTCAGGCTGATTGGATTAGCATCTCAAGACTCGAATAACTGCTATGCTGATGAGATCAGGCCTGAAGAATTTCCTGTAACCAGCTGAATCTTGCATTTCCATTTGCTTTGTTTCAGTGTCTCCTCCTCTATGTAACTCCTCCCCCTTAAAATGGTATATGAATTCAAGTGTATAATGATTTTAGTTAGACTCAAGATGAGATTTCTTTGACTACAGCTTCCAACAGCTCATTTTCTCATTAAAGAATCATGCTTAAGATACTGCCCGAGTATCCTGGTCTTCGTTCCTGGTCTTCCACACTTGAGAAGAAATAAGTTCACCACACTATAAAGCAACAGCACATTCTGTGCACACTGGAGGCTTGTCAGGACGGGACAGACAAGGGTTTATTAGCTGCTTTCAAATGGAAGTTTAAATTCAATTCAATTCAAATTTATTTGTAAAGCGCTTTTCACAATACATATTGTTTCAAAGCAGCTTAACAGAAAGTGCATTTCAGAAATGTACATAGAAAAAAATACAGCTAGTTAATCATGTATTAATTTATAGCATAACATATCGCTGGCGTTGAGTCATTTCTTCACAGGCTTCAAGTCGTCTCTTCACAGACGTTTAGTCGTCTCATCGAAGTCTCCTTGAGAGGCTGGATACAAACTGGAGCTGACGAACGCTTTTTACTTTGGGACAAGCGTACTGAGATAACAGCAAAAAAGCAGATGGGAAATGATTAGCATAGCTGCTGTTCATAATATTAAAGCAATCAATCTGATTCAACAGTGGTATAAAAGGTAAGCATTATGTGAATACTTGGCTAAAGAGATTTGGGAGGAGCATGTTTAGGTAATCATCCAATCAGCACCAGACGAAGCTAGTATAAATAAAGCCTTCCCTTACCTCCTGTCTCATGACTATTTTCTCAGCATCCCACCACCACCACCCATTCACCCCACATTCGGCTGGGTCTGCTCATAGATTCCTATGATCTCTAAGGTTAGGAGGAGTACTCTGGGGTTGAGCTGAATTCTGAGCTCGGAGCCCTCCCCCCGGACAGCAAGCCAAATACGCATTATAATATTACACCAGACTTCATTAACATGTAAACTCGTGAATATAGATTTAAACTGGGACAGTGAGTCTGAGCCTCAAACAATATCAGGAAGGCTATTCCAGAGTTTAGGAGCTAAATGTGAGAATGCCCTCCCTCCTTTAGTGGACTTAGATTTCTTAGGACTGACCATATGCCTCGAATTTAGTGATCTTAAAGAATGCGATGGATTGTAGAGCGATAGAAGGTCCATTAAATGGGCTATATGCACGCATAAGTTCCGCATTTGACGCAAGGATGCTCGTCCATTTCCGGTTGTGTAGATTAAAGTGGAGGAAAACCGGAGAAAACGGGATTATGGCAGAGTCTTCAATATTTACTGTCCTCCCTTCTTTGAAATGAAACGTGCATACGTTTAGATGCAATTATATATATAGTTATGTTTATTTAATATAATTTTAAAAAGAAGCATAAACACAACGAGGGGTGTCTGTTTTATCTGTTTTTGTTTCTAATGTTTCTTTATTATAACCATGGAGTATAAAATTCAACATAAATTCTCGGTATTGCATTGGACTCTATGATCAGCGGAAGTTATCGAGCATCCTTACACCTTCACCGGAAATACCACCGTGCATAGAGCCTATAGACAGGAGCTAGACCGTTTAGGACTTTATAGGTCAGTAATGCTTTGTAACTGATACAGAACTTAATAGGTAACCAGCACTGTAAAATACATATACGTATATATACCAATTGGTGGAATTGGTAGTGTTACAACTAACCCCGTGTTACAACTGTCCCCGGTCTCCCCTATAATATATATATATATATATAGGCTATATTCATCATAGGTAATTTTAAGAAAACGTTGACTTAGCCTGAAAAATTCAACAAGCACAACTTATAGGGCCCAACCCCCTGCTCTCTGCTGCCATACAGCACTCCCTCGACAGCTTCTATCCCACAGTTTAATAATGAATAAACAAATATAAAATTACGGACAACAAACAAAACAGAACATAAAAATCACAACGTAAAATCAGGCCTGTTTCTCCACTGTCGTCACTCCTTTATGCCTCCGCTTCTCCGTGACAGATGAGAGACCGTGGGGTCTCACAGGTGTCGTTCAGTATCACTCACTCACGCCACCAGCTTTGCGCCGCTCGCATGTCCTTGTCCCTCAAGGGGGTCGCACACCGGACGCGCAGCGCCGCGCCGCGTCACGTCGCGTCTAGGATAACTCAAGGTATCGCACACCGGACGCGCACTTTCTCATTAGTGTATGGCCAGCAATATTGTAATGTTTAATGACAGGAAATGAAGATAATGTCTGTTCTATGTTATTATTGTACTGCACAATTAAATACAATCGCTGCTGAGTCTGCAATCTGAAAACTTTACCTCAGAGCATCCGTTAACTGAATGAATTGAGAATCTCAGCTGAAAAATCCAATAACATTCAGCAATTGTCATTCAAGCGGCTGATTTCTGTAAATGAATGCAAAACCAAATGTATACTGCAGCATAGTGCGAAGTCAGGATCCATCCGCCGGCGGCGCCATTCGGCGTCTGTCCGCGGCGCCCAGCAACGGCTCAGGACCGTGTTCAAAACCCTGCAGCGCCACAGAGCGCCATTTACATAGTTTATATAAAATTGTAATTATTTTTGACTCAAATCGTTGCTGATGGATCCTGACTTCGCACTATGCTGCAATATGAATATACATTTGGTTTTGCATTCATTTACAGAAATCAGCTGCTTGAATGACAATTGCTGATGCTGAATGTTATTGGATTTTTCAGGTGAGATTCTCAATTCATCCAGTTAACGGATGCTCTGTCTGAGGTAAAGTTTTCAGATTGCAGACTCAGCAGCGATTGTATTTAATTGTGCAGTAGCCTACAATAACAACATAGAACAGACATTATCTTCATTTCCTGTCATTAAACATTACAATATTGCTGGCCATACACTAATGAGAAATTGCGCGTCCGATGTGCGATACCTTGAGTTGTCCTAGACGCGACGTGACGCGGCGCGGCGCGGCGCTGCGCGTCCGGTGTGCGACCCCCTTCAGCCTCGTCGGTCTGTTTCTGACCAGGTGCGGTGCATTTCTGGAAATGGCAAAAGGACCACTAGGAGGAGCCAGAGGACCTTGATTTTTTTTTTTTCACAGATTATGTCTCATAGTCTACTGTCAGGACATGTACAATTTTAAGAAATATGTTAACAAAAAAAAAATGTTTACAAAATTCACCTACTGCAGCTTTAAGACACACTGTCATTAGATGTTTTCATCTGGTCATGATGAACTATATAACGGTCATCAGCATAACAGTGGAAATTAATTCCATGGCTGCGTTCCAAACCGCATACTCAATGAGTAGGTACTTAATTTCAATAAGTACTTACTCATCGAGCGCTAAAAGAGTAGGTACTTTATAGCCAAATCTCGTTGAGTATGAGTACTAGGCTTGTTTGAGATGCGCCTCGCCTCGCCTGCAATGTAGTCGAGAGTAGGCGGCTGCAGTTAGAGGAGGAGTGAAAAAAGCGCATTCAAGCCGGACAAATCTCGGTTCTCGCAGTGGATATGACACCTGTGAGATCAAAGACTGATATCGCGGGATTCACGGGATTCACGCACGTGCACGTGTTGCTAATAAACTGGATGTAATTTTAAGTTCTGTTGCTTTTATATGAAAATAAATAATGAACAAGACACCCAAAGTACTTGTTTATTTAATTACATTCCAAATACGTATGTGTTTATCAATATTTTTTCTTTAATACAGACATGTGTTTTTATATATTGTTTTAATAAAAATATCATGTGCACAAAAATATCATGTGACATCACATGACCCATATAGCACTGTCAGAGAGTTTATTCACCCATAACAAATATGTAGGCTACACAAACATGATATCAGAGTTTTAAAATCAAACATGTTAAAAGAGAAAAAATACATCACGGTTGTTTAAACCAATGAGCATTAAGCTGTGTCGTCAGCAAGTCGTTTCCCATCATGCTTTTGATCAGCGCAGTCGGCGGAGAGCAACTGCGCGCGACTGCAGAATCCGACAGGTGCGCCTTGCGCTCGCGAGAGTTTTTTGACATACGTCGGCATGACATCAGAGCCAGGCGGTACGCTCTCGGACACATTTCTAACCGGCATGCATCTCGCGCTGATCACCGGTGATCGATTCTGCGCAGATTTTGCTCATCTCAAACAAGCCTAACGTATCCTCTCGCGTGGCATCCTGGGATAGATGAGTATCATGAGTACCCATGGAAAAGCACTCAAAAATCTGGGCGGAAGCAGTAAGTCATCCGGGAACTTCTCCCCTACTCTTTTTATGAAAACTGATGTTTCGAACGTACTGCTTCCTTCACGTACTGTTTTCGCCTACTATATAGTAGGAAAGTAGGCATATTGGAACGCACTTAAGTCCGAATCTCGCGACAATTATTACGTCACCCAGGTAATTCTCGCCTACTCTTTTGGATTCATTCATACTTTTTTGCTCGCCTACTCTTTTTCCCATACTAAATAGTATGGAAGTATGCGGTTTGGAATTCAGCCCATGTTTTCTTATACTATTGTAGCAGAGTGACTGAATCCACTTAGGAGGATATCATTCACCTGTGCTTAATTTATTAAGGCCCTCCCCATTCTTGATATATATGAGACGTGTGGTGGCCATTTTGTAACTTTAAGCGTCTTGGTATCGCCCGCTTCATGCCATCTGTGGCTAGTGATGGGCAGATCGAGGCTTCATGAAGCAATGAAACAGTTGAAGCAAATGTGCCATTTTGTTTCGAGGCTTCGAATCTATCCGAAAGTGGCTGCCGCAGGTATGTGATTGTATGGGGAAACTTGTGCTTTTCCGTCTTGTGCTGGGGTTTTATATGAATTTCTATTGCTGTCAGGTTGTGGCAGTAGGCTGTTTCTCCTGATGCTGTGTGTTTGCTGCCCACTCTCTCAGGTATGTGTAGTCTCTTTGTTCAATGGGAAGAAATTGGCTGTGGTTTGCAACTTGTGATTTACTATCTGCAGTGGCAACGATGGAATGTCATTGAACCTGAGAAGCTGTATTAAACTATGGTGTGCGACGACGAAGCAGGCTGTGAGCAGTATCCCTCCGTGGTATGTGAGATTATGGTTTTGGGAATTAATAACTTGCTGTTGTTGTCTAAACATTGTCTTTCTGCTCGGCAGGCCCCCTGCATCACTGAGTCTTTTGGGCTACTCTGGTGTTTCACTGATGACTCGTGATCGCGTATAACTACGACTGCGTCGCTGTTTTGCCTCGACCTAAGTGATGGAAACCCCTTTTTTACTCTTGTAATTCTATCGCATGGCGTTCGAGAAGATTGTGCATCCATTTGACTTTGTGGAAGACCTGTGGCTACTGGGCGCCGCGTATCGGAGGTAACGAGTGCAACTAAGCATCTTTGCGAGCTTTGTAAACTGACTGTCGTCATGAATCCCATTGAGCCATAAGTGTGGATGGTTGTTAATTTGTTTCTTTCTTTTTTTGTGTGTGTTTATTTTATTTTGTAATCATTATCAACAGAAGTAAGTTTAATTGTTTGATTAATTTACTTTTAGGTGGTATTGTGAGGGTCTTTACCCAACCTTAGAATATCCGACCGTGGATCACAGTGACTTGTGTATGTTATATGTTTTTTTTTCTTCTTATCTTGTTACATGAGCTTGGGGGGGGGGGGGGGTGGTTCTGGAGGGCGGGGGTGAAGCTGCCAAGCTGTGTTCACATCTAGTGTGGGGTGTCTTCTGGCATTTAACCTTCACGTGTGCAGTGGGTATTTGGACTATTGTGGGGGGTTGTCTTCCAATTTGGCAGCTGACCCATACCTCCAGACACCCCCGTTCTTGGTTAATTTGTTTTCTTTAAATTGAGAGTGTGTGTGGGGTGTGATTGATGGTGTATTGCATTACGATGCTTGTGACAAGTTTTAGATTTTGAATTTTTAACTATTTAATATTTTGTCGACAAACCAAAATAAACTTTTCTATTTGATACAACTCATGTCTTGTTACTCACCCATGCAAAACAAACCTGTGTGCCCTTATGGCTATTTCCCTGGTTTCCAAGGGTGGCGTAGTCGATTTTATTATATTGTCCGTTCTGTTAAAAGTGTGGTAAAACCCTTGTTAGTTCTATTAAGACTCTTTGTATGCCACAACGCTACACTATTACCAAGAGGCAGCATAGGCTATATATTGAGAATAGCAGAGGGCCTAACAACAATCATTGTGGCACTCCATAGTCTACTGATGTTCGCCTTTTAAACAGACAAAATGGTAACGGTCTGATAAGTATGATCTAAACCATCTTAATGCCTTTTCCTGAACACCATGTATAGTTTTGTAGTGGATCCAAGTGCATTTTATGATCTAAAGTGTTGAACGCAGTGCTAAGATCAAGTATAATTAGTATTGAGATACAGCCCAAGTCAGAAGCTAAAAGTAAATCATTTGTAATTTTAACTATAGCACAGTTTATGTGCTATGATGTGGTCTGAATCCTAAGTGAAATTTCACATAGATATAATTTTCTTGCAAGAAAGAGCACAATTGAGCGGACACAAATTTTTCTAATATTTTTTATAGATAAACTTGCTCATAAAAAGGTTTGAGATAATAGGGATTTCTTTATTACATCTAAAAGCGTAACATTTAGCACAAGTACTTCAGTCGAATTAAACTTGTGACCTGGTTTCTGAGTAACATTTAGAATCTCTATGTTGCACGACCGCCACCACGATTAAAGAAACATCTGATTCTGGATGGCTCGCCTGGTGTCATAAAAACTGAGACTGGCAGAAGCCCTGCAGTGTGACAGGACACATTCAAATAAGAAAACAGATTCCCAAATAAAAATCCTCTGATAATGTCTGTATGAATTCATAATCACCATAAAGAGAAGTGAATGGAACGAGATGTGAATACAGATCCAAGAAAGACAAAAAAAAAAAAAAAAAAAACTGGACGTATAAACTAATTTCTTCTTACAGCTTCAATTGATTTTAGCTTTTAGCCAAGTAAGAATGTGGCGGTATATCCTGCCATCTGCTGGACACCCTAGAGTTGCAAACCTGGCCTATTTATTATGAAAATTTGTACTAAGGCCTAATAAATAAATCTCTAAATTATATTTTATTCTTTAAGTTTTTTTTCTCCATTAACTCTTCTCTTTTTATATTCTATTACATCAATAACAATAGTATAAATTCAAAGATAAATGCTGGATACTCTGATCCCTTTAAACATGTTTATAGATTTTACTAAAAAAAGATTTAGTTGCTATAGACGAACTAGAATTAATTTTCCCTCCTCTGATAGCCGACCGATGTACAGTTAGGACAGGTATCTGACGTGAAACCCCTGTAAACACAGACACAGTTATCTGATGCAGATGTACAGTTGGGACAGGTATCTCATGAAACCCCTGTAAATACACACACAGGTATCTGATGCAGATGTACAGTTAGGACAGGTATCTGACGTGAAATCCCCTGTAAACACATACACAGGTATCTGAAGCACATGTACAGTTAGGACAAGTAATGTTATCTCATGTGAAACCACTCCTTACATTAGAATCCTTCCGGATCTTTTACAAAAAACTTTTTACAAAAACAAAATCTTTTACAAAACCTTCACAAAACGTTTGCCTCTTGATCATAATAAACCCTCAAAAATTAAGGAATCCGCTGTTTTGTCCTTGATTGTCCATGGCTGTTTAACCAGTTTGCTCTCCATCATCAATCAGTTCAGTAATTTGAAAAGCGTGCGGGTAGAAGGCACTATACTCTGCGCATGTGCAGTGACCTGCAAATTATTATTTTATATTTTTTGGAAAGGGGTGTGATGGCCCTCGGAAACGCCCTGTGTGCGTCGCGGGACTGAAACCCCAAGGGGTAATCCATCGACGACCGGAAGTTGAAGTCTCGCGGGAGCTGACATCTTGTAGCAGAACTACACTTGCGTTAGCATTCCCATTGACTCCCATTCATTTTGGCGTCACTTTGACAGTGAATAACTTTACATCTGAGGTGTTTGAAGACCCCATTTGTCCTTTATTTATTTCTAAAGAAACACGACAATGTATAAATAGCTCCATTACCTTGTAGCTTATGTTATGGCCCCGTAGAAACAGTTTTAGTGAAAGTAGGCTAACGATTGCGTCATACCCACACGACTGTCTGTCGCACACTATTGAGATTACCGTATGGACATGAGAAGAAGCTCGCGTGCAATCGGGGAAACGTGGAGGCAAAATGACAAAATAATTAATCAGAATACCTAGCAGAATTGTCTCCTTCTCCTAGCTCATGGACAGCTCCTACTCACACTCTCCGCCTCTGCATGTTTCGGAAGGGAATGATTCAGATTTTTCATGGCACAGCACAAGAAGACAGACGGGTCACTCAAGTCCCACTACGTAGTCAAGCTCTGTTTGAGCGAGTTTTTTGCTAAAAAATCGCCAAAAACAGGCTTCAATCGTCTCAATGGAGTTCCAATGAGATGGCTCTGTCCATTTCTTTTACTGTCTATGCTGAAACCCCTGTACTTTAGTGAACCCTGGCCAGGAGGCACGCGACACGGCGAGATATGGACACTTGAGGGTCCGGGTGTAGCAATGCACGATGTGCTCTTTGTGGAACGGGTGGACGGAGAAGGAGGTGGTGCGTTTGGAGGCCCATGCTCCAATATGCCGAATCGCGCCAAATACCTGTCATTTTGCCTCGGCCAGTCAGATAGACATTTACTGGTTGGGTTATGATGGTGTGCTTCCTTAGTCAATCAGAGCGACGTTCACCAGTTTTTGACTCTTTGGTTGAAATTCAAAGCTTTTTGCTGCTGTTATTTATTTATTTATTTATTTATTTCAAGCAAAATAGTGTGACAATAGAAAAGTAGATAACATTTACAATAGTAAATGTAAAAAATTGTAGTTACAATAGTAATAACATTTACACTTATGCTTGAAATGGACTGGGAAGAAATAAAACTTATTAAACCCCACCCCAAATTATTTATGTTTTTATGTTCTTTTTTTTAAATTAGAAAGAAGGTGGATAGGCCCAATATAAGCTAGCATGAAATTATTTTCTGAACTCTAATTTCCCACAAATTGCATTTCCAAATAAATAAACAGATACATGCAAAATGGGAAAAAATGGGAAATGGAAAATGGGATTCGGGAATCAAAACAGTGTCAAGTAAAACTAACAAGAAGGATACAATAAAATAAAAATAAATAAATAAATAGATGAATGAAATTAAAAAAAACAACAAAATACCCAAACACAAAAACTAGAAAAAATAAACAAACAAACAAAAACACAAAATGGTTACTGTTAAAAACCTAAAAACAGGAAAATGTAACCAAAAAAACAACAACAACAAAAAAAACATGGCACTGAATAAATAATCCAAATAGGCATACAAAATATTATAAATCATGTATTCATATATATTATTCATGTTGATAACAAAATAAATAAATAAATAAAAATATTACATATTATTTATATAAATTTCCCGCACCTGCTATAGACGTCCAAATGGTGTCTAAAGATATCTTTGCTTTCAGAATCTTGACTTTTTAAAATAATTTGATGAATTTTTAAAATATATCATTACATTAACATATTTTAATGACAGTATATTTATTGTACTAAAAATGTGTTCTTTATTTATCAAAATAAACAGAAAATAGTGTACATTTTATCTGGTATTTTTATAAATACTGTGACTTTTGCCACATGAGGTACAGTAAAAGGTCCACCTTCCCATCTCATACATTTAGGCCTCTAAGATTCTTAAACAAATTAAACTACTTTGATATGATTTATTTTCACACAAAATCTGTTGCTCCATAAATGTTTGATGCAATTTTTTTTTCTACGTACACTATATTTAGTGAAAAACACATTTCTTTTCTTAATGTATTCCTTTAGCTCCGTTGTACCCTACACAAAAGTAATATCTCTAAGCAATATTATAGCGGTTGTGTGAGTTAAGGTTTTTGTCATCACTTCCTCACTGTCATGTCATTCCAAATTTGCATGACTTTCCTGCGGAATATAAAATAGTTGAAAAATGGTGAGGTCCAAATAACATGACTTGATGTCATTGACCTTATTGTAGACAAAAAAAAAAAAAAAAAAACATTTTTCCAAAAACACCTTATGTTAAAAATGACACAAACTTTTTCAAATTCTTTTTACACATTAATGGGTGAGTTTTGGGACAAAGCATTTTGTGTCATTTTAATGGGCTCTATGCACGGCGGTATTTCCGGTGAAGGTGTAAGGATGCTCGATAACTTCCGCTGATCATAGAGTCCAATGCAATACCGAGAATTAATGTTGAATTTTATACTCCATGTTTATACTAAAGAAACGTTAGTCACAAAAACAGATAAAACAGACACCCCTCGTTGTGTTTATGCTTCTTTTTAAAATTATATTAAATAAACATAACTAATTATAAAATTGCATCTAAACGTATGTACGTTTAGTTTCAAAGACGGGAGGACAGTAAATATTGAAGACTCTGCCATAATCCCGTTTTCTCCGGTTTTCCTCCACTTTAATCTACACAACCGCAAATGGACGAGCATCCTTGCGTCAAATGCGGAACTTATGTGTGCATATAGCCAATTAATTCATTGTCTTTTAAGTTTAACACAGAGTGTGCCAGGTGTAAATCATGTAATATTCACAGAATTCTGTGTTCCACAAAAGAAAGAAAATCATATATCAAGGATCAAGTTTGACAACACTGATTCTAACCAAATGAAACTGAAAATAGTAAATGTTGTCCTCATCAATGCAAACATGGTGCAATATCCCACTGAAATAGTACAGTAAATATTTTCAATTTATAGCAGTAGCTTATTACTTTAAAATATACCATGGTTTAAATTAGTTTATAAATTAGATTAGTACTATAGAGAACCTAAAGCTACAATAAAACAATAAATCATGGTTGGTTTGTATCCCTTTCGATGTGACAGATACTGATCCTGAAGAAGGCAGTGGCAGCAGCTGTTGCTATAGCAACCTTCTCAGGTGAACACAACCTATTCGAAATAACCTATCTTGGCAGAAATTTGTTCTGTTCAGAGCCTTTGAAAAGAACAAATCTGTTCTGTTCTGATTTGTTCTGTTCAGAGCCATTTTTGCACTCACGTTTAAGTCTCATGGCCCTCTATCAGAATCCAGAGTTTTGAGAAGATTGGGGAAACTTAATTTTTCGCCAAAAAAAAAAAAAAAAAAATTAAAAAAAAATTTAAAAAAAAAAGAAACGTAAGGGGTAACACTGTCGTTTTTTTTTTTTTTTTTTTTTTCTGGTAGAAATTTTGAGTTTCGAAATCTCAACTCTGGAAGGATCTAGAGCCTCCATTTTTGCACTCAGGTATGAGTCTCATGGCCCCCATCAGAATCCAGAGTTTTGAGAAGATTGGGGAAACTTAATTTTTTGCCCGAAAAAAAAAAAAAAAAAAAAACGACAGTGGTACCCCTTTCGTTTTATTTATTTTTTTTTTCTTTTTTTTTTTTCCTGGTCGAAATTTTGAGTTTCGATATCACAGCTCTGGAAGGGTCTAGAACCTCCATTTTGCACTCAGGTCTAAGTCTCATGGCACTGTATCAGAATGCAGAGTTTTGAGAAGATTGGGGAAAGTTAATTTTTCGCCCGGAAAAAAAAAAACAAAAAAAAAAAAAAAAACGACAGTGGTACCCCTTTCGTGTTTTTTTTTTTTTTTTTTTTTTTTTTCATGTCGAAATTTTGAGTTTCGATATTTCAGCTCTGGTAGGGTCTAGAGCCTCCGTTTTGCACTCAGGTCTAAGTCTCATGGCCCTCTATCAGAATCCAGAGTTTTGAGAAGATTGGGGAAACTTAATTTTTCGCCAAAAAAAAAAAAAAAAAAAAACGTAAGGGGTAACACTGTCGTTTTTTTTGTTTGTTTTTTTGGACAAAATTTTGAGTTTCGACATCTCAGCTCTGGAAGGGTCTACAGCCTCAATTTTTGCACCCAGGTCCATGTCTCGTGGCCCTCTATCAGAATCCAGAGTTTTGAGAAGATTGGAGAAACTTAATTTTTCACCCCCCGAAAAAAAAACCTAAGGGGTAACACTGTCATTTTTTTTTTTCTGGTCAAAATTTTGAGTTTCAATATCTCAGCCCTGGAAGGGTCTACAGCCTCAATTTTTGCACCCAGGTCCATGTCTCATGGCCCTCTATCAGAATCCAGAGTTTTGAGAAGATTGGAGAAACTTAATTTTTCAACCCCCGAAAAAAAAACGTAAGGGGTAACACTGTCATTTTTTTTCTGGTCAAAATTTTGAGTTTCACTATCTCAGCTCTGGAAGGGTCTACAGCCTCAATTTTAGCACCCAGGTCCATGTCTCATGGCCCTCTATCAGAATCCAGAGTTTTGAGAAGATTGGAGAAACTTAATTTTTCAACCCCCGAAAAAAAAACGTAAGGGGTAACACTGTCATTTTTTTTTTTCTGGTCAAAATTTTGAGTTTCAATATCTCAGCTCTGGAAGGGTCTACAGCCTCAATTTTTGCACCCAGGTCCATGTCTCGTGGCCCTCTATCAGAATCCAGAGTTTTGAGAAGATTGGAGAAACTTAATTTCCCCCCCCCCCCCGAAAAAAAACCTAAGGGGTAACACTGTCATTTGTTTTTCTGGTCAAAATTTTGAGTTTCAATATCTCAGCTCTGGAAGGGTCTACAGCCTCAATTTTTGCACCAAGGTCCATGTCTTGTGGCCCTCTATCACAATCCAGAGTTTTGAGAAGATTGGAGAAACTTAATATTTCACCCCACGAAAAAAAAACCTAAGGGGTAACACTGTCATTTTTTTTCTGGTCAAAATTTTGAGTTTCAATATCTCAGCTCTGGAAGGGTCTACAGCCTAAATTTTTGCACCCAGGTCCATGTCTCGAGGCCCTCTATCAGAATCCAGAGTTTTGAGAAGATTGGAGAAACTTAATTTTTCACCCCCCGAAAAAAAAAAAACGTAAGGGGTAACACTGTAATTTTTTTTCTGGTCAAAATTTTGAGTTTCAATATCTCAGCTCTGGAAGGGTCTACAGCCTCAATTTTTGCACCCAGGTCCATGTCTCGTGGCCCTCTATTAGAATCCAGAGTTTTGAGAAGATTTAAGAAACTTAATTTTTCACCCCCCGAAAAAAAAACCTAAAGGGTAACACTGTCATTTTTTTTTCTGGTCAAAATTTTGAGCTTCAATATCTCAGCTCTGGAAGTGTCTACTGCCTCAATTTTTGCACCCTGGTCCATGTCTCGTGGCCCTCTATCAGAATCCAGAGTTTTGAGAAGATTGTAGAAACTTAATTTTTCACCCCCCTGAAAAAAAACCTAAGGGGTAACACTGTCATTTTTTTTCTGGTCAAAATTTTGAGTTTCAATATCTCAGCTCTGGAAGGGTCTACAGCCTCAATTTTTGCACCCAGGTCCATGTCTCGTGGCCCTCTATCAGAATCCAGAGTTTTGAGAAGATTGGAGAAACTTAATTTTTCACCCCCGAAAAAAAAAAAACCTAAGGGGTAACACTGTCATTTTTTTTTTCTGGTCAAAATTTTGAGCTTCAATATCTCAGCTCTGGAAGGGTCTACAGCCTCAATTTTTGCACCCAGGTCCATGTCTCGTGGCCCTCTATCAGAATCCAGAGTTTTGAAAAGATTGGAGAAACTTAATTTTTCACCCCCTGAAAAAAAAACGTAAGGGGTAACACTGTCATTTTTTTTTTTCTGGTCAAAATTTTGAATTTCAATATCTCAGCTCTGGAAGGGTCTACAGCCTCAATTTTTGCACCCAGGTCCATGTCTCGTGGCCCTCTATCAGAATCCAGAATTTTGAGAAGATTGGAGAAACTTAATTTTTCACCCCCCGAAAAAAAAACCTAAGGGGTAACACTGTCATTTGTTTTTCTTGTCCAAATTTTGAGTTTCAATATCTCAGCTCTGGAAGGGTCTACAGCCTCAATTTTTGCACCAATGTCCATGTCTTGTGGCCCTCTATCAGAATCCAGAGTTTTGAGAAGATTGGAGAAACTTAATTTTTCACCCCACGAAAAAAAAACCTAAGGGGTAACACTGTCATTTTTTTTCTGGTCCAAATTTTGAGTTTCAATATCTCAGCTCTGGAAGGGTCTACAGCCTCAATTTTTGCACCCAGGTCCATGTCTCGAGGCCCTCTATCAGAATCCAGAGTTTTGAGAAGATTGGAGAAACTTAATTTTTCACCCCCCGAAAAAAAACCTAAAGGGTAACACTGTCATATTTTTTTTTATGGTCAAAATTTTGAGTTTTAATATCTCAGCTCTGGAAAGGTCTACAGCCACAATTTTTGCACCCAGGTCCATGTCTCGTGGCCCTCCATCAGAATCCAGAGTTTTGAGAAGATTGGAGAAACATAATTTTTCACCCCCCGAAAAAAAAAAACATAAGGGGTAACACTGTCATTTTTTTTTTTCTGGTCAAAATTTTGAGTTTCAATATCTCAGCTCTGGAAGGGTCTACATCCACAATTTTTTGCACCCAGGTCCATGTCTCGTGGCCCTCTATCAGAATTCAGAGTTTTGAGAAGATTGGAGAAACTTATTTTTTCACCCCCCGAAAAAAAACATAAGGGTAACACTGTCATTTTTTTTTCTGGTCAAAATTTTGAGTTTCAATATCTCAGCTCTGGAAGGGTCTACATCCACAATTTTTTGCACCCAGGTCCATGTATCGTGGCCCTCTATCAGAATCCAGAGTTTTGAGAAGATTGGAGAAACTTAATTTTTCACCCCCCCCCCCCCCCCCCCCAAAAAAAAAAAAAAAAAAACATAAGGGGTAACACTGTCATTCTTTTTCTGGTCAAAATTTTGAGTTTCAATATCTCAGCCCTGGAAGGGTCTACAGCCTCAATTTTTGCACCCAGGTCCATGTCTCGTGGCCCTCTATCAGAATCCAGAGTTTTGAGAAGATTGGAGAAACTTAATTTTTCACCCCCCGAAAAAAAACATAAGGGGTAACACTCATTTTTTTTTTCTGGTCAAAATTTTTAGTTTCAATATCTCAGCTCTGGAAGGGTCTACAGCCACAATTTTTGCACCCAGGTCCATGTCTCGTGGCCCTCTATCAGAATCCAGAGTTTTGAGAAGATTGGATAAACTTAATTTTTCACCCACCGAAAAAAAAACATAAGGGGTAACACTGTCATTTTTTTTTCTGGTCAAAATTTTGAGTTTCAATATCTCAGCCCTGGAAGGGTCTACAGCCTCAATTTTTGCACCCAGGTCCATGTCTCGTGGCCCTCTATCAGAATCCAGAGTTTTGAGAAGATTGGATAAACTTAATTTATCACCCCCCGAAAAAAAAAAAAACATAAGGGGTAACACTGTCATTTTTTTTCTGGTCAAAATTTTGAGTTTCAATATCTCAGCTCTGGAAGGGTCTACAGCCACAATTTTTGCACCCAGGTCCATGTCTCGTGGCCCTCTATCAGAATCCAGAGTTTTGAGAAGATTGGAGAAACTTAATTTTTCACCCCCCGAAAAAAAAAACATAAGGGGTAACACTGTCATTTTTTTTTCTGGTCAAAATTTTGAGTTTCAATATCTCAGCTCTGGAAGGGTCTACAGCCACAATTTTTGCACCCAGGTCCATGTCTCGTGGCCCTCTATCAGAATTCAGAGTTTTGAGAAGATTGGAGAAACTTATTTTTTCACCCCCCGAAAATAACATAAGGGGTAACACTGTCATTTTTTTTTTCTGGTCAAAATTTTGAGTTTCAATATCTCAGCTCTGGAAGGGTCTACATCCACAATTTTTGCACCCAGGTCCATGTCTCATGGCCCTCTATCAGAATCCAGAGTTTTGAGAAGATTGGAGAAACTTAATTTTTCACCCCCCGAAAAAAAAAACATAAGGGGTAACACTGTCATTTTTTTTTTCTGGTCAAAATTTTGAGTTTCAATATCTCAGCTCTGGAAGGGTCTACAGCCACAATTTTTGCACCCAGGTCCATGTCTCATGGCCCTCTATCAGAATCCAGAGTTTTGAGAAGATTGGAGAAACTTAATTTTTCACCCCCCGAAAAAAAAACATAAGGGGTAACACTGTCATTTTTTTTTCTGGTCAAAATTTTGAGTTTCAATATCTCAGCCCTGGAAGGGTCTACAGCCTCAATTTTTGCACCCAGGTCCATGTCTCGTGGCCCTCTATCAGAATCCAGAGTTTTGAGAAGATTGGAGAAACTTAATTTTTCACCCCCCTAAAAAAACATAAGGGGTAACACTGTCATTTTTTTTTTCTGGTCAAAATTTTGAGTTTCAATATCTCAGCCCTGGAAGGGTCTACAGCCTCAATTTTTGCACCCAGGTCCATGTCTCGTGGCCCTCTATCAGAATCCAGAGTTTTGAGAAGATTGGAGAAACTTAATTTTTCACCCCCCCCGAAAAAAACATAAGGGGTAACACTGTCATTTTTTTTTCTGGTCAAAATTTTGAGTTTCAATATATCAGCCCTGGAAGGGTCTACAGCCTCAATTTTTGCACCCAGGTCCATGTCTCGTGGCCCTCTATCAGAATCCAGAGTTTTGAGAAGATTGAAAAAACTTAATTTTTCACCCCCCGAAAAAAAAAACATAAGGGGTAACACTGTCATTTTTTTTTCTGGTCAAAATTTTGAGTTTCAATATCTCAGCCCTGGAAGGGTCTACAGCCTCAATTTTTGCACCCAGGTCCATGTCTCGTGGCCCTCTATCAGAATCCAGAGTTTTGAGAAGATTGGAGAAACTTAATTTTTCACCCCCCGAAAAAAAACATAAGGGGTAACACTGTCATTTTTTTTCTGGTCAAAATTTTGAGTTTCAATATCTCAGCCCTGGAAGGGTCTACAGCCTCAATTTTTGCACCCAGGTCCATGTCTCGTGGCCCTCTATCAGAATCCAGAGTTTTGAGAAGATTGGAGAAACTTAATTTTTCACCCCCCGAAAAAAAAAAACATAAGGGGTAACACTGTCATTTTTTTTCTGGTCAAAATTTTGAGTTTCAATATCTCAGCCCTGGAAGGGTCTACAGCCTCAATTTTTGCAGCCAGGTCCATGTCTCGTGGCCCTCTATCAGAATCCAGAGTTTTGAGAAGATTGGAGAAACTTAATTTCCCCCCCCCCCCCGAAAAAAAACCTAAGGGGTAACACTGTCATTTGTTTTTCTGGTCAAAATTTTGAGTTTCAATATCTCAGCTCTGGAAGGGTCTACAGCCTCAATTTTTGCACCAAGGTCCATGTCTTGTGGCCCTCTATCACAATCCAGAGTTTTGAGAAGATTGGAGAAACTTAATATTTCACCCCACGAAAAAAAAAAACCTAAGGGGTAACACTGTCATTTTTTTTCTGGTCAAAATTTTGAGTTTCAATATCTCAGCTCTGGAAGGGTCTACAGCCTAAATTTTTGCACCCAGGTCCATGTCTCGAGGCCCTCTATCAGAATCCAGAGTTTTGAGAAGATTGGAGAAACTTAATTTTTCACCCCCCGAAAAAAAAAAAACGTAAGGGGTAACACTGTAATTTTTTTTCTGGTCAAAATTTTGAGTTTCAATATCTCAGCTCTGGAAGGGTCTACAGCCTCAATTTTTGCACCCAGGTCCATGTCTCGTGGCCCTCTATCAGAATCCAGAGTTTTGAGAAGATTTAAGAAACTTAATTTTTCACCCCCCGAAAAAAAAACCTAAAGGGTAACACTGTCATTTTTTTTTCTGGTCAAAATTTTGAGCTTCAATATCTCAGCTCTGGAAGTGTCTACAGCCTCACTTTTTGCACCCTGGTCCATGTCTCGTGGCCCTCTATCAGAATCCAGAGTTTTGAGAAGATTGTAGAAACTTAATTTTTCACCCCCTGAAAAAAAACCTAAGGGGTAACACTGTCATTTTTTTTCTGGTCAAAATTTTGAGTTTCAATATCTCAGCTCTGGAAGGGTCTACAGCCTCAATTTTTGCACCCAGGTCCATGTCTCGTGGCCCTCTATTAGAATCCAGAGTTTTGAGAAGATTGGAGAAACTTAATTTTTCACCCCCGAAAAAAAAAAAACCTAAGGGGTAACACTGTCATTTTTTTTTTCTGGTCAAAATTTTGAGTTTCAATATCTCAGCTCTGGAAGGGTCTACAGCCTCAATTTTTGCACCCAGGTCCATGTCTCGTGGCCCTCTATCAGAATCCAGAATTTTGAGAAGATTGGAGAAACTTAATTTTTCACCCCCCGAAAAAAAACCTAAGGGGTAACACTGTCATTTGTTTTTCTGGTCCAAATTTTGAGTTTCAATATCTCAGCTCTGGAAGGGTCTACAGCCTCAATTTTTGCACCAATGTCCATGTCTTGTGGCCCTCTATCAGAATCCAGAGTTTTGAGAAGATTGGAGAAACTTAATTTTTCACCCCACGAAAAAAAAACCTAAGGGGTAACACTGTCATTTTTTTCTGGTCCAAATTTTGAGTTTCAATATCTCAGCTCTGGAAGGGTCTACAGCCTAAATTTTTGCACCCAGGTCCATGTCTCGAGGCCCTCTATCAGAATCCAGAGTTTTGAGAAGATTGGAGAAACTTAATTTTTCACCCCCCGAAAAAAAACCTAAAGGGTAACACTGTCATTTTTTTTTTCTGGTCAAAATTTTGAGTTTCAATATCTCAGCTCTGGAAAGGTCTACAGCCACAATTTTTGCACCCAGGTCCATGTCTCGTGGCCCTCTATCAGAATCCAGAGTTTTGAGAAGATTGGAGAAACATAATTTTTCACCCCCCGAAAAAAAAAAAAAAACATAAGGGGTAACACTGTCATTTTTTTTTTCTGGTCAAAATTTTGAGTTTCAATATCTCAGCTCTGGAAGGGTCTACATCCACAATTTTTTGCACCCAGGTCCATGTCTCGTGGCCCTCTATCAGAATTCAGAGTTTTGAGAAGATTGGAGAAACGTATTTTTTCACCCCCCGAAAAAAAACATAAGGGTAACACTGTCATTTTTTTTTTCTGGTCAAAATTTTGAGTTTCAATATCTCAGCTCTGGAAGGGTCTACATCCACAATTTTTTGCACCCAGGTCCATGTATCGTGGCCCTCTATCAGAATCCAGAGTTTTGAGAAGATTGGAGAAACTTAATTTTTCACCCCCCCCCCCCCCCCCCAAAAAAAAAAAAAAACATAAGGGGTAACACTGTCATTCTTTTTCTGGTCAAAATTTTGAGTTTCAATATCTCAGCCCTGGAAGGGTCTACAGCCTCAATTTTTGCACCCAGGTCCATGTCTCGTGGCCCTCTATCAGAATCCAGAGTTTTGAGAAGATTGGAGAAACTTAATTTTTCACCCCCCGAAAAAAAACATAAGGGGTAACACTCATTTTTTTTTCTGGTCAAAATTTTTAGTTTCAATATCTCAGCTCTGGAAGGGTCTACAGCCACAATTTTTGCACCCAGGTCCATGTCTCGTGGCCCTCTATCAGAATCCAGAGTTTTGAGAAGATTGGATAAACTTAATTTTTCACCCACCGAAAAAAAAACATAAGGGGTAACACTGTCATTTTTTTTTCTGGTCAAAATTTTGAGTTTCAATATCTCAGCCCTGGAAGGGTCTACAGCCTCAACTTTTGCACCCAGGTCCATGTCTCGTGGCCCTCTATCAGAATCCAGAGTTTTGAGAAGATTGGATAAACTTAATTTATCACCCCCCGAAAAAAAAAAAAACATAAGGGGTAACACTGTCATTTTTTTTCTGGTCAAAATTTTGAGTTTCAATATCTCAGCCCTGGAAGGGTCTACAGCCTCAATTTTTGCACCCAGGTCCATGTATCGTGGCCCTCTATCAGAATCCAGAGTTTTGAGAAGATTGGAGAAACTTAATTTTTCACCCCCCGAAAAAAAAAACATAAGGGGTAACACTGTCATTTTTTTTTCTGGTCAAAATTTTGAGTTTCAATATCTCAGCTCTGGAAGGGTCTACAGCCACAATTTTTGCACCCAGGTCCATGTCTCGTGGCCCTCTATCAGAATTCAGAGTTTTGAGAAGATTGGAGAAACTTATTTTTTCACCCCCCGAAAATAACATAAGGGGTAACACTGTCATTTTTTTTTTTTTCTGGTCAAAATTTTGAGTTTCAATATCTCAGCTCTGGAAGGGTCTAAATCCACAATTTTTGCACCCAGGTCCATGTCTCATGGCCCTCTATCAGAATCCAGAGTTTTGAGAAGATTGGAGAAACTTAATTTTTCACCCCCCGAAAAAAAAACATAAGGGGTAACACTGTCATTTTTTTTTTCTAGTCAAAATTTTGAGTTTCAATATCTCAGCTCTGGAAGGGTCTACAGCCACAATTTTTGCACCCAGGTCCATGTCTCATGGCCCTCTATCAGAATCCAGAGTTTTGAGAAGATTGGAGAAACTTAATTTTTCACCCCCCGAAAAAAAACATAAGGGGTAACACTGTCATTTTTTTTTCTGGTCAAAATTTTGAGTTTCAATATCTCAGCCCTGGAAGGGTCTACAGCCTCAATTTTTGCACCCAGGTCCATGTCTCGTGGCCCTCTATCAGAATCCAGAGTTTTGAGAAGATTGGAGAAACTTAATTTTTCACCCCCCGAAAAAAACATAAGGGGTAACACTGTCATTTTTTTTTCTGGTCAAAATTTTGAGTTTCAATATCTCAGCCCTGGAAGGGTCTACAGCCACAATTTTTGCACCCAGGTCCATGTCTCGTGGCCCTCTATCAGATTCCAGAGTTTTGAGAAGATTGGAGAAACTTAATTTTTCACCCCCCGAAAAAAAACACAAGGGGTAACACTGTCATTTTTTTTTTCTGGTCAAAATTTTGAGTTTCAATATCTCAGCCCTGGAAGGGTCTACAGCCTCAATTTTTGCACCCAGGTCCATGTCTCGTGGCCCTCTATCAGAATCCAGAGTTTTGAGAAGATTGGAGAAACTTAATTTTTCACCCCCCCGAAAAAAACATAAGGGGTAACACTGTCATTTTTTTTTTTTTTGGTCAAAATTTTGAGTTTCAATGTATCAGCCCTGGAAGGGTCTACAGCCTCAATTTTTGCACCCAGGTCCATGTCTCGTGGCCCTCTATCAGAATCCAGAGTTTTGAGAAGATTGAAAAAACTTAATTTTTCACCCCCCGAAAAAAAAAACATAAGGGGTAACACTGTCATTTTTTTTTCTGGTCAAAATTTTGAGTTTCAATATCTCAGCCCTGGAAGGGTCTACAGCCTCAATTTTTGCACCCAGGTCCATGTCTCGTGGCCCTCTATCAGAATCCAGAGTTTTGAGAAGATTGGAGAAACTTAATTTTTCACCCCCCGAAAAAAAACATAAGGGGTAACACTGTCATTTTTTTTCTGGTCAAAATTTTGAGTTTCAATATCTCAGCCCTGGAAGGGTCTACAGCCTCAATTTTTGCACCCAGGTCCATGTCTCGTGGCCCTCTATCAGAATCCAGAGTTTTGAGAAGATTGGAGAAACTTAATTTTTCACCCCCCGAAAAAAAAACATAAGGGGTAACACTGTCATTTTTTTTCTGGTCAAAATTTTGAGTTTCAATATCTCAGCCCTGGAAGGGTCTACAGCCTCAATTTTTGCAGCCAGGTCCATGTCTCGTGGCCCTCTATCAGAATCCAGAGTTCTGAGAAGATTTGAGAAACATAATTTTTCACCCCCCGAAAAAAAAAATAAGATGTAACACTGTCATTTTTTTTTTCTGGTCAAAATTTTGAGTTTCAATATCTCAGCCTTGGAAGGGTCTACAGCCTCAATTTTTGCACCCAGGTCCATGTCTCGTGGCCCTCTATCAGAATCCAGAGTTTTGAGAAGATTGGAGAAACTTAATTTTTCACCCCCCGAAAAAAACATAAGGGGTAACACTGTCATTTTTTTTCTGGTCAAAATTTTGAGTTTCAATATCTCAGCCCTGGAAGGGTCTACAGCCTCAATTTTTGCACCCAGGTCCATGTCTCGTGGCCCTCTATCAGAATCCAGAGTTTTGAGAAGATTGGAGAAACTTAATTTTTCACCCACCGAAAAAAAACATAAGGGGTAACACTGTCATTTTTTTTTCTGGTCAAAATTTTGAGTTTCAATATCTCAGCCCTGGAAGGGTCTACAGCCTCAATTTTTGCACCCAGGTCCATGTCTCGTGGCCCTCTATCAGAATCCAGAGTTTTGAGAAGATTGGAGAAACTTAATTTTTCACCCACCGAAAAAAAAACATAAGGGGTAACACTGTCATTTTTTTCTGGTCAAAATTTTGAGTTTCAATATCTCAGCCCTGGAAGGGTCTACAGCCTCAATTTTTGCACCCAGGTCCATGTCTCGTGGCCCTCTATCAGAATCCAGAGTTTTGAGAAGATTGGAGAAACATAATTTTTCACCCCCCGAAAAAAAAAAAATAAGGGGTAACACTGTCATTTTTTTTCTGGTCAAAATTTTGAGTTTCAATATCTCAGCCCTGGAAGGGTCTGCAGCCTCAATTTTTGCACCCAGGTCCATGTCTCGTGGCCCTTTATCAGAATCCAGAGTTTTGAGAAGATTGGAGAAACTTAATTTTTCACCCCCCGAAAAAAAAAACATAAGGGGTAACACTGTCATTTTTTTTTTCTGGTCAAAATTTTGAGTTTCAATATCTCAGCCCTGGAAGGGTCTACAGCCTCAATTTTTACACCCAGGTCCATGTCTCGTGGCCCTCTTTCAGAATCCAGAGTTTTGAGAAGATTGGAGAAACTTAATTTTTCACCCCCCTAAAAAAACATAAGGGGTAACACTGTCATTTTTTTTTTCTGGTCAAAATTTTGAGTTTCAATATCTCAGCTCTGGAAGCGTCTACAGCCACAATTTTTGCACCCAGGTCCATGTCTCGTGGCCCTCTATCAGAATCCAGAGTTTTGAGAAGATTGGAGAAACTTAATTTTTCACCCCCCGAAAAAAAAACATAAGGGGTAACACTGTCATTTTTTTTTCTGGTCAAAATTTTGAGTTTCAATATCTCAGCCCTGGAAGGGTCTACAGCCTCAATTTTTGCACCCAGGTCCATGTCTCGTGGCCCTCTATCAGAATCCAGAGTTTTGAGAAGATTGGAGAAACTTAATTTTTCACCCCCCGAAAAAAAATAAGGGGTAACACTGTCATTTTTTTTTTTCTGGTCAAAATTTTGAGTTTCAATATCTCAGCCCTGGAAGGGTCTACAGCCTCAATTTTTGCACCCAGGTCCATGTCTCGTGGCCCTCTATCAGAATCCAGAGTTTTGAGAAGATTGGAGAAACTTAATTTTTCACCCCCCGAAAAAAAAACATAAGGGGTAACACTGTCATTTTTTTTTTCTGGTCAAAATTTTGAGTTTCAATATCTCAGCCCTGGAAGGGTCTACAGCCTCAATTTTTGCACCCAGGTCCATGTCTCGTGGCCCTCTATCAGAATCCAGAGTTTTGAGAAGATTGGAGAAACTTAATTTTTCACCCCCCGAAAAAAAAACATAAGGGGTAACACTGTCATTTTTTTTCTGGTCAAAATTTTGAGTTTCAATATTTCAGCTCTGGAAGGGTCTACAGCCACAATTTTTGCACCCAGGTCCATGTCTCGTGGCCCTCTATCAGAATCCAGAGTTTTGAGAAGATTGGAGAAACTTAATTTTTCACCCCCCGAAAAGAAAACATAAGGGGTAACACTGTCATTTTTTTTTTCTGGTCAAAATTTTGAGTTTCAATATCTCAGCCCTGGAAGGGTCTACAGCCTCAATTTTTGCACCCAGGTCCATGTCTCGTGGCCCTCTATCAGAATCCAGAGTTTTGAGAAGATTGGAGAAACTTAATTTTTCACCCCCCGAAAAAAACATAAGGGGTAACACTGTCATTTTTATTCTGGTCAAAATTTTGAGTTTCAATATCTCAGCTCTGGAAGGGTCTACAGCCACAATTTTTGCACCCAGGTCCATGTCTCGTGGCCCTCTATCAGAATTCAGAGTTTTGAGAAGATTGGAGAAACTTAATTTTTCACCCCCCGAAAAAAAAACATAAGGGGTAACACTGTCATTTTTTTTTCTGGTCAAAATTTTGAGTTTCAATATCTCAGCCCTGGAAGGGTCTACAGCCTCAATTTTTGCACCCAGGTCCATGTCTCGTGGCCCTCTATCAGAATCCAGAGTTTTGAGAAGATTGGAGAAACTTAATTTTTCACCCCCCGAAAAAAAAAACATAAGGGGTAACACTGTCATTTTTTTTCTGGTCAAAATTTTGAGTTTCAATATCTCAGCCCTGGAAGGGTCTACAGCCACAATTTTTGCACCCAGGTCCATGTCTCGTGGCCCTCTATCAGAATCCAGAGTTTTGAGAAGATTGGAGAAACTTAATTTTTCACCCCCCGAAAAAAAAACCTAAGGGGTAACACTGTCATTTTTTTTTCTGGTCAAAATTTTGAGTTTCAATATCTCAGCCCTGGAAGGGTCTACAGCCTCAATTTTTGCACCCAGGTCCATGTCTCGTGGCCCTCTATCAGAATCCAGAGTTTTGAGAAGATTGGAGAAACTTAATTTTTCACCCCCCGAAAAAAAAAAAACATAAGGGGTAACACTGTCATTTTTTTTTTCTGGTCAAAATTTTGAGTTTCAATATCTCAGCCCTGGAAGGGTCTACAGCCTCAATTTTTGCACCCAGGTCCATGTCTCGTGGCCCTCTATCAGAATCCAGAGTTTTGAGAAGATTGGAGAAACTTAATTTTTCACCCCCCGAAAAAAAAAACATAAGGGGTAACACTGTCATTTTTTTTTTCTGGTCAAAATTTTGAGTTTCAATATCTCAGCCCTGGAAGGGTCTACAGCCTCAATTTTTGCACCCAGGTCCATGTCTCGTGGCCCTCTATCAGAATCCAGAGTTTTGAGAAGATTGGAGAAACTTAATTTTTCACCCCCCGAAAAGAAAACATAAGGGGTAACACTGTCATTTTTTTTTTCTGGTCAAAATTTTGAGTTTCAATATCTCAGCTCTGGAAGGGTCTACAGCCACAATTTTTGCACCCAGGTCCATGTCTCGTGGCCCTCTATCAGAATCCAGAGTTTTGAGAAGATTGGAGAAACTTAATTTTTCACCCCCCGAAAAGAAAACATAAGGGGTAACACTGTCATTTTTTTTTCCGGTCAAAATTTTGAGTTTCAATATCTCAGCCCTGGAAGGGTCTACAGCCTCAATTTTTGCACCCAGGTCCATGTCTCGTGGCCCTCTATCAGAATCCAGAGTTTTGAGAAGATTGGAGAAACTTAATTTTTCACCCCCTGAAAAAAAACATAAGGGGTAACACTGTCATTTTTTTTTTCTGGTCAAAATTTTGAGTTTCAATATCTCAGCCCTGGAAGGGTCTACAGCCTCAATTTTTGCACCCAGGTCCATGTCTCGTGGCCCTCTATCAGAATCCAGAGTTTTGAGAAGATTGGAGAAACTTAATTTTTCACCCCCCGAAAAAAAAACATAAGGGGTAACACTGTCATTTTTTTTTCTGGTCAAAATTTTGAGTTTCAATATCTCAGCCCTGGAAGGGTCTACAGCCTCAATTTTTGCACCCAGGTCCATGTCTCGTGGCCCTCTATCAGAATCCAGAGTTTTGAGAAGATTGGAGAAACTTAATTTTTCACCCCCCGAAAAAAAACATAAGGGGTAACACTGTCATTTTTTTTCTGGTCAAAATTTTGAGTTTCAATATCTCAGCCCTGGAAGGGTCTACAGCCACAATTTTTGCACCCAGGTCCATGTCTCGTGGCCCTCTATCAGAATCCAGAGTTTTGAGAAGATTGGAGAAACTTAATTTTTCACCCCCCGAAAAAAAACCTAAGGGGTAACACTGTCATTTTTTTTTTCTGGTCAAAATTTTGAGTTTCAATATCTAAGCCCTGGAAGGGTCTACAGCCTCAATTTTTGCACCCAGGTCCATGTCTCGTGGCCCTCTATCAGAATCCAGAGTTTTGAGAAGATTGGAGAAACTTAATTTTTCACCCCCTGAAAAAAAAAACATAAGGGGTAACACTGTCATTTTTTTTCTGGTCAAAATTTTGAGTTTCAATATCTCAGCCCTGGAAGGGTCTACAGCCTCAATTTTTGCACCCAGGTCCATGTCTCGTGGCCCTCTATCAGAATCCAGAGTTTTGAGAAGATTGGAGAAACTTAATTTTTCACCCCCTGAAAAAAAAAACAGAAGGGGTAACACTGTCATTTGTTTTTCTGGTCAAAATTTTGAGTTTCAATATCTCAGCCCTGGAAGGGTCTACAGCCACAATTTTTGCACCCAGGTCCATGTCTCGTGGCCCTCTATCAGAATTCAGAGTTTTGAGAAGATTGGAGAAACTTAATTTTTCACCCCCCGAAAAAAAACATAAGGGGTAACACTGTCATTTTTTTTTCTGGTCAAAATTTTGAGTTTCAATATCTCAGCTCTGGAAGGGTCTACAGCCACAATTTTTGCACCCAGGTCCATGTCTCGTGGCCCTCTATCAGAATCCAGAGTTTTGAGAAGATTGGAGAAACTTATTTTTTCACCCCCCGAAAAAAAACATAAGGGGTAACACTGTCATTTTTTTTCTGGTCAAAATTTTGAGTTTCAATATCTCAGCCCTGGAAGGGTCTACAGCCTCAATTTTTGCACCCAGGTCCATGTCTCGTGGCCCTTTATCAGAATCCAGAGTTTTGAGAAGATTGGAGAAACTTAATTTTCCCCCCCCCCGAAAAAAAAAACATAAGGGGTAACACTGTCATTTTTTTTCTGGTCAAAATTTTGAGTTTCAATATCTCAGCCCTGGAAGGGTCTACAGCCTCAATTTTTGCACCCAGGTCCATGTCTCGTGGCCCTTTATCAGAATCCAGAGTTTTGAGAAGATTGGAGAAACTTAATTTTTCACCCCCCGAAAAAAAAAACATAAGGGGTAACACTGTCAGTTTTTTTCTGGTCAAAATTTTGAGTTTCAATATCTCAGCCCTGGAAGGGTCTACAGCCACAATTTTTGCACCCAGGTCCATGTCTCGTGGCCCTCTATCAGAATCATGAGTTTTGAGAAGATTGGAGAAACTTAATTTTTCACCCCCCGAAAAAAAAACATAAGGGGTAACACTGTCATTTTTTTTTTTCTGGTCAAAATTTTGAGTTTCAATATCTCAGCCCTGGAAGGGTCTAGAGCCTCAATTTTTGCACCCAGGTCCATGTCTCGTGGCCCTCTATCAGAATCCAGAGTTTTGAGAAGATTGGAGAAACTTAATTTTTCACCCCCCGAAAAAAAACATAAGGGGTAACACTGTCATTTTTTTTCTGGTCAAAATTTTGAGTTTCAATATCCCAGCTCTGAAAGGGTCTACAGCCACAATTTTTGCACCCAGGTCCATGTCTCGTGGCACTCTATCAGAATCCAGAGTTTTGAGAAGATCGGAGGGGGTCAAAATTTCGGCCAAAAACGACAGTGTTACCCCTTATGTTTTTTTTTCAGGTCAAAACTTTGACATCCGAAATCTCGGCTCTGGAAGGGTCTAGAGCCTCCATTTTTGCGCGCTGGTCGAAGTCTCGTGGCCCTCTGTCAGAATCCAGAGTTTCAAGAAGATCGGAGGGGGTCAAAATTTCGGCCAAAAACGACAGTGTTACCCCTTATGTTTTTTTTTCAGCTCAAAACTTTGACATCCGATATCTTGGCTCTGGAAGGGTCTAGAGCCTCCATTTTTGCGCGCTGGTCGAAGTCTCGTGGCCCTCTGTCAGAATCCAGATTTTCGAGAAGATCGGAGGGGGTCAAAATTTCGGCCAAAAACGACAGTGTTACCCCTTATGTTTTTTTTTTCAGGTCAAAACTTTGACATCCGATATCTCGGCTCTGGAAGGGTCTAAAGCCTCCATTTTTGCGCGCTGGTCGAAGTCTCGTGGCCCTCTGTCAGAATCCAGAGTTTCAAGAAGATCGGAGGGGGTCAAAATTTCGGCCAAAAACGACAGTGTTACCCCTTATGTTTTTTTTTTTCAGGTCAAAACTTTGACATCCGATATCTTGGCTCTGGAAGGGTCTAGAGCCTCCATTTTTGCGCGCTGGTCGAAGTCTCGTGGCCCTCTGTCAGAATCCAGAGTTTCAAGAAGATCGGAGGGGGTCAAAATTTTGGCCAAAAACGACAGTGTTACCCCTTATGTTTTTTTTTTCAGGTCAAAACTTTGACATCCGATATCTCGGCTCTGGAAGGGTCTAGAGCCTCCATTTTTGCGCGCTGGTCGAAGTCTCGTGGCCCTCTGTCAGAATCCAGAGTTTCAAGAAGATCGGAGGGGGTCAAAATTTCGGCCAAAAACGACAGTGTTACCCCTTATGTTTTTTTTTTCAGGTCAAAACTTTGACATCCGATATCTCGGCTCTTGAAGGGTCTAGAGCCTCCATTTTTGCGCGCTGGTCGAAGTCTCGTGGCCCTCTGTCAGAATCCAGAGTTTCAAGAAGATCGGAGGGGGTCAAAATTTTGGCCAAAAACGACAGTGTTACCCCTTATGTTTTTTTTTCAGGTCAAACCTTTGACATCCGATATCTCAGCTCTGGAAGGGTCTAGAGCCTCCATTTTTGCGCGCTGGTCGAAGTCTCGTGGCCCTCTGTCCGAATCCAGAGTTTCGAGAATATCGGAGGGGGTAAAAATTTCGGCCAAAAACGACAGTGTTACCCCTTATGTTTTTTTTTTCAGCTCAAAGCTTTGACATCCGATATCTCGGCTCTGGAAGGGTCTAGAGCCTCCATTTTTGCGCGCTGGTCTAAGTCTCGTGGCCCTCTGTCAGAATCCAGAGTTTCGAGAAGATCGGAGGGGGTCAAAATTTCGACCAAAAAACGACAGTGTTACCCCTTATGTTTTTTTTCCACTCAAAACTTTAACATCCGATATCTCGGCTCTGGAAGGGTCTAGAGCCTCCATTTTTGCGCGCTGGTCGAAGTCTCGTGGCCCTCTGTCAGAATCCAGAGTTTCAAGAAGATCGGAGGGGGTCAAAATTTCGGCCAAAAACGACAGTGTTACCCCTTATGTTTTTTTTTTCAGCTCAAAACTTTGACATCCGATATCTCGGCTCTGGAAGGGTCTAGAGCCTCCATTTTTGCGCGCTGGTCGAAGTCTCGTGGCCCTCTGTCAGAATCCAGAGTTTCAAGAAGATCGGAGGGGGTCAAAATTTCGGCCAAAAACGACAGTGTTACCCCTTATGTTTTTTTTTTCAGCTCAAAACTTCGACATCCGATATCTCGGCTCTGGAAGGGTCTAGAGCCTCCATTTTTGCGCGCTGGTTGAAGTCTCGTGGCCCTCTGTCAGAATCCAGAGTTTCAAGAAGATCGGAGGGGGTAAAAATTTCGGCCAAAAACGACAGTGTTACCCCTTATGTTTTTTTTCAGGTCAAAACTTTGACATCCGATATCTCGGCTCTGGAAGGGTCTAGAGCCTCCATTTTTGCGCGCTGGTCGAAGTCTCGTGGCCCTCTGTCAGAATCCAGAGTTTCAAGAAGATCGGAGGGGGTCAAAATTTCGGCCAAAAACGACAGTGTTACCCCTTATGTTTTTTTTTTCAGCTCAAAACTTTGACATCCGATATCTCGGCTCTGGAAGGGTCTAGAGCCTCCATTTTTGCGCGCTGGTCGAAGTCTCATGGCCCTCTGTCAGAATCCAGAGTTTCAAGAAGATCGGAGGGGGTCAAAATTTCGGCCAAAAACGACAGTGTTACCCCTTATGTTTTTTTTTTCAGCTCAAAACTTTGACATCCGATATCTTGGCTCTGGAAGGGTCTAGAGCCTCCATTTTTACGCGCTGGTCGAAGTCTCGTGGCCCTCTGTCAGAATCCAGAGTTTCAAGAAGATCGGAGGGGGTCAAAATTTCGGCCAAAAACGACAGTGTTACCCCTTATGTTTTTTTTTTCAGCTCAAAACTTTGACATCCGATATCTCGGCTCTGGAAGGGTCTAGAGCCTCCATTTTTGTGCGCTGGTCGAAGTCTCGTGGCCCTCTGTCAGAATCCAGAGTTTCAAGAAGATCGGAGGGGGTCAAAATTTCGGCCAAAAACGACAGTGTTACCCCTTATGTTTTTTTTTTCAGCTCAAAACTTTGACATCCGATATCTCGGCTCTGGAAGGGTCTAGAGCCTCCATTTTTGCGCGCTGGTCGAAGTCTCGTGGCCCTCTGTCAGAATCCAGAGTTTCAAGAAGATCGGAGGGGGTCAAAATTTCGGCCAAAAACGACAGTGTTACCCCTTATGTTTTTTTTTTCAGCTCAAAACTTCGACATCCGATATCTCGGCTCTGGAAGGGTCTAGAGCCTCCATTTTTGCGCGCTGGTCGAAGTCTCGTGGCCCTCTGTCAGAATCCAGAGTTTCAAGAAGATCGGACGGGGTCAAAATTTCGGCCAAAAACGACAGTGTTACCCCTTATGTTTTTTTTTTCAGGTCAAAACTTTGACATCCGATATCTCGGCTCTGGAAGGGTCTAGAGCCTCCATTTTTGCGCGCTGGTCGAAGTCTCGTGGCCCTCTGTCAGAATCCAGAGTTTCAAGAAGATCGGAGGGGGTCAAAATTTCGGCCAAAAACGACAGTGTTACCCCTTATGTTTTTTTTTTCAGCTCAAAACTTTGACATCCAATATCTCGGCTCTGGAAGGGTCTAGAGCCTCCATTTTTGTGCGCTGGTCGAAGTCTCGTGGCCCTCTGTCAGAATGCAGAGTTTCAAGAAGATCGGAGGGGGTCAAAATTTCGACCAAAAATGACAGTGTTACCCCTTATGTTTTTTTTTTTTAGCTCAAAACTTTGACATCCGATATCTCGGCTCTGGAAGGGTCTAGAGCCTCCATTTTTGCGCGCTGGTCGAAGTCTCGTGGCCCTCTGTCAGAATCCAGAGTTTCAAGAAGATCGGAGGGGGTCAAAATTTCGGCCAAAAACGACAGTGTTACCCCTTATGTTTTTTTTTTTCAGCTCAAAACTTCGACATCCGATATCTCGGCTCTGGAAGGGTCTAGAGCCTCCATTTTTGCGCGCTGGTCGAAGTCTCGTGGCCCTCTGTCAGAATCCAGAGTTTCAAGAAGATCGGAGGGGGTCAAAATTTCGGCCAAAAACGACAGTGTTACCCCTTATGTTTTTTTTTTCAGGTCAAAACTTTGACATCCGATATCTCGGCTCTGGAAGGGTCTAGAGCCTCCATTTTTGCGCGCTGGTCGAAGTCTCGTGGCCCTCTGTCAGAATCCAGATTTTCAAGAAGATCGGAGGGGGTCAAAATTTCGGCCAAAAACGACAGTGTTACCCCTTATGTTTTTTTTTTTCAGCTCAAAACGTCGACATCCGATATCTCGGATCTGGAAGGGTCTAGAGCCTCCATTTTTGCGCGCTGGTCCATTTTTGCGCGCTGGCAGAATCCAGAGTTTCAAGAAGATCGGAGGGGGTCAAAATTTCGGCCAAAAACGACAGTGTTACCCCTTATGTTTTTTTTTCAGCTCAAAACTTCGACATCCGTTATCTCGGCTCTGGAAGGGTCTAGAGCCTCCATTTTTGCGCGCTGGTCGAAGTCTCGTGGCCCTCTGTCAGAATCCAGAGTTTCAAGAAGATCGGAGGGGGTCAAAATTTCGGCCAAAAACGACAGTGTTACCCCTTATGTTTTTTTTTTTTTTCAGCTCAAAACTTTGACATCCGATATCTCGGCTGTGGAAGGGTCTAGAGCCTCCATTTTTGCGCGCTGGTCGAAGTCTCGTGGCCCTCTGTCAGAATCCAGAGTTTCAAGAAGATCGGAGGGGGTCAAAATTTCGGCCAAAAACGTCAGTGTTACCCCTTATGTTTTTTTTTCAGCTCAAAACTTTGACATCCGATATCTCGGCTCTGGAAGGGTCTAGAGCCTCCATTTTTGCGCGCTGGTCGAAGTCTCGTGGCCCTCTGTCAGAATCCAGAGTTTCAAGAAGATCGGAGGGGGTCAAAATTTCGGCCAAAAACGACAGTGTTACCCCTTATGTTTTTTTTTTTCAGCTCAAAACTTTGACATCCGATATCTCGGCTCTGGAAGGGTCTAGAGCCTCCAATTTTGCGCGCTGGTCGAAGTCTCGTGGCCCTCTGTCAGAATCCAGAGTTTCAAGAAGATCGGAGGGGGTCAAAATTTCGGCCAAAAACGACAGTGTTACCCCTTATGTTTTTTTTTTTCAGCTCAAAACTTTTACATCCGATATCTCGGCTCTGGAAGGGTCTAGAGCCTCCATTTTTGTGCGCTGGTCGAAGTCTCGTGGCCCTCTGTCAGAATCCAGAGTTTCAAGAAGATCGGAGGGGGTCAAAATTTCGGCCAAAAACGACAGTGTTACCCCTTATGTTTTTTTTTTTCAGCTCAAAACTTTGACATCCGATATCTCGGCTCTGGAAGGGTCTAGAGCCTCCATTTTTGCGCGCTGGTCGAAGTCTCGTGGCCCTCTGTCAGAATCCAGAGTTTCAAGAAGATCGGAGGGGGTCAAAATTTCGGCCAAAAACGACAGTGTTACCCCTTATGTTTTTTTTTTCAGCTCAAAACTTCGACATCCGATATCTCGGCTCTGGAAGGGTCTAGAGCCTCCATTTTTGCGCGCTGGTCGAAGTCTCGTGGCCCTCTGTCAGAATCCAGAGTTTCAAGAAGATCGGAGGGGGTCAAAATTTCGGCCAAAAACGACAGTGTTACCCCTTATGTTTTTTTTTCAGCTCAAAACTTTGACATCCGATATCTCGGCTGTGGAAGGGTCTAGAGCCTCCATTTTTGCGCGCTGGTCGTAGTCTCGTGGCCCTCTGTCAGGATCCAGAGTTTCAAGAAGATCGGAGGGGGTCAAAATTTCGGCCAAAAACGTCAGTGTTACCCCTTATGTTTTTTTTTTCAGCTCAAAACTTTGACATCCGATATCTCGGCTCTGGAAGGGTCTAGAGCCTCCATTTTTGCGCGCTGGTCGAAGTCTCGTGGCCCTCTGTCAGAATCCAGAGTTTCAAGAAGATCGGAGGGGGTCCAAATTTCGGCCAAAAACGACAGTGTTACCCCTTATGTTTTTTTTTTCAGCTCAAAACTTTGACATCCGATATCTCGGCTCTGGAAGGGTCTAGAGCCTCCATTTTTGCGCGCTGGTCGAAGTCTCGTGGCCCTCTGTCAGAATCCAGAGTTTCAAGAAGATTGGAGGGGGTCAAAATTTCGGCCAAAAACGACAGTGTTACCCCTTATGTTTTTTTTTCAGCTCAAAACTTCGACATCCGATATCTCGGCTCTGGAAGGGTCTAGAGCCTCCATTTTTGCGCGCTGGTCGAAGTCTCGTGGCCCTCTGTCAGAATCCAGAGTTTCAAGAAGATCGGACGGGGTCAAAATTTCGGCCAAAAACGACAGTGTTACCCCTTATGTTTTTTTTTCAGCTCAAAACTTTGACATCCGATATCTTGGCTCTGGAAGGGTCTAGAGCCTCCATTTTTGCGCGCTGGTCGAAGTCTCGTGGCCCTCTGTCAGAATCCAGAGTTTTAAGAAGATCGGAGGGGGTCAAAATTTCGGCCAAAAACGACAGTGTTACCCCTTATGTTTTTTTTTTTCAGGTCAAAACTTTGACATCCGATATCTCGGCTCTGGAAGGATCTAGAGCCTCCATTTTTGCGCGCTGGTCGAAGTCTCGTGGCCCTCTGTCAGAATCCAGAGTTTCAAGAAGATCGGAGGGGGTCAAAATTTCGTCCAAAAACGACAGTATTACCCCTTATGTTTTTTTTTTTCAGCTCAAAACGTCGACATCCGATATCTCGGCTCTGGAAGGGTCTAGAGCCTCCATTTTTGCGCGCTGGTTGAAGTCTCGTGGCCCTCTGTCAGAATCCAGAGTTTCAAGAAGATCGGAGGGGGTCAAAATTTCGGCCAAAAACGACAGTGTTACCCCTTATGTTTTTTTTTTCAGGTCAAAACTTTGACATCCGATATCTCGGCTCTGGAAGGGTCTAGAGCCTCCATTTTTGCGCGCTGGTCGAAGTCTCGTGGCCCTCTGTCAGAATCCAGATTTTCAAGAAGATCGGAGGGGGTCAAAATTTCGGCCAAAAACGACAGTGTTACCCCTTATGTTTTTTTTTTTAAGCTCAAAACTTTGACATCCGATATCTCGGCTCTGGAAGGGTCTAGAGCCTCCATTTTTGCGCGCTGGTCGAAGTCTCGTGGCCCTCTGTCAGAATCCAGAGTTTCAAGAAGATCGGAGGGGGTCAAAATTTTGGCCAAAAACGACAGTGTTACCCCTTATGTTTTTTTTCAGGTCAAAACTTTGACATCCGATATCTCGGCTCTGGAAGGGTCTAGAGCCTCCATTTTTGCGCGCTGGTCGAAGTCTCGTGGCCCTCTGTCAGAATCCAGAGTTTCAAGAAGATCGGAGGGGGTCAAAATTTCGGCCAAAAACGACAGTGTTACCCCTTATGTTTTTTTTTTCAGGTCAAAACTTTGACATCCGATATCTCGGCTCTGGAAGGGTCTAGAGCCTCCATTTTTGCGCGCTGGTCGAAGTCTCGTGGCCCTCTGTCAGAATCCAGAGTTTCAAGAAGATCGGAGGGGGTCAAAATTTTGGCCAAAAACGACAGTGTTACCCCTTATGTTTTTTTTTTCAGCTCAAAACTTTGACATCCGATATCTCGGCTCTGGAAGGGTCTAGAGCCTCCATTTTTGCGCGCTGGTCGAAGTCTCTTGGCCCTCTGTCAGAATCAATAGTTTCAAGAAGATCGGAGGGGGTCAAAATTTCGGCCAAAAACGACAGTGTTACCCCTTATGTTTTTTTTTTTTCAGGTCAAAACTTTGACATCCGATATCTCGGCTCTGGAAGGGTCTAGAGCCTCCATTTTTGCGCGCTGGTCGAAGTCTCGTGGCCCTCTGTCAGAATCCAGAGTTTCAAGAAGATCGGAGGGGGTCAAAATTTCGGCCAAAAACGACAGTGTTACCCCTTATGTTTTTTTTTTCAGCTCAAAACTTCGACATCCGATATCTCGGCTCTGGAAGGGTCTAGAGCCTCCATTTTTGCGCGCTGGTTGAAGTCTCGTGGCCCTCTGTCAGAATCCAGAGTTTCAAGAAGATCAGAGGGGGTCAAAATTTCGGCCAAAAACGACAGTGTTACCCCTTATGTTTTTTTTTTTCAGCTCAAAACTTCGACATCCGATATCTCGGCTCTGGAAGGGTCTAGAGCCTCCATTTTTGCGCGCTGGTTGAAGTCTCGTGGCCCTCTGTCAGAATCCAGAGTTTCAAGAAGATCGGAGGGGGTAAAAATTTCGGCCAAAAACGACAGTGTTACCCCTTATGTTTTTTTTTCAGGTCAAAACTTTGACATCCGATATCTCGGCTCTGGAAGGGTCTAGAGCCTCCATTTTTGCGCGCTGGTCGAAGTCTCGTGGCCCTCTGTCAGAATCCAGAGTTTCAAGAAGATCGGAGGGGGTCAAAATTTTGGCCAAAAACGACAGTGTTACCCCTTATGTTTTTTTTTTCAGGTCAAAACTTTGACATCCGATATCTCGGCTCTGGAAGGGTCTAGAGCCTCCATTTTTGCGCGCTGGTCGAAGTCTCGTGGCCCTCTGTCAGAATTCAGAGTTTCAAGAAGATCGGAGGGGGTCAAAATTTCGGCCAAAAACGACAGTGTTACCCCTTATGTTTTTTTTTTCAGCTCAAAACTTTGACATCCGATATCTCGGCTCTGGAAGGGTCTAGAGCCTCCATTTTTGTGCGCTGGTCGAAGTCTCGTGGCCCTCTGTCAGAACCCAGAGTTTCAAGAAGATCGGAGGGGGTCAAAATTTCGGCCAAAAACGACAGTGTTACCCCTTATGTTTTTTTTTTCAGCTCAAAACTTTGACATCCGATATCTCGGCTCTGGAAGGGTCTAGAGCCTCCATTTTTGCGCGCTGGTCGAAGTCTCGTGGCCCTCTGTCAGAATCCAGAGTTTCAAGAAGATCGGAGGGGGTCAAAATTTCGGCCAAAAACGACAGTGTTACCCCTTATGTTTTTTTTTTCAGCTCAAAACTTCGACATCCGATATCTCGGCTCTGGAAGGGTCTAGAGCCTCCATTTTTGCGCGCTGGTCGAAGTCTCGTGGCCCTCTGTCAGAATCCAGAGTTTCAAGAAGATCGGACGGGGTCAAAATTTCGGCCAAAAACGACAGTGTTACCCCTTATGTTTTTTTTTTCAGGTCAAAACTTTGACATCCGATATCTCGGCTCTGGAAGGGTCTAGAGCCTCCATTTTTGCGCGCTGGTCGAAGTCTCGTGGCCCTCTGTCAGAATCCAGAGTTTCAAGAAGATCGGAGGGGGTCAAAATTTCGGCCAAAAACGACAGTGTTACCCCTTATGTTTTTTTTTTCAGCTCAAAACTTTGACATCCGAAATCTCGGCTCTGGAAGGGTCTAGAGCCTCCATTTTTGCGCGCTGGTTGAAGTCTCGTGGCCCTCTGTCAGAATCCAGAGTTTCAAGAAGATCGGAGGGGGTAAAAATTTCGGCCAAAAACGACAGTGTTACCCTTTATGTTTTTTTTTTTTCAGGTCAAAACTTTGACATCCGATATCTCGGCTCTGGAAGGGTCTAGAGCCTCCATTTTTGCGCGCTGGTCGAAGTCTCGTGGCCCTCTGTCAGAATCCAGAGTTTCAAGAAGATCGGAGGGGGTCAAAATTTCGGCCAAAAACGACAGTGTTACCCCTTATGTTTTTTTTTTCAGCTCAAAACTTTGACATCCGATATCTCGGCTCTGGAAGGGTCTAGAGCCTCCATTTTTGCGCGCTGGTCGAAGTCTCGTGGCCCTCTGTCAGAATCCAGAGTTTCAAGAAGATCGGAGGGGGTCAAAATTTCGGCCAAAAACGACAGTGTTACCCCTTATGTTTTTTTTTTTCAGCTCAAAACTTTGACATCCGATATCTTGGCTCTGGAAGGGTCTAGAGCCTCCATTTTTGCGCGCTGGTCGAAGTCTTGTGGCCCTCTGTCAGAATCCAGAGTTTCAAGAAGATCGGAGGGGGTCAAAATTTCGGCCAAAAACGACAGTGTTACCCCTTATGTTTTTTTTTTCAGGTCAAAACTTTGACATCCGATATCTCGGCTCTGGAAGGATCTAGAGCCTCCATTTTTGCGCGCTGGTCGAAGTCTCGTGGCCCTCTGTCAGAATCCAGAGTTTCAAGAAGATTGGAGGGGGTCAAAATTTCGGCCAAAAACGACAGTGTTACCCCTTATGTTTTTTTTTTCAGCTCAAAACTTCGACATCCGATATCTCGGCTCTGGAAGGGTCTAGAGCCTCCATTTTTGCGCGCTGGTTGAAGTCTCGTGGCCCTCTGTCAGAATCCAGAGTTTCAAGAAGATCGGAGGGGGTAAAAATTTCGGCCAAAAACGACAGTGTTACCCCTTATGTTTTTTTTTCAGGTCAAAACTTTGACATCCGATATCTCGGCTCTGGAAGGGTCTAGAGCCTCCATTTTTGCGCGCTGGTCGAAGTCCCGTGGCCCTCTGTCAGAATCCAGATTTTCAAGAAGATCAGAGGGGGTCAAAATTTCGGCCAAAAACGACAGTGTTACCCCTTATGTTTTTTTTTTCAGCTCAAAACTTTGACATCCGATATCTCGGCTCTGGAAGGGTCTAGAGCCTCCATTTTTGCGCGCTGGTCGAAGTCTCGTGGCCCTCTGTCAGAATCCAGAGTTTCAAGAAGATCGGAGGGGGTCAACAATTTCGGCCAAAAACGACAGTGTTACCCCTTATGTTTTTTTTTCAGCTCAAAACTTTGACATCCGATATCTTGGCTCTGGAAGGGTCTAGAGCCTCCATTTTTGCGCGCTGGTCGAAGTCTCGTGGCCCTCTGTCAGAATCCAGAGTTTCAAGAAGATCGGAGGGGGTCAAAATTTCGGCCAAAAACGACAGTGTTACCCCTTATGTTTTTTTTTTCAGGTCAAAACTTTGACATCCGATATCTCGGCTCTGGAAGGATCTAGAGCCTCCATTTTTGCGCGCTGGTCGAAGTCTTGTGGCCCTCTGTCAGAATCCAGAGTTTCAAGAAGATCGGAGGGGGTCAAAATTTCGGCCAAAAACGACAGTATTACCCCTTATGTTTTTTTTTTCAGCTCAAAACGTCGACATCCGATATCTCGGCTCTGGAAGGGTCTAGAGCCTCCATTTTTGCGCGCTGGTTGAAGTCTCGTGGCCCTCTGTCAGAATCCAGAGTTTCAAGAAGATCGGAGGGGGTCAAAATTTTGGCCAAAAACGACAGTGTTACCCCTTATGTTTTTTTTTCAGGTCAAAACTTTGACATCCGATATCTCGGCTCTGGAAGGGTCTAGAGCCTCCATTTTTGCGTGCTGGTCGAAGTCTCGTGGCCCTCTGTCAGAATCCAGAGTTTCAAGAAGATCGGAGGGGGTCAAAATTTCGGCCAAAAACGACAGTGTTACCCCTTATGTTTTTTTTTTCAGCTCAAAACTTTGACATCCGATATCTCGGCTCTGGAAGGGTCTAGAGCCTCCATTTTTGCGCGTTGGTCGAAGTCTCGTGGCCCTCTGTCAGAATCCAGAGTTTCAAGAAGATCGGAGGGGGTCAAAATTTCGGCCAAAAACGACAGTGTTACCCCTTATGTTTTTTTTTTCAGCTCAAAACTTCGACATCCGATATCTCGGCTCTGGAAGGGTCTAGAGCCTCCATTTTTGCGCGCTGGTTGAAGTCTCGTGGCCCTCTGTCAGAATCCAGATTTTCAAGAAGATCGGAGGGGGTAAAAATTTCGGCCAAAAACGACAGTGTTACCCCTTATGTTTTTTTTCAGGTCAAAACTTTGACATCCGATATCTCGGCTCTGGAAGGGTCTAGAGCCTCCATTTTTGCGCGCTGGTCGAAGTCTCGTGGCCCTCTGTCAGAATCCAGAGTTTCAAGAAGATCGGAGGGGGTCAAAATTTCGGCCAAAAACGACAGTGTTACCCCTTATGTTTTTTTTTTCAGCTCAAAACTTTGACATCCGATATCTCGGCTCTGGAAGGGTCTAGAGCCTCCATTTTTGCGCGCTGGTCGAAGTCTCGTGGCCCTCTGTCAGAATCCAGAGTTTCAAGAAGATCGGAGGGGGTCAAAATTTCGGCCAAAAACGACAGTGTTACCCCTTATGTTTTTTTTTCAGCTCAAAACTTTGACATCCGATATCTTGGCTCTGGAAGGGTCTAGAGCCTCCATTTTTGCGCGCTGGTCGAAGTCTCGTGGCCCTCTGTCAGAATCCAGAGTTTCAAGAAGATCGGAGGGGGTCAAAATTTCGGCCAAAAACGACAGTGTTACCCCTTATGTTTTTTTTTTCAGGTCAAAACTTTGACATCCGATATCTCAGCTCTGGAAGGGTCTAGAGCCTCCATTTTTGCGCGCTGGTCGAAGTCTTGTGGCCCTCTGTCAGAATCCAGAGTTTCAAGAAGATCGGAGGGGGTCAAAATTTCGGCCAAAAACGACAGTGTTACCCCTTATGTTTTTTTTTTCAGCTCAAAACGTCGACATCCGATATCTCGGCTCTGGAAGGGTCTAGAGCCTCCATTTTTGCGCGCTGGTCGAAGTCTCGTGGCCCTCTGTCAGAATCCAGAGTTTCAAGAAGATCGGAGGGGGTCAAAATTTCGGCCAAAAACGACAGTGTTACCCCTTATGTTTTTTTTTTCAGCTCAAAACTTTGACATCCGATATCTCGGCTGTGGAAGGGTCTAGAGCCTCCATTTTTGCGCGCTGGTCGTAGTCTCGTGGCCCTCTGTCAGGATCCAGAGTTTCAAGAAGATCGGAGGGGGTCAAAATTTCGGCCAAAAACGTCAGTGTTACCCCTTATGTTTTTTTTTTCAGCTCAAAACTTTGACATCCGATATCTCGGCTCTGGAAGGGTCTAGAGCCTCCATTTTTGCGCGCTGGTCGAAGTCTCGTGGCCCTCTGTCAGAATCCAGAGTTTCAAGAAGATCGGAGGGGGTCCAAATTTCGGCCAAAAACGACAGTGTTACCCCTTATGTTTTTTTTTTCAGCTCAAAACTTTGACATCCGATATCTCGGCTCTGGAAGGGTCTAGAGCCTCCATTTTTGCGCGCTGGTCGAAGTCTCGTGGCCCTCTGTCAGAATCCAGAGTTTCAAGAAGATTGGAGGGGGTCAAAATTTCGGCCAAAAACGACAGTGTTACCCCTTATGTTTTTTTTTTTCAGCTCAAAACTTCGACATCCGATATCTCGGCTCTGGAAGGGTCTAGAGCCTCCATTTTTGCGCGCTGGTCGAAGTCTCGTGGCCCTCTGTCAGAATCCAGAGTTTCAAGAAGATCGGACGGGGTCAAAATTTCGGCCAAAAACGACAGTGTTACCCCTTATGTTTTTTTTTCAGCTCAAAACTTTGACATCCGATATCTTGGCTCTGGAAGGGTCTAGAGCCTCCATTTTTGCGCGCTGGTCGAAGTCTCGTGGCCCTCTGTCAGAATCCAGAGTTTTAAGAAGATCGGAGGGGGTCAAAATTTCGGCCAAAAACGACAGTGTTACCCCTTATGTTTTTTTTTTTTCAGGTCAAAACTTTGACATCCGATATCTCGGCTCTGGAAGGATCTAGAGCCTCCATTTTTGCGCGCTGGTCGAAGTCTCGTGGCCCTCTGTCAGAATCCAGAGTTTCAAGAAGATCGGAGGGGGTCAAAATTTCGTCCAAAAACGACAGTATTACCCCTTATGTTTTTTTTTTCAGCTCAAAACGTCGACATCCGATATCTCGGCTCTGGAAGGGTCTAGAGCCTCCATTTTTGCGCGCTGGTTGAAGTCTTGTGGCCCTCTGTCAGAATCCAGAGTTTCAAGAAGATCGGAGGGGGTCAAAATTTCGGCCAAAAACGATCAGTGTTACCCCTTATGTTTTTTTTTCAGGTCAAAACTTTGACATCCGATATCTCGGCTCTGGAAGGGTCTAGAGCCTCCATTTTTGCGCGCTGGTCGAAGTCTCGTGGCCCTCTGTCAGAATCCAGATTTTCAAGAAGATCGGAGGGGGTCAAAATTTCGGCCAAAAACGACAGTGTTACCCCTTATGTTTTTTTTTTTAAGCTCAAAACTTTGACATCCGATATCTCGGCTCTGGAAGGGTCTAGAGCCTCCATTTTTGCGCGCTGGTCGAAGTCTCGTGGCCCTCTGTCAGAATCCAGAGTTTCAAGAAGATCGGAGGGGGTCAAAATTTTGGCCAAAAACGACAGTGTTACCCCTTATGTTTTTTTTCAGGTCAAAACTTTGACATCCGATATCTCGGCTCTGGAAGGGTCTAGAGCCTCCATTTTTGCGCGCTGGTCGAAGTCTCGTGGCCCTCTGTCAGAATCCAGAGTTTCAAGAAGATCGGAGGGGGTCAAAATTTCGGCCAAAAACGACAGTGTTACCCCTTATGTTTTTTTTTTCAGGTCAAAACTTTGACATCCGATATCTCGGCTCTGGAAGGGTCTAGAGCCTCCATTTTTGCGCGCTGGTCGAAGTCTCGTGGCCCTCTGTCAGAATCCAGAGTTTCAAGAAGATCGGAGGGGGTCAAAATTTTGGCCAAAAACGACAGTGTTACCCCTTATGTTTTTTTTTCAGCTCAAAACTTTGACATCCGATATCTCGGCTCTGGAAGGGTCTAGAGCCTCCATTTTTGCGCGCTGGTCGAAGTCTCTTGGCCCTCTGTCAGAATCAATAGTTTCAAGAAGATCGGAGGGGGTCAAAATTTCGGCCAAAAACGACAGTGTTACCCCTTATGTTTTTTTTTTTCAGGTCAAAACTTTGACATCCGATATCTCGGCTCTGGAAGGGTCTAGAGCCTCCATTTTTGCGCGCTGGTCGAAGTCTCGTGGCCCTCTGTCAGAATCCAGAGTTTCAAGAAGATCGGAGGGGGTCAAAATTTCGGCCAAAAACGACAGTGTTACCCCTTATGTTTTTTTTTTCAGCTCAAAACTTCGACATCCGATATCTCGGCTCTGGAAGGGTCTAGAGCCTCCATTTTTGCGCGCTGGTTGAAGTCTCGTGGCCCTCTGTCAGAATCCAGAGTTTCAAGAAGATCAGAGGGGGTCAAAATTTCGGCCAAAAACGACAGTGTTACCCCTTATGTTTTTTTTTTCAGCTCAAAACTTCGACATCCGATATCTCGGCTCTGGAAGGGTCTAGAGCCTCCATTTTTGCGCGCTGGTTGAAGTCTCGTGGCCCTCTGTCAGAATCCAGAGTTTCAAGAAGATCGGAGGGGGTAAAAATTTCGGCCAAAAACGACAGTGTTACCCCTTATGTTTTTTTTTCAGGTCAAAACTTTGACATCCGATATCTCGGCTCTGGAAGGGTCTAGAGCCTCCATTTTTGCGCGCTGGTCGAAGTCTCGTGGCCCTCTGTCAGAATCCAGAGTTTCAAGAAGATCGGAGGGGGTCAAAATTTTGGCCAAAAATGACAGTGTTACCCCTTATGTTTTTTTTTTCAGGTCAAAACTTTGACATCCGATATCTCGGCTCTGGAAGGGTCTAGAGCCTCCATTTTTGCGCGCTGGTCGAAGTCTCGTGGCCCTCTGTCAGAATTCAGAGTTTCAAGAAGATCGGAGGGGGTCAAAATTTCGGCCAAAAACGACAGTGTTACCCCTTATGTTTTTTTTTTCAGCTCAAAACTTTGACATCCGATATCTCGGCTCTGGAAGGGTCTAGAGCCTCCATTTTTGTGCGCTGGTCGAAGTCTCGTGGCCCTCTGTCAGAACCCAGAGTTTCAAGAAGATCGGAGGGGGTCAAAATTTCGGCCAAAAACGACAGTGTTACCCCTTATGTTTTTTTTTTTCAGCTCAAAACTTTGACATCCGATATCTCGGCTCTGGAAGGGTCTAGAGCCTCCATTTTTGCGCGCTGGTCGAAGTCTCGTGGCCCTCTGTCAGAATCCAGAGTTTCAAGAAGATCGGAGGGGGTCAAAATTTCGGCCAAAAACGACAGTGTTACCCCTTATGTTTTTTTTTTTCAGCTCAAAACTTCGACATCCGATATCTCGGCTCTGGAAGGGTCTAGAGCCTCCATTTTTGCGCGCTGGTCGAAGTCTCGTGGCCCTCTGTCAGAATCCAGAGTTTCAAGAAGATCGGACGGGGTCAAAATTTCGGCCAAAAACGACAGTGTTACCCCTTATGTTTTTTTTTTCAGGTCAAAACTTTGACATCCGATATCTCGGCTCTGGAAGGGTCTAGAGCCTCCATTTTTGCGCTTCGAAGTCTCGTGGCCCTCTGTCAGAATCCAGAGTTTCAAGAAGATCGGAGGGGGTCAAAATTTCGGCCAAAAACGACAGTGTTACCCCTTATGTTTTTTTTTTTCAGCTCAAAACTTTGACATCCGATATCTCGGCTCTGGAAGGGTCTAGAGCCTCCATTTTTGCGCGCTGGTTGAAGTCTCGTGGCCCTCTGTCAGAATCCAGAGTTTCAAGAAGATCGGAGGGGGTAAAAATTTCGGCCAAAAACGACAGTGTTACCCTTTATGTTTTTTTTTTCAGGTCAAAACTTTGACATCCGATATCTCGGCTCTGGAAGGGTCTAGAGCCTCCATTTTTGCGCGCTGGTCGAAGTCTCGTGGCCCTCTGTCAGAATCCAGAGTTTCAAGAAGATCGGAGGGGGTCAAAATTTCGGCCAAAAACGACAGTGTTACCCCTTATGTTTTTTTTTTCAGCTCAAAACTTTGACATCCGATATCTCGGCTCTGGAAGGGTCTAGAGCCTCCATTTTTGCGCGCTGGTCGAAGTCTCGTGGCCCTCTGTCAGAATCCAGAGTTTCAAGAAGATCGGAGGGGGTCAAAATTTCGGCCAAAAACGACAGTGTTACCCCTTATGTTTTTTTTTTCAGCTCAAAACTTTGACATCCGATATCTTGGCTCTGGAAGGGTCTAGAGCCTCCATTTTTGCGCGCTGGTCGAAGTCTCGTGGCCCTCTGTCAGAATCCAGAGTTTCAAGAAGATCGGAGGGGGTCAAAATTTCGGCCAAAAACGACAGTGTTACCCCTTATGTTTTTTTTTTTCAGGTCAAAACTTTGACATCCGATATCTCGGCTCTGGAAGGATCTAGAGCCTCCATTTTTGCGCGCTGGTCGAAGTCTCGTGGCCCTCTGTCAGAATCCAGAGTTTCAAGAAGATTGGAGGGGGTCAAAATTTCGGCCAAAAACGACAGTGTTACCCCTTATGTTTTTTTTTTCAGCTCAAAACTTCGACATCCGATATCTCGGCTCTGGAAGGGTCTAGAGCCTCCATTTTTGCGCGCTGGTTGAAGTCTCGTGGCCCTCTGTCAGAATCCAGAGTTTCAAGAAGATCGGAGGGGGTAAAAATTTCGGCCAAAAACGACAGTGTTACCCCTTATGTTTTTTTTTTCAGGTCAAAACTTTGACATCCGATATCTCGGCTCTGGAAGGGTCTAGAGCCTCCATTTTTGCGCGCTGGTCGAAGTCCCGTGGCCCTCTGTCAGAATCCAGATTTTCAAGAAGATCAGAGGGGGTCAAAATTTCGGCCAAAAACGACAGTGTTACCCCTTATGTTTTTTTTTTCAGCTCAAAACTTTGACATCCGATATCTCGGCTCTGGAAGGGTCTAGAGCCTCCATTTTTGCGCGCTGGTCGAAGTCTCGTGGCCCTCTGTCAGAATCCAGAGTTTCAAGAAGATCGGAGGGGGTCAACAATTTCGGCCAAAAACGACAGTGTTACCCCTTATGTTTTTTTTTCAGCTCAAAACTTTGACATCCGATATCTTGGCTCTGGAAGGGTCTAGAGCCTCCATTTTTGCGCGCTGGTCGAAGTCTCGTGGCCCTCTGTCAGAATCCAGAGTTTCAAGAAGATCGGAGGGGGTCAAAATTTCGGCCAAAAACGACAGTGTTACCCCTTATGTTTTTTTTTTCAGGTCAAAACTTTGACATCCGATATCTCGGCTCTGGAAGGATCTAGAGCCTCCATTTTTGCGCGCTGGTCGAAGTCTTGTGGCCCTCTGTCAGAATCCAGAGTTTCAAGAAGATCGGAGGGGGTCAAAATTTCGGCCAAAAACGACAGTATTACCCCTTATGTTTTTTTTTTTCAGCTCAAAACGTCGACATCCGATATCTCGGCTCTGGAAGGGTCTAGAGCCTCCATTTTTGCGCGCTGGTTGAAGTCTCGTGGCCCTCTGTCAGAATCCAGAGTTTCAAGAAGATCGGAGGGGGTCAAAATTTTGGCCAAAAACGACAGTGTTACCCCTTATGTTTTTTTTTCAGGTCAAAACTTTGACATCCGATATCTCGGCTCTGGAAGGGTCTAGAGCCTCCATTTTTGCGTGCTGGTCGAAGTCTCGTGGCCTCTGTCAGAATCCAGAGTTTCAAGAAGATCGGAGGGGGTCAAAATTTCGGCCAAAAACGACAGTGTTACCCCTTATGTTTTTTTTTTCAGCTCAAAACTTTGACATCCGATATCTCGGCTCTGGAAGGGTCTAGAGCCTCCATTTTTGCGCGCTGGTCGAAGTCTCGTGGCCCTCTGTCAGAATCCAGAGTTTCAAGAAGATCGGAGGGGGTCAAAATTTCGGCCAAAAACGACAGTGTTACCCCTTATGTTTTTTTTTTCAGCTCAAAACTTCGACATCCGATATCTCGGCTCTGGAAGGGTCTAGAGCCTCCATTTTTGCGCGCTGGTTGAAGTCTCGTGGCCCTCTGTCAGAATCCAGATTTTCAAGAAGATCGGAGGGGGTAAAAATTTCGGCCAAAAACGACAGTGTTACCCCTTATGTTTTTTTTCAGGTCAAAACTTTGACATCCGATATCTCGGCTCTGGAAGGGTCTAGAGCCTCCATTTTTGCGCGCTGGTCGAAGTCTCGTGGCCCTCTGTCAGAATCCAGAGTTTCAAGAAGATCGGAGGGGGTCAAAATTTCGGCCAAAAACGACAGTGTTACCCCTTATGTTTTTTTTTTTCAGCTCAAAACTTTGACATCCGATATCTCGGCTCTGGAAGGGTCTAGAGCCTCCATTTTTGCGCGCTGGTCGAAGTCTCGTGGCCCTCTGTCAGAATCCAGAGTTTCAAGAAGATCGGAGGGGGTCAAAATTTCGGCCAAAAACGACAGTGTTACCCCTTATGTTTTTTTTTCAGCTCAAAACTTTGACATCCGATATCTTGGCTCTGGAAGGGTCTAGAGCCTCCATTTTTGCGCGCTGGTCGAAGTCTCGTGGCCCTCTGTCAGAATCCAGAGTTTCAAGAAGATCGGAGGGGGTCAAAATTTCGGCCAAAAACGACAGTGTTACCCCTTATGTTTTTTTTTTCAGCTCAAAACTTTGACATCCGATATCTCGGCTCTGGAAGGGTCTAGAGCCTCCATTTTTGCGCGCTGGTTGAAGTCCTCGTGGCCCTCTGTCAGAATCCAGAGTTTCAAGAAGATCGGAGGGGGTAAAAATTTCGGCCAAAAAACGACAGTGTTACCCTTTATGTTTTTTTTTTTCAGGTCAAAACTTTGACATCCGATATCTCGGCTCTGGAAGGGTCTAGAGCCTCCATTTTTGCGCGCTGGTCGAAGTCTCGTGGCCCTCTGTCAGAATCCAGAGTTTCAAGAAGATCGGAGGGGGTCAAAATTTCGGCCAAAAACGACAGTGTTACCCCTTATGTTTTTTTTTCAGCTCAAAACTTTGACATCCGATATCTCGGCTCTGGAAGGGTCTAGAGCCTCCATTTTTGCGCGCTGGTCGAAGTCTCGTGGCCCTCTGTCAGAATCCAGAGTTTCAAGAAGATCGGAGGGGGTCAAAATTTCGGCCAAAAACGACAGTGTTACCCCTTATGTTTTTTTTTTTCAGCTCAAAACTTTGACATCCGATATCTTGGCTCTGGAAGGGTCTAGAGCCTCCATTTTTGCGCGCTGGTCGAAGTCTCGTGGCCCTCTGTCAGAATCCAGAGTTTCAAGAAGATCGGAGGGGGTCAAAATTTCGGCCAAAAACGACAGTGTTACACCTTATGTTTTTTTTTTCAGGTCAAAACTTTGACATCCGATATCTCGGCTCTGGAAGGATCTAGAGCCTCCATTTTTGCGCGCTGGTCGAAGTCTCGTGGCCCTCTGTCAGAATCCAGAGTTTCAAGAAGATTGGAGGGGGTCAAAATTTCGGCCAAAAACGACAGTGTTACCCCTTATGTTTTTTTTTCAGCTCAAAACTTCGACATCCGATATCTCGGCTCTGGAAGGGTCTAGAGCCTCCATTTTTGCGCGCTGGTGAAGTCTCGTGGCCCTCTGTCAGAATCCAGAGTTTCAAGAAGATCGGAGGGGGTAAAAATTTCGGCCAAAAACGACAGTGTTACCCCTTATGTTTTTTTTTCAGGTCAAAACTTTGACATCCGATATCTCGGCTCTGGAAGGGTCTAGAGCCTCCATTTTTGCGCGCTGGTCGAAGTCCCGTGGCCCTCTGTCAGAATCCAGATTTTCAAGAAGATCAGAGGGGGTCAAAATTTCGGCCAAAAAATGACAGTGTTACCCCTTATGTTTTTTTTTTCAGCTCAAAACTTTGACATCCGATATCTCGGCTCTGGAAGGGTCTAGAGCCTCCATTTTTGCGCGCTGGTCGAAGTCTCGTGGCCCTCTGTCAGAATCCAGAGTTTCAAGAAGATCGGAGGGGGTCAACAATTTCGGCCAAAAACGACAGTGTTACCCCTTATGTTTTTTTTTCAGCTCAAAACTTTGACATCCGATATCTTGGCTCTGGAAGGGTCTAGAGCCTCCATTTTTGCGCGCTGGTCGAAGTCTCGTGGCCCTCTGTCAGAATCCAGAGTTTCAAGAAGATCGGAGGGGGTCAAAATTTCGGCCAAAAACGACAGTGTTACCCCTTATGTTTTTTTTTTTCAGGTCAAAACTTTGACATCCGATATCTCGGCTCTGGAAGGATCTAGAGCCTCCATTTTTGCGCGCTGGTCGAAGTCTTGTGGCCCTCTGTCAGAATCCAGAGTTTCAAGAAGATCGGAGGGGGTCAAAATTTCGGCCAAAAACGACAGTATTACCCCTTATGTTTTTTTTTCAGCTCAAAACGTCGACATCCGATATCTCGGCTCTGGAAGGGTCTAGAGCCTCCATTTTTGCGCGCTGGTTGAAGTCTCGTGGCCCTCTGTCAGAATCCAGAGTTTCAAGAAGATCGGAGGGGGTCAAAATTTTGGCCAAAAACGACAGTGTTACCCCTTATGTTTTTTTTTCAGGTCAAAACTTTGACATCCGATATCTCGGCTCTGGAAGGGTCTAGAGCCTCCATTTTTGCGTGCTGGTCGAAGTCTCGTGGCCCTCTGTCAGAATCCAGAGTTTCAAGAAGATCGGAGGGGGTCAAAATTTCGGCCAAAAACGACAGTGTTACCCCTTATGTTTTTTTTTTTCAGCTCAAAACTTTGACATCCGATATCTCGGCTCTGGAAGGGTCTAGAGCCTCCATTTTTGCGCGCTGGTCGAAGTCTCGTGGCCCTCTGTCAGAATCCAGAGTTTCAAGAAGATCGGAGGGGGTCAAAATTTCGGCCAAAAACGACAGTGTTACCCCTTATGTTTTTTTTTCAGCTCAAAACTTCGACATCCGATATCTCGGCTCTGGAAGGGTCTAGAGCCTCCATTTTTGCGCGCTGGTTGAAGTCTCGTGGCCCTCTGTCAGAATCCAGATTTTCAAGAAGATCGGAGGGGGTAAAAATTTCGGCCAAAAACGACAGTGTTACCCCTTATGTTTTTTTTCAGGTCAAAACTTTGACATCCGATATCTCGGCTCTGGAAGGGTCTAGAGCCTCCATTTTTGCGCGCTGGTCGAAGTCTCGTGGCCCTCTGTCAGAATCCAGAGTTTCAAGAAGATCGGAGGGGGTCAAAATTTCGGCCAAAAACGACAGTGTTACCCCTTATGTTTTTTTTTTCAGCTCAAAACTTTGACATCCGATATCTCGGCTCTGGAAGGGTCTAGAGCCTCCATTTTTGCGCGCTGGTCGAAGTCTCGTGGCCCTCTGTCAGAATCCAGAGTTTCAAGAAGATCGGAGGGGGTCAAAATTTCGGCCAAAAACGACAGTGTTACCCCTTATGTTTTTTTTTCAGCTCAAAACTTTGACATCCGATATCTTGGCTCTGGAAGGGTCTAGAGCCTCCATTTTTGCGCGCTGGTCGAAGTCTCGTGGCCCTCTGTCAGAATCCAGAGTTTCAAGAAGATCGGAGGGGGTCAAAATTTCGGCCAAAAACGACAGTGTTACCCCTTATGTTTTTTTTTTCAGGTCAAAACTTTGACATCCGATATCTCAGCTCTGGAAGGGTCTAGAGCCTCCATTTTTGCGCGCTGGTCGAAGTCTTGTGGCCCTCTGTCAGAATCCAGAGTTTCAAGAAGATCGGAGGGGGTCAAAATTTCGGCCAAAAACGACAGTGTTACCCCTTATGTTTTTTTTTTTCAGCTCAAAACGTCGACATCCGATATCTCGGCTCTGGAAGGGTCTAGAGCCTCCATTTTTGCGCGCTGGTCGAAGTCTCGTGGCCCTCTGTCAGAATCCAGAGTTTCAAGAAGATCGGAGGGGGTCAAAATTTCGGCCAAAAACGACAGTGTTACCCCTTATGTTTTTTTTTCAGCTCAAAACTTTGACATCCGATATCTCGGCTGTGGAAGGGTCTAGAGCCTCCATTTTTGCGCGCTGGTCGTAGTCTCGTGGCCCTCTGTCAGGATCCAGAGTTTCAAGAAGATCGGAGGGGGTCAAAATTTCGGCCAAAAACGTCAGTGTTACCCCTTATGTTTTTTTTTTCAGCTCAAAACTTTGACATCCGATATCTCGGCTCTGGAAGGGTCTAGAGCCTCCATTTTTGCGCGCTGGTCGAAGTCTCGTGGCCCTCTGTCAGAATCCAGAGTTTCAAGAAGATCGGAGGGGGTCCAAATTTCGGCCAAAAACGACAGTGTTACCCCTTATGTTTTTTTTTTCAGCTCAAAACTTTGACATCCGATATCTCGGCTCTGGAAGGGTCTAGAGCCTCCATTTTTGCGCGCTGGTCGAAGTCTCGTGGCCCTCTGTCAGAATCCAGAGTTTCAAGAAGATTGGAGGGGGTCAAAATTTCGGCCAAAAACGACAGTGTTACCCCTTATGTTTTTTTTTTTCAGCTCAAAACTTCGACATCCGATATCTCGGCTCTGGAAGGGTCTAGAGCCTCCATTTTTGCGCGCTGGTCGAAGTCTCGTGGCCCTCTGTCAGAATCCAGAGTTTCAAGAAGATCGGACGGGGTCAAAATTTCGGCCAAAAACGACAGTGTTACCCCTTATGTTTTTTTTTCAGCTCAAAACTTTGACATCCGATATCTTGGCTCTGGAAGGGTCTAGAGCCTCCATTTTTGCGCGCTGGTCGAAGTCTCGTGGCCCTCTGTCAGAATCCAGAGTTTTAAGAAGATCGGAGGGGGTCAAAATTTCGGCCAAAAACGACAGTGTTACCCCTTATGTTTTTTTTTTTCAGGTCAAAACTTTGACATCCGATATCTCGGCTCTGGAAGGGTCTAGAGCCTCCATTTTTGCGCGCTGGTCGAAGTCTCGTGGCCCTCTGTCAGAATCCAGAGTTTCAAGAAGATCGGAGGGGGTCAAAATTTCGGCCAAAAACGACAGTGTTACCCCTTATGTTTTTTTTTTCAGGTCAAAACTTTGACATCCGATATCTCGGCTCTGGAAGGGTCTAGAGCCTCCATTTTTGCGCGCTGGTCGAAGTCTCGTGGCCCTCTGTCAGAATCCAGAGTTTCAAGAAGATCGGAGGGGGTCAAAATTTTGGCCAAAAACGACAGTGTTACCCCTTATGTTTTTTTTTCAGCTCAAAACTTTGACATCCGATATCTCGGCTCTGGAAGGGTCTAGAGCCTCCATTTTTGCGCGCTGGTCGAAGTCTCTTGGCCCTCTGTCAGAATCAATAGTTTCAAGAAGATCGGAGGGGGTCAAAATTTCGGCCAAAAACGACAGTGTTACCCCTTATGTTTTTTTTTTTCAGGTCAAAACTTTGACATCCGATATCTCGGCTCTGGAAGGGTCTAGAGCCTCCATTTTTGCGCGCTGGTCGAAGTCTCGTGGCCCTCTGTCAGAATCCAGAGTTTCAAGAAGATCGGAGGGGGTCAAAATTTCGGCCAAAAACGACAGTGTTACCCCTTATGTTTTTTTTTTCAGCTCAAAACTTCGACATCCGATATCTCGGCTCTGGAAGGGTCTAGAGCCTCCATTTTTGCGCGCTGGTTGAAGTCTCGTGGCCCTCTGTCAGAATCCAGAGTTTCAAGAAGATCAGAGGGGGTCAAAATTTCGGCCAAAAACGACAGTGTTACCCCTTATGTTTTTTTTTTCAGCTCAAAACTTCGACATCCGATATCTCGGCTCTGGAAGGGTCTAGAGCCTCCATTTTTGCGCGCTGGTTGAAGTCTCGTGGCCCTCTGTCAGAATCCAGAGTTTCAAGAAGATCGGAGGGGGTAAAAATTTCGGCCAAAAACGACAGTGTTACCCCTTATGTTTTTTTTTCAGGTCAAAACTTTGACATCCGATATCTCGGCTCTGGAAGGGTCTAGAGCCTCCATTTTTGCGCGCTGGTCGAAGTCTCGTGGCCCTCTGTCAGAATCCAGAGTTTCAAGAAGATCGGAGGGGGTCAAAATTTTGGCCAAAAATGACAGTGTTACCCCTTATGTTTTTTTTTTCAGGTCAAAACTTTGACATCCGATATCTCGGCTCTGGAAGGGTCTAGAGCCTCCATTTTTGCGCGCTGGTCGAAGTCTCGTGGCCCTCTGTCAGAATTCAGAGTTTCAAGAAGATCGGAGGGGGTCAAAATTTCGGCCAAAAACGACAGTGTTACCCCTTATGTTTTTTTTTTCAGCTCAAAACTTTGACATCCGATATCTCGGCTCTGGAAGGGTCTAGAGCCTCCATTTTTGTGCGCTGGTCGAAGTCTCGTGGCCCTCTGTCAGAACCCAGAGTTTCAAGAAGATCGGAGGGGGTCAAAATTTCGGCCAAAAACGACAGTGTTACCCCTTATGTTTTTTTTTTCAGCTCAAAACTTTGACATCCGATATCTCGGCTCTGGAAGGGTCTAGAGCCTCCATTTTTGCGCGCTGGTCGAAGTCTCGTGGCCCTCTGTCAGAATCCAGAGTTTCAAGAAGATCGGAGGGGGTCAAAATTTCGGCCAAAAACGACAGTGTTACCCCTTATGTTTTTTTTTTTCAGCTCAAAACTTCGACATCCGATATCTCGGCTCTGGAAGGGTCTAGAGCCTCCATTTTTGCGCGCTGGTCGAAGTCTCGTGGCCCTCTGTCAGAATCCAGAGTTTCAAGAAGATCGGACGGGGTCAAAATTTCGGCCAAAAACGACAGTGTTACCCCTTATGTTTTTTTTTTCAGGTCAAAACTTTGACATCCGATATCTCGGCTCTGGAAGGGTCTAGAGCCTCCATTTTTGCGCGCTGGTCGAAGTCTCGTGGCCCTCTGTCAGAATCCAGAGTTTCAAGAAGATCGGAGGGGGTCAAAATTTCGGCCAAAAACGACAGTGTTACCCCTTATGTTTTTTTTTTTCAGCTCAAAACTTTGACATCCGATATCTCGGCTCTGGAAGGGTCTAGAGCCTCCATTTTTGCGCGCTGGTTGAAGTCTCGTGGCCCTCTGTCAGAATCCAGAGTTTCAAGAAGATCGGAGGGGGTAAAAATTTCGGCCAAAAACGACAGTGTTACCCTTTATGTTTTTTTTTTCAGGTCAAAACTTTGACATCCGATATCTCGGCTCTGGAAGGGTCTAGAGCCTCCATTTTTGCGCGCTGGTCGAAGTCTCGTGGCCCTCTGTCAGAATCCAGAGTTTCAAGAAGATCGGAGGGGGTCAAAATTTCGGCCAAAAACGACAGTGTTACCCCTTATGTTTTTTTTTCAGCTCAAAACTTTGACATCCGATATCTCGGCTCTGGAAGGGTCTAGAGCCTCCATTTTTGCGCGCTGGTCGAAGTCTCGTGGCCCTCTGTCAGAATCCAGAGTTTCAAGAAGATCGGAGGGGGTCAAAATTTCGGCCAAAAACGACAGTGTTACCCCTTATGTTTTTTTTTTCAGCTCAAAACTTTGACATCCGATATCTTGGCTCTGGAAGGGTCTAGAGCCTCCATTTTTGCGCGCTGGTCGAAGTCTCGTGGCCCTCTGTCAGAATCCAGAGTTTCAAGAAGATCGGAGGGGGTCAAAATTTCGGCCAAAAACGACAGTGTTACCCCTTATGTTTTTTTTTTCAGGTCAAAACTTTGACATCCGATATCTCGGCTCTGGAAGGATCTAGAGCCTCCATTTTTGCGCGCTGGTCGAAGTCTCGTGGCCCTCTGTCAGAATCCAGAGTTTCAAGAAGATTGGAGGGGGTCAAAATTTCGGCCAAAAACGACAGTGTTACCCCTTATGTTTTTTTTTCAGCTCAAAACTTCGACATCCGATATCTCGGCTCTGGAAGGGTCTAGAGCCTCCATTTTTGCGCGCTGGTTGAAGTCTCGTGGCCCTCTGTCAGAATCCAGAGTTTCAAGAAGATCGGAGGGGGTAAAAATTTCGGCCAAAAACGACAGTGTTACCCCTTATGTTTTTTTTTCAGGTCAAAACTTTGACATCCGATATCTCGGCTCTGGAAGGGTCTAGAGCCTCCATTTTTGCGCGCTGGTCGAAGTCCCGTGGCCCTCTGTCAGAATCCAGATTTTCAAGAAGATCAGAGGGGGTCAAAATTTCGGCCAAAAACGACAGTGTTACCCCTTATGTTTTTTTTTTCAGCTCAAAACTTTGACATCCGATATCTCGGCTCTGGAAGGGTCTAGAGCCTCCATTTTTGCGCGCTGGTCGAAGTCTCGTGGCCCTCTGTCAGAATCCAGAGTTTCAAGAAGATCGGAGGGGGTCAACAATTTCGGCCAAAAACGACAGTGTTACCCCTTATGTTTTTTTTTCAGCTCAAAACTTTGACATCCGATATCTTGGCTCTGGAAGGGTCTAGAGCCTCCATTTTTGCGCGCTGGTCGAAGTCTCGTGGCCCTCTGTCAGAATCCAGAGTTTCAAGAAGATCGGAGGGGGTCAAAATTTCGGCCAAAAACGACAGTGTTACCCCTTATGTTTTTTTTTTCAGGTCAAAACTTTGACATCCGATATCTCGGCTCTGGAAGGATCTAGAGCCTCCATTTTTGCGCGCTGGTCGAAGTCTTGTGGCCCTCTGTCAGAATCCAGAGTTTCAAGAAGATCGGAGGGGGTCAAAATTTCGGCCAAAAACGACAGTATTACCCCTTATGTTTTTTTTTTTTCAGCTCAAAACGTCGACATCCGATATCTCGGCTCTGGAAGGGTCTAGAGCCTCCATTTTTGCGCGCTGGTTGAAGTCTCGTGGCCCTCTGTCAGAATCCAGAGTTTCAAGAAGATCGGAGGGGGTCAAAATTTTGGCCAAAAACGACAGTGTTACCCCTTATGTTTTTTTTTCAGGTCAAAACTTTGACATCCGATATCTCGGCTCTGGAAGGGTCTAGAGCCTCCATTTTTGCGTGCTGGTCGAAGTCTCGTGGCCCTCTGTCAGAATCCAGAGTTTCAAGAAGATCGGAGGGGGTCAAAATTTCGGCCAAAAACGACAGTGTTACCCCTTATGTTTTTTTTTTCAGCTCAAAACTTTGACATCCGATATCTCGGCTCTGGAAGGGTCTAGAGCCTCCATTTTTGCGCGCTGGTCGAAGTCTCGTGGCCCTCTGTCAGAATCCAGAGTTTCAAGAAGATCGGAGGGGGTCAAAATTTCGGCCAAAAACGACAGTGTTACCCCTTATGTTTTTTTTTTCAGCTCAAAACTTCGACATCCGATATCTCGGCTCTGGAAGGGTCTAGAGCCTCCATTTTTGCGCGCTGGTTGAAGTCTCGTGGCCCTCTGTCAGAATCCAGATTTTCAAGAAGATCGGAGGGGGTAAAAATTTCGGCCAAAAACGACAGTGTTACCCCTTATGTTTTTTTTCAGGTCAAAACTTTGACATCCGATATCTCGGCTCTGGAAGGGTCTAGAGCCTCCATTTTTGCGCGCTGGTCGAAGTCTCGTGGCCCTCTGTCAGAATCCAGAGTTTCAAGAAGATCGGAGGGGGTCAAAATTTCGGCCAAAAACGACAGTGTTACCCCTTATGTTTTTTTTTTCAGCTCAAAACTTTGACATCCGATATCTCGGCTCTGGAAGGGTCTAGAGCCTCCATTTTTGCGCGCTGGTCGAAGTCTCGTGGCCCTCTGTCAGAATCCAGAGTTTCAAGAAGATCGGAGGGGGTCAAAATTTCGGCCAAAAACGACAGTGTTACCCCTTATGTTTTTTTTTCAGCTCAAAACTTTGACATCCGATATCTTGGCTCTGGAAGGGTCTAGAGCCTCCATTTTTGCGCGCTGGTCGAAGTCTCGTGGCCCTCTGTCAGAATCCAGAGTTTCAAGAAGATCGGAGGGGGTCAAAATTTCGGCCAAAAACGACAGTGTTACCCCTTATGTTTTTTTTTTCAGCTCAAAACTTTGACATCCGATATCTCGGCTCTGGAAGGGTCTAGAGCCTCCATTTTTGCGCGCTGGTTGAAGTCTCGTGGCCCTCTGTCAGAATCCAGAGTTTCAAGAAGATCGGAGGGGGTAAAAATTTCGGCCAAAAACGACAGTGTTACCCTTTATGTTTTTTTTTTTCAGGTCAAAACTTTGACATCCGATATCTCGGCTCTGGAAGGGTCTAGAGCCTCCATTTTTGCGCGCTGGTCGAAGTCTCGTGGCCCTCTGTCAGAATCCAGAGTTTCAAGAAGATCGGAGGGGGTCAAAATTTCGGCCAAAAACGACAGTGTTACCCCTTATGTTTTTTTTTCAGCTCAAAACTTTGACATCCGATATCTCGGCTCTGGAAGGGTCTAGAGCCTCCATTTTTGCGCGCTGGTCGAAGTCTCGTGGCCCTCTGTCAGAATCCAGAGTTTCAAGAAGATCGGAGGGGGTCAAAATTTCGGCCAAAAACGACAGTGTTACCCCTTATGTTTTTTTTTTCAGCTCAAAACTTTGACATCCGATATCTTGGCTCTGGAAGGGTCTAGAGCCTCCATTTTTGCGCGCTGGTCGAAGTCTCGTGGCCCTCTGTCAGAATCCAGAGTTTCAAGAAGATCGGAGGGGGTCAAAATTTCGGCCAAAAACGACAGTGTTACCCCTTATGTTTTTTTTTTCAGGTCAAAACTTTGACATCCGATATCTCGGCTCTGGAAGGATCTAGAGCCTCCATTTTTGCGCGCTGGTCGAAGTCTCGTGGCCCTCTGTCAGAATCCAGAGTTTCAAGAAGATTGGAGGGGGTCAAAATTTCGGCCAAAAACGACAGTGTTACCCCTTATGTTTTTTTTTCAGCTCAAAACTTCGACATCCGATATCTCGGCTCTGGAAGGGTCTAGAGCCTCCATTTTTGCGCGCTGGTTGAAGTCTCGTGGCCCTCTGTCAGAATCCAGAGTTTCAAGAAGATCGGAGGGGGTAAAAATTTCGGCCAAAAACGACAGTGTTACCCCTTATGTTTTTTTTTCAGGTCAAAACTTTGACATCCGATATCTCGGCTCTGGAAGGGTCTAGAGCCTCCATTTTTGCGCGCTGGTCGAAGTCCCGTGGCCCTCTGTCAGAATCCAGATTTTCAAGAAGATCAGAGGGGGTCAAAATTTCGGCCAAAAACGACAGTGTTACCCCTTATGTTTTTTTTTTCAGCTCAAAACTTTGACATCCGATATCTCGGCTCTGGAAGGGTCTAGAGCCTCCATTTTTGCGCGCTGGTCGAAGTCTCGTGGCCCTCTGTCAGAATCCAGAGTTTCAAGAAGATCGGAGGGGGTCAACAATTTCGGCCAAAAACGACAGTGTTACCCCTTATGTTTTTTTTTCAGCTCAAAACTTTGACATCCGATATCTTGGCTCTGGAAGGGTCTAGAGCCTCCATTTTTGCGCGCTGGTCGAAGTCTCGTGGCCCTCTGTCAGAATCCAGAGTTTCAAGAAGATCGGAGGGGGTCAAAATTTCGGCCAAAAACGACAGTGTTACCCCTTATGTTTTTTTTTTCAGGTCAAAACTTTGACATCCGATATCTCGGCTCTGGAAGGATCTAGAGCCTCCATTTTTGCGCGCTGGTCGAAGTCTTGTGGCCCTCTGTCAGAATCCAGAGTTTCAAGAAGATCGGAGGGGGTCAAAATTTCGGCCAAAAACGACAGTATTACCCCTTATGTTTTTTTTTTCAGCTCAAAACGTCGACATCCGATATCTCGGCTCTGGAAGGGTCTAGAGCCTCCATTTTTGCGCGCTGGTTGAAGTCTCGTGGCCCTCTGTCAGAATCCAGAGTTTCAAGAAGATCGGAGGGGGTCAAAATTTTGGCCAAAAACGACAGTGTTACCCCTTATGTTTTTTTTTCAGGTCAAAACTTTGACATCCGATATCTCGGCTCTGGAAGGGTCTAGAGCCTCCATTTTTGCGTGCTGGTCGAAGTCTCGTGGCCCTCTGTCAGAATCCAGAGTTTCAAGAAGATCGGAGGGGGTCAAAATTTCGGCCAAAAACGACAGTGTTACCCCTTATGTTTTTTTTTTCAGCTCAAAACTTTGACATCCGATATCTCGGCTCTGGAAGGGTCTAGAGCCTCCATTTTTGCGCGCTGGTCGAAGTCTCGTGGCCCTCTGTCAGAATCCAGAGTTTCAAGAAGATCGGAGGGGGTCAAAATTTCGGCCAAAAACGACAGTGTTACCCCTTATGTTTTTTTTTTCAGCTCAAAACTTCGACATCCGATATCTCGGCTCTGGAAGGGTCTAGAGCCTCCATTTTTGCGCGCTGGTTGAAGTCTCGTGGCCCTCTGTCAGAATCCAGATTTTCAAGAAGATCGGAGGGGGTAAAAATTTCGGCCAAAAACGACAGTGTTACCCCTTATGTTTTTTTTCAGGTCAAAACTTTGACATCCGATATCTCGGCTCTGGAAGGGTCTAGAGCCTCCATTTTTGCGCGCTGGTCGAAGTCTCGTGGCCCTCTGTCAGAATCCAGAGTTTCAAGAAGATCGGAGGGGGTCAAAATTTCGGCCAAAAACGACAGTGTTACCCCTTATGTTTTTTTTTTCAGCTCAAAACTTTGACATCCGATATCTCGGCTCTGGAAGGGTCTAGAGCCTCCATTTTTGCGCGCTGGTCGAAGTCTCGTGGCCCTCTGTCAGAATCCAGAGTTTCAAGAAGATCGGAGGGGGGTCAAAATTTCGGCCAAAAACGACAGTGTTACCCCTTATGTTTTTTTTTTCAGCTCAAAACTTTGACATCCGATATCTTGGCTCTGGAAGGGTCTAGAGCCTCCATTTTTGCGCGCTGGTCGAAGTCTCGTGGCCCTCTGTCAGAATCCAGAGTTTCAAGAAGATCGGAGGGGGTCAAAATTTCGGCCAAAAACGACAGTGTTACCCCTTATGTTTTTTTTTTCAGGTCAAAACTTTGACATCCGATATCTCAGCTCTGGAAGGGTCTAGAGCCTCCATTTTTGCGCGCTGGTCGAAGTCTTGTGGCCCTCTGTCAGAATCCAGAGTTTCAAGAAGATCGGAGGGGGTCAAAATTTCGGCCAAAAACGACAGTGTTACCCCTTATGTTTTTTTTTTTCAGCTCAAAACGTCGACATCCGATATCTCGGCTCTGGAAGGGTCTAGAGCCTCCATTTTTGCGCGCTGGTCGAAGTCTCGTGGCCCTCTGTCAGAATCCAGAGTTTCAAGAAGATCGGAGGGGGTCAAAATTTCGGCCAAAAACGACAGTGTTACCCCTTATGTTTTTTTTTTTCAGCTCAAAACTTTGACATCCGATATCTCGGCTGTGGAAGGGTCTAGAGCCTCCATTTTTGCGCGCTGGTCGTAGTCTCGTGGCCCTCTGTCAGGATCCAGAGTTTCAAGAAGATCGGAGGGGGTCAAAATTTCGGCCAAAAACGTCAGTGTTACCCCTTATGTTTTTTTTTTTCAGCTCAAAACTTTGACATCCGATATCTCGGCTCTGGAAGGGTCTAGAGCCTCCATTTTTGCGCGCTGGTCGAAGTCTCGTGGCCCTCTGTCAGAATCCAGAGTTTCAAGAAGATCGGAGGGGGTCCAAATTTCGGCCAAAAACGACAGTGTTACCCCTTATGTTTTTTTTTTCAGCTCAAAACTTTGACATCCGATATCTCGGCTCTGGAAGGGTCTAGAGCCTCCATTTTTGCGCGCTGGTCGAAGTCTCGTGGCCCTCTGTCAGAATCCAGAGTTTCAAGAAGATTGGAGGGGGTCAAAATTTCGGCCAAAAACGACAGTGTTACCCCTTATGTTTTTTTTTTTCAGCTCAAAACTTCGACATCCGATATCTCGGCTCTGGAAGGGTCTAGAGCCTCCATTTTTGCGCGCTGGTCGAAGTCTCGTGGCCCTCTGTCAGAATCCAGAGTTTCAAGAAGATCGGACGGGGTCAAAATTTCGGCCAAAAACGACAGTGTTACCCCTTATGTTTTTTTTTCAGCTCAAAACTTTGACATCCGATATCTTGGCTCTGGAAGGGTCTAGAGCCTCCATTTTTGCGCGCTGGTCGAAGTCTCGTGGCCCTCTGTCAGAATCCAGAGTTTTAAGAAGATCGGAGGGGGTCAAAATTTCGGCCAAAAACGACAGTGTTACCCCTTATGTTTTTTTTTTTCAGGTCAAAACTTTGACATCCGATATCTCGGCTCTGAAGGATCTAGAGCCTCCATTTTTGCGCGCTGGTCGAAGTCTCGTGGCCCTCTGTCAGAATCCAGAGTTTCAAGAAGATCGGAGGGGTCAAAATTTCGTCCAAAAACGACAGTATTACCCCTTATGTTTTTTTTTTTCAGCTCAAAACGTCGACATCCGATATCTCGGCTCTGGAAGGGTCTAGAGCCTCCATTTTTGCGCGCTGGTTGAAGTCTTGTGGCCCTCTGTCAGAATCCAGAGTTTCAAGAAGATCGGAGGGGGTCAAAATTTCGGCCAAAAACGACAGTGTTACCCCTTATGTTTTTTTTTCAGGTCAAAACTTTGACATCCGATATCTCGGCTCTGGAAGGGTCTAGAGCTCCATTTTTGCGCGCTGGTCGAAGTCTCGTGGCCCTCTGTCAGAATCCAGATTTTCAAGAAGATCGGAGGGGGTCAAAATTTCGGCCAAAAACGACAGTGTTACCCCTTATGTTTTTTTTTCAGGTCAAAACTTTGACATCCGATATCTCGGCTCTGGAAGGGTCTAGAGCCTCCATTTTTGCGCGCTGGTCGAAGTCTCGTGGCCCTCTGTCAGAATCCAGAGTTTCAAGAAGATCGGAGGGGGTCAAAATTTCGGCCAAAAACGACAGTGTTACCCCTTATGTTTTTTTTTTCAGGTCAAAACTTTGACATCCGATATCTCGGCTCTGGAAGGGTCTAGAGCCTCCATTTTTGCGCGCTGGTCGAAGTCTCGTGGCCCTCTGTCAGAATCCAGAGTTTCAAGAAGATCGGAGGGGGTCAAAATTTTGGCCAAAAACGACAGTGTTACCCCTTATGTTTTTTTTTCAGCTCAAAACTTTGACATCCGATATCTCGGCTCTGGAAGGGTCTAGAGCCTCCATTTTTGCGCGCTGGTCGAAGTCTCTTGGCCCTCTGTCAGAATCAATAGTTTCAAGAAGATCGGAGGGGGTCAAAATTTCGGCCAAAAACGACAGTGTTACCCCTTATGTTTTTTTTTTTCAGGTCAAAACTTTGACATCCGATATCTCGGCTCTGGAAGGGTCTAGAGCCTCCATTTTTGCGCGCTGGTCGAAGTCTCGTGGCCCTCTGTCAGAATCCAGAGTTTCAAGAAGATCGGAGGGGTCAAAATTTCGGCCAAAAACGACAGTGTTACCCCTTATGTTTTTTTTTTCAGCTCAAAACTTCGACATCCGATATCTCGGCTCTGGAAGGGTCTAGAGCCTCCATTTTTGCGCGCTGGTTGAAGTCTCGTGGCCCTCTGTCAGAATCCAGAGTTTCAAGAAGATCAGAGGGGGTCAAAATTTCGGCCAAAAACGACAGTGTTACCCCTTATGTTTTTTTTTTTCAGCTCAAAACTTCGACATCCGATATCTCGGCTCTGGAAGGGTCTAGAGCCTCCATTTTTGCGCGCTGGTTGAAGTCTCGTGGCCCTCTGTCAGATTCCAGAGTTTCAAGAAGATCGGAGGGGGTCAAAATTTCGGCCAAAAACGACAGTGTTACCCCTTATGTTTTTTTTCAGGTCAAAACTTTGCCATCCGATATCTCGGCTCTGGAAGGGTCTAGAGCCA